>CM066578.1:34698267-35205767 GCA_033816785.1 Picus viridis | reverse complement strand
TGTTAGCCCTAAACTCACTGTCTGGAGTACTTGTATTAATGTGCATGCAATACTAGAAGTTCATAAAAGGACCAAAAAATCTGTCACCAAAAATATTGTGGACTTTAAGCTAACTGCAACTCAATCCCAGAAGCTACCTGAATTTGCTTCATAAAGATAACAATATAGGGACTTCAAGCACTGCTGTTTTTCTGCAGTATACCTTAGCCACTAAAGGTTTTTACTGATGCAACTGCAAAAAGTTGCTCAGTTTTTTTTTCATTACTTATTTAGCTATCAACTCTGAGAATATTTGAACATCATCAGTGGGGAAAGCCACTGGAAGTCAATGAGATACTTCAGTGGTTCATTAAGCTAATAATTCTATTTAGCATAATTATGCAATGGGAAAAATGACACAAATACTTTGTACAAACAGAACAGTGTGAAGGGACTACAATTATTTGGCTTACTAATTAAATCTCCCATTTGACCTCTTTGCTGCAAGTTTAATTTTGTAAACTCATCATGCATGTCATTCCATGAGTCATGGAATAGTTAAAGTGGTAGCCTACATATACATTTTATCTCTTAATGGAGAACCTTACCAGGGCTTTCCTATGTGTTTGGAGGTTTGTTTTTATTTGCTGAAAATGCTCTGAAATAGTGGTATTTCATCACAGTCAATGCAGTAGAACTCCAAGGGATTCAAAAGTCATTAAAATCAGTAGAAAGTTTTCATGGGTAGCATGGTTTAAAACCAAGGGGCAGTATTAAAGTTAAACGGATTAGGATACTTAACCACCAAATACATAGAATTGTTTTAATTCTCATTTTCCTTTTCAGTGGGAGAATCAGTGCTGTCCAGGAGAGAAGTCACAATAGTGTCATGGACCCGAACATGCCATGCACTGCTTAAGGGACTGGAGTTAGTCTTTGATCAAAATGTGTTCAGGTTTAGAGACATAAAACATATTAGTATAAATATGAGTGCTACAGATCTTTAAATCTCTCTGGTGAGTTGAGTCAAATACTTTCTAACGGCTGAGAATTTGAATCACAATGTTCAACTCCATTCCTGACTTTAGTTTTAAATGCATAACTTTTTAGATTTTTGCCATTCTTAAATTTGTCAAATAGAGATCAGTCTACACAGGACTGAAAAGTAGTTTGATTGTTTCCAAAACGTAATTTTTTAGATTATTTTTGTTACAAACCTTCCTTTTCTCCCTCTTCATGCAAAGTGTTTGTAAAGACTGTGAAGAACAGTATCTTGGCAAGTGTGTCTGAACTCCTACATTTTGAGGAGGAAGTTCTTCACCATGAGAGTGGTGAAGCCCTGGAATGGGTTGCCCAGGGGGTGGTTGAGGCCCTGTCCCTGGAAGTGTTTAAGACCAGGCTGGATGAGGCTCTGGCCAGCCTGATTTAGTATGGGGTGTCCCTGCCCATGGCAGGGGGGTTGGAACTAGGTGATCCCTGTGGTCCCTTCCAACCCTGACTGATACTTTGATACTGTGATACTATGATTACAGTTCAGATCTTTTTTTAATAGACAAAGACTTGCTAAAGATTAAACTCTATCTGCTCATACTCCATTATCATCTACTGATGATGCAAACTCCCTTTAGCTGTGTAGTCAAGCTGTACTCACAATGCTTGGAATTGCCAAAGAACTGTGGCAAATCTGAGAATTTATTTTTGATAACTGATATGCTGTACACTTTTAGCTATATTATACAATTGCTAGTAATAACTGGATGAATGACTCTTTGTACACACCAAAGGTGATACTCTTGATTTTGATTTTATTTTCTGTCATAATATCTCTATAATTTTAGTCAGGCACTACTAGAATGAATGCATTGAAACCACAAAAAAACACCTCGAGTGAAGAAGTTGTAGGACAGTTCATTTCAGACTAGGAACAAAGACCTGTCCTTTAATTTACCAAACAAGATGTGAAACAGAAGACTAAGGTAAAGAGAACACAAATATTTTTTCCAAGCCTATATTTTCACCCCACAATCAAAATCTTTTTTGAAATGCATAAGTACCTGAAGAGGTCTTGGCATGGAAGTAATGAGTATAAAATAAAATTTTCATCGGGCTTGGTAGAAAAACTAGCTTTGTAGCTGATTCTGAATAAAGTAAGGAGAAAATAGAAGTAAAAAGTAAATGGTCAATAAACTTGGAAATCTTAAAAAATATTCAGGACCTAGTACTTTGTTCATACTATTATATATGGGTATTTTCATATTTGTATATGCTGTACTGAATCTATCTTTGTACATGAAGTGTACATGTATAATGTACACAAACATGTACATGTGCATACACACATGCATATAATTTTATTATATTAGCTGATATGTCACAAACCACAAATATATAATATGCTAAAACATGGGGGGGGGGGCAGTGGGAGAGAGAGATGGGGAGAGAGAGTCAGAATCACAGAATTTCAGGGGCTGGAAGGGACCTCAAAAGATCACCTAGATCAAGATCATCTAGATTACACAGGAACGCATCCAGGTGAGTTTTGAGTATCTCCAGAGAGAGAGACTCCAAAACCTCCCTGGGCAGCCTGTTCCAGTGCTCTGTCACCCTCACAGTGAAAAATTTTTTTTCCTCATATTTATGTCATCTTCCCATGCCTCAACTTCCACCCATTGCCCCTTGTCCTGTCATTGGGCACTACCACATACACTGCATTTGTAACATGTGACATCTTGAACTTTATTTTGGTGTGAGCGTCTAAGAAATTTTGACCAAAGAAGAATCCCTGTTTCTGGGGACTTTGTAATATTAGTGGAGACCTCTATATTTTCATGACATATATGCACATTCTGTTTGCCAAATGAGGAATATTTTTTGCATAGATTTTTAAAGAGTAATTTTAATCAACATTACAACTGGCAATAATTGTTAATTATTTGGCAGAGAAGAAAGGACTAAACTGGTGTGGCCTTTGAAACTGCCAAGACCAAAGTGAGAGACATCAGGCTGACTATTGGCATCAAAAGGTTTCCAAATGCACTTACAGTAATTTTAACAGTTTGCAAGAGGTTAAAATTGTAGTAGCTGAATCCAGAATAATGAGCTTCCACTTAGCCTTAATGCTTTGGCTTCAGGTGCCTTTGATTTGTTAAAATGCACATAATATAAGGGGTGAAAAGGAACTTTAAGAAATAATTCACTCTCAAGTTTGTGCGCCAAATTTCTACCAGTAGCAGCTTGTTGCCATAGGGAGAACACAACACATTTGAAAATGGTGAACCAGGTGACAGAGTGAACTATGTACATCTGTTCATCCCTGGAGACTGGATTGCCTGTATCAGTTGGGGACAAATGAAGCCGAATATAGTTATCTGATGTTAGTGTCTGCCAAAAACCCAACACAATTTGGCTAATTCTTTCCTCCTGATATAATTATCTGTTTAGCTCAAGAGTTACCATATTCATTACAATTCTGAACATCTCCTCAATCTATATTAATTATATGGATAATATTATTTAAAACACAGAGCTCGCAGAGTCACATCACCAGTCAGGGAAGAACATTAGCCACAGGCTAATTGCTCAAGCAAGTTGTTGTTCTTCTGCATGTATCATTTAGAGCTTAATTCTGTCCACAACACAAATAATCACTAACTTGGCCTAAGATTTCCATAGATGTTCCTATGCATGCTTACAAGAGGGAAGTTTCTCCCATGTCAATAAAGAAAAAGGTTGTAATCATTTTGAGGTATCTGTTATCACAACAGTCATCCCTTCAGTCGTGTCTGTGCCCTTTTAGCATCAGATGGAGGTGTAATAAGACTGAAAGAGGAAATCAGTATGCACACAGAATAAATGGAATCTTGCTTCACAAACCATTTGTAAATGTAAGTAGCAAATGTATTCTGCTGCTTAAGACAGGATAAATGGCAAACGACAAGGCAGTCGTAGTTCCAAAAGTGCAAAGTTAATTGGATCAGTTATAACTGATAGGACAATAAGCACAGCAGAATGTGGATACATTTAGTTTTGTTGGCATCAGCCAAAACCACTAAGTTCATTAATTTTACCCTTGAAGGGAGGATTAATCTACATGTGTTTTGCAGATCAGACTGATAGAGTGTTTTCCTTTGCACAAGAAAAAGTACCTGATATATCTGGATAATCTAGCAAAGCATAAAGCAAACTGACGTAAGAAGCCAGCAGTCTTGGTATGGTCACTCTTAAAAAGTAAACCTGCTTTGGCAGTGATTCTTTCCATTCCAGATGTGGCAATCGGAACCTTTGCTTAGTAAAAATTTAATTTTCAAGACATCATGACTAAGTCAAACTGACTTTCAAAATGGGACAGTGGTAAAGGGAAATGTATTATGTCCGCATTCAAATCAATCAGCCTGTATGGGGGGAAGTGTGGGACTCTGGAGTAGGCAAATTAATGCTAGCAGACTTGCTGAAATAAGATCAAATCAGAGTTAATTCAGGATACATTTTTAGTGCAAAGACGTGTTAGGAAGAAGATGTATAGCCATTTCCACCAGCAGATAATTAATTTTATAAATTGTTCTTGCCTTGTCACCAGTCACAAATTAAAATGGTTTCTGTCTTTTTAGACTACTCAATATAATCCTAAACACACCTCCCCCAAAATGACAGGTAAGCTGCACGAATGAACTGCTCTGCTTGGAAGAGTTACCCTTTTCAATGAGATATGACAGAGCCTGGTACTGTCTCTGCTTGCATTTCATCTCCTCTTGGTTGAAATGATCCTTCAGTACAGAAGGAAGCTTATTCTGAAATGTTAACAACAACATATTCAGCTTCCTTTGAAGTTTGGAGTAGTCTTTTTGATGGCTTCAAACAGCTTGGGATTGAGTCTGTTATGCTGTCTTCACCTAAAGTGGCCTCAAAGCTAACATAGCCCTGCCTAGAAACAGCACATCCTGACCTGCAAGGCATTTCTGCTGCACCATATAAGCTTGTGTCCAATGTTAAATAAAGGACTCTGTGCCCTGGTCTCTATTTGTACTGCAAGCACGCTCTCAAGCATCCTGAGCATTAATATTCCATGGTATCTGATGCTTTTGAAGATGTTTAATTAATCAGAAAGTTTCATCACAGCCACAGAAACATACTAGGTATCCCTGGCTGCTCCTAGTCTCCTTAGACTTGCCCACTGTAAAATGACTAACCTCCACCTTGTACAAAATCTTCAGTAACTAAAGGACTTAGGTAACCTTCTCACCTTCTCCATGAGGTAATATTTGCTTGACTAGGGTTTTTTTCTAATCCTAGGCTGTTGTTTTGAAAATCAGCACCTAAGAATGCTTGGGGGCGGTGTGGGGGGTTGGGGGTGGCAGGAATTGGCAAGGCTGACCTAAGAGCATTTTCTGCACAAACAAAGGATACCTCTGTATGGCAAATATTTTGATTAGCAAGCCACGGTCACAGAATTCCAGTGCTATAAGCAAGGTCCTGATGTCAGCTACAGTTCTGTTGTTCTGAGTGTACTTTTGCTTTGTTTGGGGGTTCTAAAAATTACATCTTCCTGCATTTTTGGAGCACAAATTAGGAACAAAGGAGTTTATTATCACTTCACGGCTGGTTTTGAATGGATATGTGAAACAGCCTCGCCCCATCTCCTCAGCTGAATTGGTAAGTGTTATTGGTAACTCAGTATTACCTCTATAGAGTTTTCTTATCCTTCTAAGACAAATCCTTCTCCATTTGCAAACAACTCTGAGAGTTTGGAAGAAAGAAAATAAAGGAGGGAGAAAAGTATTGAAGGAGATGTACAGAAACAGATTCCCCCTTTACACCACTACTTCTTTCCACACACGCATCCCTTATGTCTGTTCCATGAATTGCTAGTATATATACAGTATATAAACACCAGCAATTTCTCTGACTTCTAGTGCATCTTGAATTTCTCCCAGTTGCTCTTACATTAACTGCAGTAATTTGAATTTGGCCAACATGTTTTCCCCAAAATAATTCAAACTTCATTTGATGACCTTAATCAATAATAACTGTGATAATAAAAATACTATTCTTGTTAATATTTGCTGCTTATCTTGGTGATTTGTATAATTGAGAAATAATGGCTTCTGGAAAAATGTACTTAATTTCTCATTTAAATTATTCAACTTTAATTCCAGATCATTGACTTCCATCACATTTTACTTTATAATGAGCTGAAAAAAATCTAAATAAACCTAGGCTATTCTCCTGCTGAAGACACTTTCACAACTGAATCACATCTCACTCTTCCTTTTGATATACTAGAAATAGTGAACTCTTCATTCTTTAAAAGAAAGCTATGCAGTACAGTCCTTCCATTATTAATGGTCTTTGCACTTCCTAATGTCATCATTCTTCTAAAAATGTGGATAGCCACGGGACTCAGTATGCTGCTTCTGTAGGAAAAAAAACCAAAGCCATTTACAGAGATAAAGCCATGCTACCACTTGCTAATTTCCTCCCTCTATAAATGAGGGTAACACTAAACTTTCCACTATAACATGAGGGTTTGGGTTTATTCTTAGTTATTTGCCTCTTTGTAAAATGCATTTTACCATACAAAAATGTAGAAGCAACTTCTGTATTCAGGTCTGGTAATGCTTATGCATGCTTTTCTCTCAGCAGGTAGAGAGATCACAAAATTTGGAAATGGTGCCCCTAGGATATTTTGAGTTTTCAGTTCATACAGCCACACAGATTGGAGTGTTGCTGCTAGGTAATGTAAGGCAATTTACAGATACAAAGCTATGAGAAATGTCATTTTAATAGGCTAATAATTCTAGTAATGGTAAGTAAATGGGATTAAACCTCTGTCTTTGAGTTGAACCAAGTTAGAGCTTCATGTTGTTATGGCACCATTCCAGTTAATCAATGGATGTGCCATCATTTACTTGCGCCTGTGATTGTGTGGTTCTTTTTTCACTTCAAGGGCTTTAATTATTCAATCTTTTACAGATTATAGGATTTGAGCTATAAATAAGAAATAACCATGGCTATGTATACATGTTGAATAAAAGAAGAGCTGCTTTTGATGCCATCTAAGACAGGAGGCAGCTATAGATGTATAGGTATTCAGACATGGAAGTAAAGAATTGACTGACACGCTCTCAGAAGTTGCATTCACTTTCTAATGCTCAATCACATTTAGACAGATTTTAATTTTTAATTATCTTTTGACTGTGCAAATTAAAATGCCTGCACTCCAGCAAATACTAGGTTTAGTTTGTAACAAGTTACTTTCAGAAAAGGAATTCTATTTGTATAAAACAATACTGTAGGGAAAACTCTGATAGAATGTTTCACACATATGCAGCTGCACTGGTGTGTTAGCCCAGAATACTGGCCCCATAAATGAGGCACATTTTTACAACATATCTTTTCTATTCACACTTTAATCCCTCAAATCATAGATCATAGAATCATTAAGGTTGGAAAATATCTCTAAGATCATCAAGACCAAATATCAACCCAACACTACCATGACCACTACACCATGTTCTGAAGCGCTGCACCTACAATTTTTTTTACCACCTCCAGGGATAGTGATTCCCCCCACCTCCCCAGGCAGCTTGTTCCAACACCTGACCACTCTTAAACATGGTAACACACAGAACAATTACACCTAAAATTGATGACTGTAACAGCAGGAGGAAGAAAATAATGACATTACCAATTCCTTTTGCTTTTTAAAGAAAAAAAAAAATAATAAGAATTTAAATTTCCTGCCTTAATGAAATATGGACTTTAGAGTGACAAAAGCTTCCACTACACTTGTCTTCCCTCTTCTGCCTTCCACTGGGGCTACTGAAGCAAGGACTGGGTAGGCACAAGGTAAACCGTTATCACTCTTCCTGGTGTTAAGAGGTCTTAATGTCAGCATGTAGAGCTGCAACATTTGTCATAATGGAAGAGAAAAGTTATTTCTTGTAGGACATCATGCAGAAGAAAGCAGGCAGGATGCTATGATAACCTCCAGAAAAGGAAGAGCTGTACCACTAAATGGTACTTTTTAACAAAAATGAACCAAATTGGAACATAATTTGTGAAACAATAGTGCATTCCAAAGTGTTTAAAATAATTATTTATAATATCTGCCTAGTAGCCTGTGAAGCAGCTCATTATTCCAGGCCTAGACATCACAAGTTCTGTCTTCAGACTCAAAATGAGAAAAGCTGATTACAGAATCAGCCATGTGATGTACTGAAATTAATTTCCAGTGCTAGACTTCAACTAACACCTGCAAACCCTACAGTAATAGAAAGCATTGATAGAGTGTTTGTACCCAAGACCAATTCCCTTCTCAAAAACCTTTCACTTTCTCAGTTCTTCAAACACAAATGCTGAATCTCTTGGGGTAAAGAAAGTGATGGGTAATTCTACTTTCTTGTTGTCCCTGCCACATTCTGTATGTCTTGGAAAGAGAAAGGCTTTAAAAGCAGAGCAGAAAGAGCACTTGAGTGACTTGTTCTGTCTTCATGTTTCACATGGTCATATGAGCAAAGCTTGCTTTGTAAAAAGATAAAAAGCCTTGAGAACAGGAGAAGATAAACCATATCTTTTTTAAAATATGGCAAATAATGTTCTCCTCTTTCCTATGGTACGCAGGTAAGAATGTTTATTATTTATTTTCCTATTATTTAAGTACAAACACAGAGAATTCCAATTCCCACATTATTTAGGGGATGCTAGATGTGTGCCACCATAGCACAAACAGGAAACTGGCTGACCTGTATCATGACCTCCACAAGATGTAGTGTTTCTCTGTGCAGTTACTATTTAGGTATTTACAAATGGTCTTTAGATTTAATGCATGTATATTAAGTCCATGATGACTTTCCTTTCACTGTTTGAGAGACAGAAAACAATGATTAATTCAAATAACTTCCTGCACCTTAATATTTCTTCCTTCTGACCACACAGCTCCTCTGAATGCCCTATCATGGTCTTGTCTTCATTGTACAAACAGCCAGCAGCAGGTTTGTACAAGGCGATGTAAGGTCTTACAGAGCGTATCTGCAACTATAATGAAAGAAGCCCTGGGGAAAGGCTTTTAAGATGACACTCTTTCTTGTGAAGAACTTTCTCCTCACCTCAAGCCTAAACATCTTCAATTTTTCTAGGGAGACTTCAGTACTCCAAACTTCCCTGTCTTTAATGTTTACTATCAAGGACAGCACTCCTTTGTCACCACAGTAAGTTGTTTCCAGTTTAAAGCTGTTTTTCCTTCGGAAAGGTACATCTCCTCTGGGAGATGTGCATGAGGCAGCAGCACAGAATGACACCCTTGCCATGACATGTTAAAATGTTTAATAGCTTAGACTGTGCTCCTAGTGGCACTTTAGCTACTCATAAGAATGACTTGTAGAAAATCAAACTGAAAACCACTTTGGCATCTTCCAGCATGAAAATCAAGCTCTTTCATGATAAGATTTTCTTTTTTCCTCTTAATTTCCTCTAGACTGCCTTCCTTTTTTCAGTTATATTTGAGAATATAAAAGCAGGGTCTAAGTCAACATTTTAATGAATATAATTAAGAAGGCTACCCACTATTTCCTTAAGGAATGACAAAGGGATTAGAGGGGGGATTTAGTAACATTTCTCTGATTTAATCCTTCATTAGAGAATAAAAAGCAATGGGTGAAAATTCAGACAAATGTCATGTAAATCAGTGTTTTAGGGCAAGATCCAGCCATACTAGTTACATCAGAGGAGAAAATAAGTTATTGCAGAAGAAATAATCGGGTTAAATGTCAATAGGAAAGCTCAATAATATCAGTGTATCAAACATGATGTCAATGCTACTCATTGGCAAGTCAGATTACAGAATCACAATTACTGGAATTATCCTTTTATTTCAAGATAGACTTCATATCTATGTATCAGAGACAAAATACAGTGGTTAAATTTGCTGTTATCTAGAAATGATTTAACAGGTTAAGTTCTTCTCAATGCTATTTCAGGCTTCTCCTGTACATCTCTCCTTTTACCCTGAAAGATAAAAGGAACTATTTCAGCCTGGGTAAAGTTTGCATTTGAGATCTCTTGACAATACAAATCATTCTGGAAGTTAGCAAAGCTAATTAACTGTATTTAAGCAAATCATTCTTCCTTGTAATTTAACCTTATACTTTAATTCCCATAGAGTGATAGAAGTCCATCACCTGTAAAGGAGCTATGATGAATAGATGAAACAGATTAAATCAGTGATTAAAAAATTGTTTATTTTCCTTTCAATATGATGATACTTTTTTTTACTCTCTATCCTTTTCCTGATATTCTTCCCCTTTCTTCTTTTTCTGTTCACTCTTGGCTACAATTATTGTAGTAATAGTAACTCACACTTTGAAAAAGACCACATGATTTCCACATGATGAATAAAGTGATTAAGAAAGAGATTGTAGTAATTATTTTTGAGCATTAGTAGAATCACAGAATCAGTCAGGGTTGGAAGGAACCACAAGGATCATCTAGTTCCAACCCCCTGCCATGGGCAGGGACACCCTACACTAGATCAGCCTGGCCAGAGCCTCATCCAGCCTGGTCTCAAACACTTCCAGGGATGGGACCTCAACCACCTCCCTGGACAACCCATTCCATGGCTTCACCACTCTCACGGTGAAGAACTTCTTCCTCATGTCCAGTCTGAATCTCCCCACCTCCAGCTTCATTCCATTCCCCCTAGTCCTATCACTACCTGATATCCTAAGAAGTCCCTCCCCAGCCTTCCTGTAGGCCCCCTTCAGATACCGAAAGGCCACAATAAGGTCACCTCAGAGCCTTCTTTTCTCCAGACTGAACAGACCCAACTCTTTCAGTCTGTCCTCATAGGAGAGGTGCTCCAGTCTTCTGATCATCCTCATGGCCCTTCTCTGGACACCTTCCAGCACCTCCAGATCCCTCTTGTAATAGGGGCTCCAGAACTGGACGCAGCGCTCCAGGTGGGGTCTCACCAGAGCTGAGTAGAGGGGGAGAATCATCTCCCTTGACCTGCTAGCCACACTTCTCTTGATGCAGAGCAGGATCTGATTGGCTTTCTGGGCTGCAAGTGCACATTGAGAGCTCATGTTGAGCTTCTCCTCCACCAACAGAATTTAAAAAAAAAAAAAAAAGTACCTTCTAGAAGACTGTGCTGTGTTAGTAATGTATATAAATGACTAGACATGCAGGAATATTGCTGCACTAATACATAAAAGAGAGAAAGGGATTAGAGCAGCATTTACAGTGCCTGTGATCAAGACTGCCTTTCTTCCCAAAAAAAAAAAAACAGAAAATCAAATGCCTTTAACATTATTAAGAACCAATATTGTGCTGAAAAGGCAGTATATTTCATTAACTCATCAAAGTGGGTCTACATATTCAGATCTAAATGAAAGATATTTCATTTATAATCATCCCCTCTTTTCTCTAATTGTATATCCATTAATTAAGCTCTTTCTTATCACATTACTGAAAATGAGTTTGCCCTTCTTTCTATCATAATTTGCAAGCAATTCAGTGAGGAAAGAACACCTAAATTCTCTTATTTGAGTTTCTGGTTCATTGGGCCTTGGAAAAGGCACTTTCACAGTGTGACAGCTGAAATACAGCAGCTAATCCTAGTGAAGGAAAAGTGGTCTTGTAGCTGTCATATGAGTTAGCAGGCTTCAGTAGCAAATGATAGGAAACCAAGCATAAGCTAGGAGCTGATGCCTTCATAAGGAATAACTTGCACCTATATTACCCCATGCTTTTCAGTGACCATCATTAACAGCTGGAGGTTTTGCCTTAGGCCACAACTAGTCCATCAGATTAAACAGATAAATAAATCAGCTAGGGTGAAATAGACCAAGAAGATGTATTTTCTATCTTACTAGGGGATGAAGTCTACCTCCCATGAAAGCAGCAAGACAGGCAAATTAGTTGACCTCAGTACAAGGCCAATTAATTTGTTCTAAGTCTAAGTAAGTAGTGACTTTGCAACTTGCAGTAGTAATTATTTGAACCTGCCTCTCCAAGAAGCATTCTCAGGTGAACTTTCCTCTGCCTGTGGCATTGAAGTTGTTGCAGATAATAGCCAGCACTTCCCAGAGCATGGATTCTGGAGACTTTGGGCTGTGTGGTCTTCACTGGCTGTGTACTGAGAAAAGCCAATATTCCCCATGCTAAAATCAACATTCTTAATTACCTTAAGGTAATTAAGATATCATGCAATTTGGAAACAATATGCTGGGTTCCTTCCTTCCCTCTATTTCCTTTAGGAACAAGACATTTTCCATAGTAACTTCCATCATTTCCCTTTGTTCTCTTGAATTTTTTTCTCTTTGACACTTATGTATCTGCTTTCTACCATAAAAGCTCATCTTACTCATTCCAGGAGTTAATTTTTAACTGAAGGCTAGTTGTCTGACCCATCCAGGCATGCAGAAATCTGTATTTCCTGGCATTATCCAGTTGTTTTCAGGAGAGAAAGCCTGCAGAGACTGCTGCAGGAGCCAGGCAGCATCACCTAGAAATAAGCAAACTTCCTTCTTGCTTCCCAGACAGACCTCTTTCACAGAAAAACAACATACAGTAAATTGAAAACAAATCAAGCTGCTATAGCCACTGCTAGAAGTGCCACAAGCATCGCACAGTTTTGTCACTGAGCCATCAACTCTTAGTAAAGCTGTCTTCCTTGAAGCTGTGAAAGCTTCTGCATGGTCAAAAGGTCTGCATGACAGCAGCATACAGAGTAGCCTCAAGTTTCCCAAACCCAGCTCTATACCTTCCAGTTCCCTGCTGTCTCTTCCTCCTGCAGTACCTTATCTCCAAGCCAGCCAATCCCAAGTCACTGTATGTCTTCTATGCCTACCCTAGCTTTTCTTGTGTGCCCTCTCACATCCCCTTTACTGTATGATAGCCTCTTGGCATCTCCCTACTCTCTGCAGCTAGATTATCTTTTAACACCTACTCCACTGTAAGTAACACGGGCAAGCAAATTAATCACTTTCTCCCTCTCCTTCTCCTTCCATTCACTTTTGTCATTTACTCAAAAGCCAAGACAGTCACTAGCAAGCTGGTATCTTTGTTCCAGTGGATAAGTACTGCTTCAGATTTAGCAGTGTGTGGAAATTGCTGGTGGTGCTTTCAGGTGAATTGCTAGCTTCCTTGGCAAGCTAAGTGGAACACCTACCTTAGAAAAGGTAAAACAAATGGGACATATATGGCAGGCAGGGTGGAAGCATATCCTGTGAATGTTAATCAGAAATGAAACCAGAGAATTACCAGACTTAAATTCTGTGAATTCCTAGAGAAAGTGGTAGGTTAGCAGGATATACAAGTGAAAGAGAATTAGATATGGAAACTCACTTCATAGGTTTTAAATTTATGTCTACTTGCATCACAAGTATCTGTTCTGGTGCTTTTCTGGCCTTTAAAACCTCAAATAGGGCACCTAGGGAATACTATATCTCAAATACAACCATTCTTTCATGTGTGGCCTGCAGAATTGCAGCCACTTCATGAGCCACTGCTACTCAGTCAACCACATTGTTTCCGACACATCAAAAGAGCACGTATTTGTCCAGGGAATGGATTTTTCTCTTTTTATAAGGTTGACTCTCCAGCTTCATTTATTTCCTTCCAAGAAATTAAGGTCTTCTCTGTGTTTCTACTGATAAAGCATCATTAGCATAACCAAAAGAAAAAAAAGTTGACAAAGCAGCCAAAGAATGAATTACTTGAGAAAATACATATGTGTGTGTATATTTGGATATTTGTTTGGTCAATTCTGAGTACTCATGTACTTTGGAAATCCTGCACTAAACCAGATTATAGTTTCTGCAGAACCATAACATCTGCCAAGAACTAGGACAAAGTAACAAATCTGCTTAAAAGTACTACGTTGAAAAACTCAGGAAAATTAAAAAGAGGTTTGAGTTTTCATATCACCAAATACTATTCCAGGGAAGTGAGCTGGTAGAAGTTGAGGGGCCATTTGTTAGGGAATTAAGTAACCTCAAATTTCATTCAGCTGTGTCAACAGAGAGTCTAATCCATTGTGGCTTAATACCAAAATGTGAAATTCACACCCTTGGAGAGAAAAGCCTTAATTAGCTACCACAGTATGTACTAATCAACCCTTTTTCTTGGCAGTGGTTGCATATATGCCTAGAGCTGAATGAACATAAAGTCTGCGAACCAGGCAGCTGCTGACAGTTTCTGGCAATAGAAGGTTCACATGAGACAAATTATTTATTATATGTTCTCAGTACTGAAGCATAGTATTGCTGTTGCTAATGTGCATGAACTAGTAGTGATCAGGCTTCTGATTTCCACCACACACACACACACACACACCCTTTTTTTTTAACATAACAACCACACATGAAATAGTCTTAGAGACAATGAGAATCAAGCAACACGCTTTTTGTAAATTTTATTTCCTTTCTCATTTATTCCATACAAAAGCTAAGAGGGGCAGTTCAGACCAAATTTTTTGTTCTGGCATTGTATTTAACAGGTCAAGATGGAAGGAGGGGGAAGGAAAATATTTCATACCAGAAAAATAAAGTAATGTTTATATCCTTTAATGATAGAGCTACTTGTCTGCTCAGTATAGGAGACAGTAAGCCTGAATTTGTATAATGTCCTTTTATAAATATACCATAAGATCTGTAAAACTCAGGCTCCCAAACCTCACTGTGTTATTGTACTGAACATGTGGTAAACCACCGAGAGTCTCAGAGTATGCAGAAAATCAGCATATTACATATTGGCATTTACAGAGGAGAATAAGTGTTATGAAGTAGATATTTTGAGTAAGATGTAATGCTGTCTAACATATACCCAGACTTCAGAAACAGGTAACATGACATTATTTTTATTAGCATTGGTTTCATTATGCTAATGCTTAAAACAGCAGTAGAGGGCACCATCAAAGGTACTCGGTATAGACATATTTACAGGAGAAACAGATGAACCAGTGGAAGATCACTTATCTTAAAACACCATTTCCCTCGTAACTGCTGAACCAGTGGAACATCTTAGCAGTTACCTGCACTCTAACACTTCCAAACCTGCCTGAGACTAGGTACATGAGTAGAAAAGTGCAGTTGTACAAGCATATAGAGACAATGTGTAGTTATTTTAAATTAACATCTCTTATGAAATTTACTACTGATCATCATTTTCACCAGGAGAATCCATTCAGTATTCATTCTTCCCAGTATTTCATGTGCATACATGTGCTAAGGGTATGTTTGGACTCTTGTAATGGGCCATGATTCTCTTTTCCTGTGCTGTACTTAGGAAAGGAAGCCCATGACTGTCAGATGTACAAGGGAGTTAAGGCAGGTGTAGCATATCCATCAGCAGTTTCCAATATGAGACAAGATATAGAAGATGCTTGTAGGGAGTGTAAGATCTACTCAGCCTGCCCACACAGCCCCAGGAGGGACTAGAGAGCCAGCACATTGCTGCCTTCATATCTTGCATGCCTGAGCATCCTGAGCACAAGCTGCCACTCACTCTGGAGTGCTCAGCTGATGGACATGAAGGGGCACATACTGTTGTTACCAGTGCTCCCAAAGATGAATTATTTTTTTGTTTTGGGTTTGGTTTTTGGCGGTGTTTGGGGTTTTTTTGGAGCAAGTTCAGTCTGGCTCAGCACAAAGGGCTCACACATGCACCAGGAACCCGAAATGTCTGTCTTTTGTGCAGCCTCAGTACCAAGCAAGTCCTGAATATAAAGCCTGTAAAGAAGATACTGAGATAGCTTGTTCTCTCCACAATAGTTTGAAAAATACTTCAGACATCATCCGCCCTTGAAACTTCCCTTATCTGCTGAGGTAGTAGTATCCCATTTCTGTAAGGCTTTTAAAGCAAATATAAGATGTTTTCTGTCAATATAGGATGTTTGGATTCACTTTTAAAAGAAAATACTACTCTTTTATGGTACTTTTACCAACTTTCTCAGCTACTTCCCTCTCTCTCTGTTGTGCTTCTAATAAATTGCTCATCCAAACCACAGTAAGTGTTTGACTACAAAGACCTACCATTCTTTTTAAGATAATCAAGAGAAGTTTCCCTTTTACTAAAACTCCATATATGTGGTTATTTTTTTAGAGGCCAGGCTCACAAATGTTGTATTCTTTCTTCCTGAAAAGCATTGATAGTGCTGTAAGGACATGTTTGTATTGCTAGGCACCTTCAAACTATTAGGTCTGGGTGAATGCCCCACTTATATGTCCACTTTGTATCAGCAGAAGACCTTGGCATATGCTACATCCCTCAGCACATCACAGACAATAAACTTTCTGTAGGCAAAATTAGTACTGCATAGTCTGTTAAGTTTCATATAATACCTCTTAAGACTTAAAGGCTGATCTCAAATGTCTCCTTTCTCCACTCCATGAAACTATAATCTTATGAGGATCATTGATTTTTTTTTTTTTTTTTTTTCAAGTTAATGTTCCATCTTATACTCACACTATGGAAACTGCTTTTATCTTGTTACTGATACCATGGAGTTTTTTGCAGAAGGAACAACACTAACAGTACCACAGGAGCAGAGAAGGAGAAGAAAAGCAAAATGTTATTTATCAGCATAACCTGGGGGCATAAAACCAGACTGAGAATATCCTATCATTTCTCCTTTTTACTTTTAAGGCTTTTCTATCATATTACTTTATGAATGATTAATTCCTGGCTTTGGGTTTGGTTTGGGGTGTGTTTTTTTTTCTCTCTTGTGGAGCTCACTGGATTTAAATGGAAAGAGGAAAAAATATCTCTCCTAACTGCTGTAGAACAAACTGCAGCATATAAAATTGTCCAGATGTTTCTCATGGTACAAACTATCAGATTACCTGATAATAATGGGAAATCGTTGTGTGTGCACATCATTGCAATACACAAGTAGAAATGCACACCGAAAAGGAGCAAGGGAAGCCACATCTCTGTCCAAGATCCCTGATGAGGGATGCATTGCAGTACTCCTCCCCTTTGTTGATGCCACACTGTACTCATGAATCTTCCAATAGAAAGGGTTCCCCTACCAGGAAGATGTACAAATACATACATGACATTGACGTGTTCTGGTCTCCTTTACCCTTGAGGTCCTTGTAGTACATGTTCATTTGCCCCTGGACTGTAAGTCTCAAGATGAAACTAAATCAGGTTTCTAGGCACCCTAAAAGAGGGAAACCTTAGCAACTTCTCTGGTACCTCCTTAATGTCTTCTCCGCCATTTCTCTATTCCATGCCAGAGACACTCATTCTTCTAGGTGAACAGGCCACTGTGGTGCTCAGGTAAGAGCACGTGTAATGCCCAACTTCTTCTGCATACTGATTAGCTATTTAATTGTGTAGGACAAGTCTGTAGGACTGATCATAATGTCTTTTCCAGTCATGGAAGGGAACCAGTGTTTAAGGCAGGCAGTGAAACAGACAGCATGGTCAAGGTACAGCGTTCTCTGAGAGACTAAAACATTGTTTTCAGCACTGGACTTACAGATGTTACACCTTTTCTTGCAGAACATCACTGTCTGCAGACGATGGGCTGCTTCTGTTATCAAATCTCAAAAAGCAGGAAGGATTTCCACTTTTGTTTTACTTTTATTGGTTGGTTGGTTGGTTGGTTGGTTGGTTGGTTTGTTGGTTTGGTTTGGTTTTTTTCTGTTTTGGTTTATTTTTTTGTTTGGTCGATTTGTTGGTTGGTTGGTTCTGCAACAGTTAGGATGATTACCATCAGAAAAGAGGACTGCTTACAGAAGCCAGCACGCTTATTTGTGAGTCCAAGCAAACTCATTCTTTTTATTTGCAGGACTGTATAAACATCCTGGCATTCATTCAGGCTGTGCATTTCTCTGGATGAGAGCATAGGTGTCTAAAGTACAATGCACTCAGAGGAAGTTGAATTACACATCTGTGCCAGGAGGAGTGGATTGAATTAAAGTGAGTATCAGTTCTAGACAACTTTTGTAGCCAGATGAAGTGCACTGTTAACATTTACACTGTTAACATTAACATTAATTATGTTGTGCTTGCTCGTATGTTTCACATGAAGTAAATATCATGTGTAATTTAGCCAAATATAAAAGAAATTCTCTACTGAAAATTCTCTGTACACATGACAGGTCCTTTAAAGTTTGACCTTCTGCAGAAGTTGCTTCTGTCTGGAGACTGTCAAACAGTTCTCTAGACTTAAGACTAACGTCAGAAAGTCTGAATTGGGTAGTTTGGGTTCTTCTGCTGCTCAAAACTAGAAAATCTCTGGCATCAAGTATAAAATGGATTTTTCTCTGCTTTTGCACAGATTCAATCAGGATTGCATTTTTTTCATAGTAGATTTAAAATTACTTTTCTTACATAAAGTGTGACATTTTCAACAAAAAAATTGTCTATATTTTTTGTATAATTCTTTTTCTTGGGATGAACTTCCATTTTTTTCAGACAATCCTAGCGAAAAACACCACTCAAGACACCTGACTTTGGTTTTCAGTAGTTTTTGGTTTTGTCTGTGCTTCTGTGGGAATTACAGAGGCTAAGCGAGATGAATAAATGGATTTTTAACAGGCTTATTACAACAAAGAGTTGCCAACATATTCTCAGCATGAAAAATGAAGCTCTTAAGATTTAATTTTTAGCAGCCTTTCTCTAAGAGTAAAATTTAATTAGAACCTAATTATACTGAAATTGAAGTAACTGCTGAGGTAGTGCAATGAATACTCGGTCCCATATGGTCTGATTTATAACCTACAAGCACTTTGAAAAACTATCTCATTGTCCTCTCTATATTCATATGCATTTCCTACTGATATCAATAGGAGTTGCATGGCTACATTGCATAGATTTGAGAACATTTTAAAATAAAGTCATATAAGAATATATTTTATTATATATTTACTACAACTTTACACATCCAGGAATAAAAATGCATAAATTCATGTTAAATGTCAGGACCCTAAAGCTTCTGTTAGAAAGGCAACGAGGAAAGTTAATGAATCTCCAAGAAACAGCAGTATTACCTTAATTCTTTAGTACAGAAAATCCTTCCTAAACTGGATTAAACTTTCCTATTTTGTACCCACTTACACCAATGTAAGTCCAAAATAATATTTATGAAATAATTATTTGGAACACAAGCCCTATGAGGAGAGACTGAGGGAGCTGGGGTTGCTTAGCCTGGGGAAGAAGAGGCTCAGGGAGACCTTATTGCTCTCTACAACTACCTGAAGGGAGGCTGTAGACAGGCAGAGGTTGGTCTCTTCTCCCAGGCAACCAGCACCAGAACAAGAGGACACAGTCTCAAGCTGCGCCAAGGGAGGTTTAGGCTGGATGTAAGGAAGAAGTTCTATACAGAGAGAGTGATTGCCCATTGGAATGGGTTGCCTGGGGAGGTGATGGAGTGACCATCATTGGAGGTGTTCAGGAGGAGACTTGATGGGGTGTTTGGCTGCATGGTTTAGTTGATTAGGTGGGTTAGATAATAGGGTGGATGCGATGATCTTGAAGGTCTCTTCCAACCTGGTTTATAAAAACAAACAGCAAACAAACAAAAGAACAACAAAAAAAAAAAAAAAAGGCACGCAAAAATAATCACCCAGAAGTATTTTGCCCATCTATTTTCTTATCCACCATCACTTTTGTCTCAGAGAATCCCTGACACTTTCAAAGGCTTATATATGCGACTACTAGGTCATTACAGGGCAAGAACTTAGAATGGCACAAATCATTCACTTGCTGTGTAATGGGCAACATAACATATAAAACAATGGAGGGTGCAAAAACCAGCTGGCCTGCAGAAATAGTCCTTCTTGACTCATGGTCTAAATAATCTTTTGTCAAATTTCAAGTCAGAAGTAGCTGCAAATCTTTTAATGTCCAACAGGAAATATTAATGGCTAAATGGTAATTAGTTATTTGCATGTTTAGCAATTCCTACAAGATAATTTTACTGTAGACTTCATCTAGTTTGTTAAGCTCAGGCTATTTTCTCCAGTGATCATTTTGTTTTTTCAAAATGGTTTCTAAAAGACAGATACCTACATTTTAAAAAACAGGATTCTATCTGATCAACAATGATCTGAACAACCTGAAGGGAGGTTGTAGACAGGCAGAGGTTGGTCTCTTCTCCCAGGCAACCAGCACCAGAACAAGAGGACACAGTCTCAAGCTGTGCCACAGGAGGTTTAGGCTGGATGTAAGGAAGAAGTTCTATACAGAGAGAGTGATTGCCCATTGGAATGGGTTGCCCGGGGAGGTGGTGGAGTGACCATCATTGGAGGTGTTCAGGAGGAGACTTGATGGGGTGCTTGGTTGCATGGTTTAGTTGTTTAGGTGGGTTGGATTGATTGATGGGTTGGATGCGATGATCTTGAAGGTCACTCCCAACCTGGTCTAGTCCTATTCTATTCTATTCTATTCTATTCTATTCTATTCTATTCTATTCTATTCTATTCTATTCTATTCTATTCTAACATGATGACCAGGTTTTGCAGACTAGCCAGATGACATTTAGTGTACTAAATTTAGTGTACTAAATAACTGTATTGTTATGACCAAAGTCTTTTTGTAACAGAAAGCTCCTCTTACTTCCTCTTATTTTCTTACATGCAAGAGGCTTAAAAATATATCTGGGGTTTTTTTCCTGTTTTCTCCAGTTACACAGTCTGATTGCAGATCTGGCAATACCATGGGAAACAGCAACAGTTCTGCTTGTTGGCAGCTAAATGTCACTGAGTGCTGTTACTACATGTAACTTCTCAGATCATATTTGAATCCACAACCCAAGCACTGCCGCAGAAAACGAATGGGTATTTCTAAAGACGTGGCAGGACCTCCTAAGTAACCACCACTGCAGCATTCACTGCTTGAATACACACTATTGAAAGGTAGAAATCTCTATAGATATGTGCTTCCTTTTTAACCCTATTCAGGCTGCTACCATCATTATAAAATCATCATAAAACATCTTCACATCTTTGAAAGAGTTGAAAAGTTGGTTAACTTCTGAACATGTACTTGCCTATTTGGCAATATTGTAGGATGTGATCAGCAGCACACTGGCCCTCCTGTACTTACTGTTTAAAGGACCATTTCCTCTCCTCCACACGTAGCTTCTGTTCTCTATTGCATTTGCGGGCAGAAGAGCCAAACCGTGAATTTGCATCTGCTCAGGTTTTAATAGTATTATTCAGAAATAATGTCTTCAGTAGCTGCTTTTCTGGTCAGGCACTAGTAAATCCTGTCCAGGTACAAGCTGATTTGAAGCTTTGATGTTTAATTAAAATGTGTTCTTTAGGCCATTGCTAGTATTGGCCAGCGTGCTGGAAAATGCAGCCTGACTTCTTGTGATACAAACTGTAAGGGGGACCCAGCTACTCTGTTTCAATAAAGGCTAAGCCCACAAAAACACTCTTGCTCTGTAAACTTCACACAGAACGTTCAAGAAAAGCATTGTGAAAAGTCATTCTGTAAAGATATCCAGAGCCAGGAAATGCTGGATTTACAGGGACCCTTGCTATCTTTAGCACTTGCCCTGTGCAATGAATAAAGAGAAGTCCTGCAGGAGTGGAAGAGTATGTGATCCTAGAATGACAAACTCAGTGATGCCTCACTCAAAAGAGAAGTGAGGCACCAGTGATTTTAGCTTTTCCTTCTTTGTCAGTGCACAGGTTCAGCAGTTGAGCCAGTGCAACACAGATGAAATGTTGAACTGAGGCACCAGGAGTTCACACAGGTCATGGGGGGTACTAAGGTGGTTTAAAACAGTGTCATTCCTTCACTGAGCAGAGCACCGCTACAGTCCCCAGACTTTCTTCGCTGAATCTGTCAGAAAGTGGTAACAAGGAAACACGGTGAATACACCTGCCTTTGCCAAAAGAGGAAATTAAATCAAACATCATTTAGACATGAGAGAAGCAGTTATCTGAGGATGGTGCACAGTAAAAGCTATATTTGCTGTTGCTGGCATTCTCTCCTACGGATGTTTCCCCTGCTGCTGATAGCTCCATTCTCCACAGATACAGGATGAGAGAAGTTGCTGTAGACTCGCAAGCCTACCCAAAGATATGCTGTGTTTTTCTGAAATGTGTGCACTGCTACAGAAATTAGATAACTCTGTTCTCAGATTGGCAAAGCTGATGGAAGCTTGGCAGCATTTAGTTTCGGATATCAGGATGCTGGAAGGGTACATTGTCATTTTAGAACTGGCAATGCTTTTAGATCCTATTGCTTTTATTTCATTGTCTTGAGAACATCTATCCTTATCTCTAAGTATAACTCCATACTCTCTCATCTCATAAAACACACACACTCCAAGGCTATACATAACTTAAGGCTGGAATGCACTCCCCAGCGCAACCTGGACAAAGCACCAAAAAAGGCCAAGAGACAGTACCTGCTATTGGGAATAGTGCTCCATCAACAATCATCAATGCCAATTGGGCAACAGCTAGTTGTCAGGATCAGGTGTTGAAAAGAGCTTCAGCAAGAGGAGACAAATCTTGGGATATGCTTACATGTTTCATGTAAGCCTGGGGTTTGCAGTGAGAGGGATGACATCACAACACACCAAGACACAAGGGATTCTCAGGCATTGATCTCAGTATAGTACCTGAAAAACTGGCATGATGTAGTTTACATATTTCCTTTGTTTCTTTGACTGCAAGTAGAAAAAACAATTACTGTCTATAATGCATTTTACAATCATTTTTTTAATTGTTAGCAAGCAGCATTGTCTGAAAATAGCAGCAAACACACAGTTGTACTTTTATACAATGTGTACAAAAGCATAGTAACAGATACTTCTAACATGTGCATATCAGGTTAGTCATACACCTCATCAAGCTCCAGACAGATTAATTAATGCCCCCACACCATGCTACAAGAATTTGATAGGAAGCATATACAATTTAGGTTTTGAGTATTAGGCCTGTGGAATAATGAAACAAAACTGATTTCCTGACAAGAAGGAGCCTGGGAATGTTTTCCTCACACAAGAGAAAAAGAACAGGCTGTAGCTTGCAGTTCTGCCAGAAGGCAGATTCATGCTTTCTATACCACATGTATCAATTTAAGAGACTGAGTGAAGAATATGAATCAAACGCAAGTATCAGATCTACTATAAATTAGATTATTATTTTGCCAGTAGGGCACCTGTATCATCTGGTAGTGTCTGTATCAGACAAATGCATTTGGGAAATAAAAATTATGATGGATTTAGAAGTTCTATGAAATGTTATGCTGTGTAGAGAGATTGCCAAACAAAATAAAGAGCAGGGAACCAGGGAAAAAATGCAGAAATAAAAGGGAAACAATCACAGTCAATCACCATCAAGAACTGAGAAAGGAAGACTTTAAGTTTTTGTGTTTGTGGGTGTTAAAAAATCCATGAGTAAAAGTGATTCAAGACTGATCAGAAGAGACGGACCCAAAACTTTGGTTGGCATTCGGGGAGAGTTAAAAGCATCAAATTACGGGAGGAGTTCTGAGAACATGTGGGCTCACACAGAATTAAGAGAGAGAAGAGGCAAAATGGAGAAAAAAAGATGGATGAGATGGCAGTGTTAGGAAGTTATGGATGGCAACATCCTAAACTATTACAGATAGATTTACAAGTTCATGTCATTCTACTCCTTTATTTAAAATCTTCCAGGGGGCCACTGTAGTATTCCACAAGGCCACTGCAGTCAGCTAGGGAAGGCAGTATGGAGCTGGCCTACACTGAATTTTGTACGTTTTCTCTTTTGAATGCTGCATACAACTTCACTACATTACAGACTGTAGGTCTCACCACTTGGACGTTCAGATTTTCAATCTGCTACTTTCCCTGCTGCCTGCTAACAGTTGGGGACTTTTTTCAGGTAATTAGCTAAAATAATTTACAAATTACTTCAATATATTTTCTTGTTGCTTTAAAAATTGGGCTAAGGGTGTAGCTATCCTTTAAGGTAGGAGAATTGGGAAAGAAAATTTGAACTTCAGCTAGTTCCACAGAAGTTCAAATAGAACTAAAAAAGAGCAAGTGCATTAATAAGGACAAAAGGAACTTTAAGTTGTTACACTGCATTAGAATATCGGCTTTTGAAGTTATAAGACTAGCAACTTATTGTGAAATCCAATCTATATTTCTAGTGTACTTTCTGCTATTCACCTCTGAGAAGTCACTGCAGAAGTACAGGCTAAAATGTGACAGAGACAGATATGTTCTGGAGTAGTTCCACTGAATCTGAAAGCAAAAGCTATCTAAAATCTGGCTCACCAGCTGGCCATAAAAACCCTATTTCCACAAGGTGCCGTTGTCTGCCATTATTGCCCACTGTCCCAAAATGGACACTGAGCATCTCCTTTCTGGAGCTCAGGGGAACAGACAATGCCACAGTTAAACTCTCACCTGGCTTAGGGAATGGTTATTACTCTAACAGTATATAGCTGTATTTGTGTTGACATGTGAAGTGATTTTTTTAAAAAAGGGGGGAGAGAAAAAATAAACTAATTTTTAAAACATTAAAATGAGGGGGGTTCAAATTAAATTGTTTGTTTTCTTGTGATCGGCAGGGCAGCTTTTCAAGCCTTGCATAAGGTATCCCCAGCAGAGGAGTGTGAATGAAAAGAGAAGGCAGTAAGCCCTCCTAGAAAATTATTCTGGACAGGATGGTGATTGATAACTACAACCTCACCCACTATTCCCTGCTGTTTTAATCCCACCTCTGCACTAACCATGTACCTTGAAAATGTCCTCCTGGGAATACTGACAACGATCTGTGCACTGTCCATAGCACTGGAATGACACAAAAAACACTTGAAATTTCTTCTTTTAGACAGCCAAGACAGGATTTGCAGAAGGGAATTGACTGTTCATGCATGAGGGCCTTCAGGAAAATAAAAAGTGTCTTCTAAAGATGAGATTTTCAAAAGTAGCTAAGCTTAGACTAGTAAACAGTGCTTGGAAGGGGAGTAGATCTGGACGGTTTGGAGTTGGTGCTGAGCACCCAATGCCAACTCTCCATGTTTCACCATTTGGGACTTATTTCAGGCAAGAACTCATCTGGTTCCACAGGCTGGATGATCACTAGTGATCAGAGTATGGTAGGTGTTTTCCTGCAGGACATGTTTGCTCTCTACAACTACCTGAAGGGAGGTTGTAGCCAGGCAGAGGTTGGCCTCTTCTCCCAGGCAGCCAGCACCAGAACAAGAGGACACAGTCTCAGGCTGCGCCAGGGCAGGTTTAGGCTGGATGTTAGGAAGAAGTTCTACACGGAGAGAGTGATTGGCCATTGGAATCGGCTGCCCATGGAGGTGGTGGAGTCACCTTCACTGGAGGTGTTCAGGAGAAGACTTGATGGGGTGCTTGGCTGTATGGTCTAGTTGTTGGGTGGGTTGGATTGTTTGATGGGTTGGACGCGATGATCTTGAAGGTCTCTTCCAACCTGGTGTATTGTATTATTGTATTATTATAATTTATTATTATTATTGTATTATTGTATTATTGTATTATGTTCCAGTTTGGTTTTGTCTGGTATCAGTTTGGGTTCTGAAGTCCAAGACTGCTCTGAGCTGAATGAAGCCATGCCACAGACCCTTTCTGAAAAAGCCACTAAGAAATTTATGTCTTTGAACATTCAGCCATCCCATTAAGCTCAATGTATTTCTTAGCTGTGTACCCTTGTCAGCAAGCTCAGTATTAGCAAATACAAAACATGTAAACACTGAACCAATGCTGTCACAGACAACAAATCAGAGAAATAAGCTTTCAGACACTGAGTTTCAAAAGCAAAGACAACCCCAAAAAAAGTAAATTTTCATCATTCATGTCTGCCAAATTGAAAACACAAGGCAGATTTAAATGAGGTAAAGGTCTGGCACTCAATATTTAAATCTCTTTTTTATCTGAAACTAGAATCTATGCATTGCAATGGCTCCTTAACTGGGTCCAAAAAATGCCTACCAGTATTAATAAACAGCATAGATAAAATCATGCAAAAAACTTTTAGAGTAAGACATATGCCTAGGTCAATATTCAGCTAAAAATACGTATTCTTCAGACACGAAAATCTGTATTTTTTAAAGCCATATGAGATCAGCTACACTAATATTGACATCATTATTTTGCTTTCTTACATGTTAAACATTAGCATTTCCTTTAAAGTACAATATGAAAACAGTCAGTTTTGTTTTCTCAATAAAACATTCTCCCCACTTCTTCCTAAAATTAATAATAGGCCAACAGATTGGCCAGACTTTAACAGATTCTCTGTTCTGAGGACTCGGATGGTCTACTCATATGAGAGACAAAAATGAGTTACAAACTGCAAAGAAAGAGTTCAAACTTGTTCTGCAGTCAAAAATCACACCTCTTAAATCATAATGACACTTCTTGTTTCAAGCTGTGCCCATTTAGTTGTGTCATGCTAGTCATCGTGTTCCTGGTATTGCTTTTCAGGGAAGCCATTTGAATGGCAGAAGAGTTGCGCAAGTAGCTGGCGGATCTTGCTCGCTGAACTTTCCTCCTGCAGTGAAGCTGGTTGTTGAAATGTCTTCTAAAACTCTCACTAAGAAAGTATAGTGCAAATGGGTTGACACAAGAGTTGCAGAAGCTCAGCACTCGAGCCACTAAAGTAACAATCATATGTCCTGTTGATGGATCAATCTTACTGTAATTAAAAGATCGGTACATGTATAACACGTGGTTGGGAAACCAGCAGAGAGCAAAGAAGCCAACAAAAACTAGAACAATTTTTGCCAGGCGTTTCCGAGTTTCCATCTAAAAAGATGAAGAAAACCCAAATGAACAACAATGAACAGAATTACTCCACAAAACAGATGTAATTAATATATGCAGCACTTTACTTTGCATTAGCTTGAACAGCTGTCATAAGTAAGGCCAGTAAAAATGGTTCCTTCAGGAGCTGAATTACTTTTTCTGTCTCATTTACTTTCTTGTCCCACTTTCAGTCTGCTTCCAGTGAAAGATCCTAGCTGTCTGCAGTTACAGAAGTTTTCTCTTTATGATATATGCAGCAAGAGTGATTCATGACCCAAGTGAATGTTGGCTTTTAGCCTGAAAGCACACATCAAAGGATGTCATGAAACAACCTTTTCTGATGAGATCTCAGTGCTTGGCTTGAAGCTTAGCTTCAGTTAGAAAGATATTTAGAAATAATTGGCTATGAAATCTAGAGACATTGTGAGTGAAATGTAAAGACACAGATAGGGCATTAGCTACAGCTAACGTCCCATCATTTTGCCCAAAATGCCTCAGCTTGCACATCTCTCCTAGAGAAATCACTAAAACTGCATTGCACAGCATGGAGCATCTTAATTCCACAAGGTGAAAGGTTAAGTTATGTCTTCAATAATGACATTAAAGAAATACACTTTAATTGCAGTACTAAAGTATAACAGATTATAATGTAGATATGGAGAGCGGCCGATATTGACAGGAGCCCACTTGAGTGGTCCTAAACTGAGACAGGAAGAGAAACTATCCAGAGAGAAGGCACAAAAGGGAGGCAGAAACTTTCTGCATACTCCTCCAAAAGGCTTATCATGTATATTAGGTACCAACATTTTGCAAAAGCAGGAAAATTTCCTGATTTTGCTCAGTTTTCTGAGAAAAGCATGAAGTTAATTTATTGTAACAGGGTTTCAAAATCTGTGAAATCGATCTGTAAGTAGTCTTCTTGACTCTATTTAGACCAGATACAGTGAGAAATTCACAATAGATAGGAAAACTCTAACATTCCAGTTTGGTAGGATTTACTGGACAGATGGGCACAGTCTAATGGCATGGCATTTAACAAGTCCAAGTGCCGGGTGCTGCACTTTGGCCACAGCAACCCCATGCAGAGCTACAGGCTGGGGTCAGAGTGGCTGGAGAGCTGCCAAACAGAGAGGGACCTGGGGGTGCTGATCGACAGCCGCCTAAACATGAGCCTGCAGTGTGCCCAGGCAGCCAATAGGGCCAATGGCATCCTAGCCTGTATTAGGAATAGTGTGGCCAGCAGGAGCAGGGAGGTCATTGTGCCCCTGTACTCTTCATTGGTTAGGCCACACCTTGAGTACTGTGTCCAGTTCTGGGCCCCTCAGTTTAAGAAGGACATCGAGACACTTGAACGTGTCCAGAGAAGGGCAACAAGGCTGGTGAGAGGCCTTGAGCACAAGCCCTATGAGGAGAGGCTGAGGGAGCTGGGGTTGTTTAGCCTGGAGAAGAGGAGGATCAGGGGGGACCTCATTGCCCTCTACAACTACCTGAAAGGTGGTTGTAGCCAGGAAGGGGTTGGTCTCTTCTCCCAGGCAACCAGCACCAGAACAAGGGGACACAGTCTCAAGCTGTGCCAGGGGAAGTTTGGACTCGAGGTGAGGAAAAGTTCTTCACTGAGCGAGTCATTCGTCATTGGAATGGGCTGCCCGGGGAGGTGGTGGAGTCGCCGTCCCTGGAGGTGTTCAAGGGGAGATTGGACATGGCACTTGGTGCCATGGTCTAGTTGTGAGGTCTGTTGGGACAGGTTGGACTTGATGATCCTTGGGGTCTCTTCCAACCTTGGTTATACTGTGATACTGTGATACTGTGATTTGCACTCAGATGCAAAGGGTGCAAAGGCACAGTGTGAATATTAGGCTTTTGTGCTACGGCCTAAAGAAAGATCAGTTGATGGCAATAGTCTGAATTTACTTCCTCTTGCTGTGAGATATGTAAGCACATTGGAATTTTCCATTCTTCTGAACCTCAGGGATTAAAAAAAAAAAAAAAAAAAAAAAAAAAAAGAAAGAAAGAAAAAGAAAAAAAACAACCACCAACAAAAACCACACACACAGAAAAAGAAAACACTATGTAGAATGAAAAAATATGTTCTTACTTTGAACATACGTGTGGGTTCAGAAATGCAATATAAATTAAATATTGTTTCCATCCTGAGGGTTCAGCCAAAAGGCTCTCTATATTTCACAGGAAAAATGAAAAAAATACATGAAGTGCTAATATTTATGCATTTTTTACAAGAAACAGGCTACAGTAGAAATGAAATGCTGAGCAAAAAGGACATGAGGGAATGTGTCTTTCTGTTTGAAAGAATATGCATCACATATATCCAAGGAGGGTTTAAAAGCATTTTCTACAATACTGGCAGACAAAAGACTTCCAAATTGTTTAAAGGAGCATACATATCTTTCTCTATCAATACTAATGCTTTTGTAAAGCATTTGAGGCACTTGCACTGCAAAAGCTGTCATTCGTGTATGTAAGTGTCCCTGCTCATGAACAGCTTATTGCTATCTTTACTGCTTCCTGTGCCTCACAGGGAAGCTGGCTTTGTCTGGCATTACAAGTGCTTTCTCTCAAAAGAATACAGAACCTATACCAAAAGTTTTATAGCATTTATAATAGAAAAAATATTAGAAAAGTTCAAGATCAGGATGATATTTGAGAAAGCCAAAGAACAATCAGTTCCTGCTCTGGGTTCGTTATCTTCAGCACTCCTTAGTTTGAGAACCTTAGATCCCCTGAGATTTTTTTTTTCACTGTGTATGTTAGGTTTTTTCATTTCTAAGCACAAAGAAACTAGAGACAATTCTCCAAAAGTTATTTTAAGAGTTCTTCTCCAAATGGCTGTCTACGGGTGAAACCACTAGCACTAACTGCAAAAACATTGTTCCTCAGTAAGAACACAAGGAACAGTTACAATAACAACACATACAAACACATACACCAATCCCATTTCATGTTAGGAATATGCATTGGCAGCACTGAATTAGTATTTTCCCGTGTTCATATTCATTTACATACTGGGCTTAATACCAAGTAATTGTGAAAACAAGAGAAATTGTACTAATCCTTTGTGAAATTGAATAATTCAGATGTTAAAGTTCCTTGTACTTTCACTTGCAGGTGTATACCGAACACAGATCTTTCATCAGGATGCAAAAAGCAAACTGCTTACCTGTCTTTTGCAATGCTCACTATACTCTCCAGGAATGTTGTGAGCACTTTTTATTAAACTCTTTGCAATATGATAGTAATAGATACTAATTATGGCAAGAGGGATAAGGAAATACACTAGGAAAATCAGCACAGAATGGATCTTCGGGTGCACGTCGTCTGTCATGGGGTATGGTATGCATGCTGTGAAAGTGGCATTATCTGCATCACTGATGTAGGCCAGCTCAGAGAACACTGCTTCAGGAACTGCTAGAAGCATGGAGACTACCCAGATGGCAATGGCTTTAAGACAGGTCCACAGCACTGCACTGGAGGTCTGGATGTCCATGGGATTTACAATTGCTTTATACCTGAAATTGATCAAAACAGAGATGCAAATTAAAAGGGAGCTTTTCAAATTCAGCATGTGATGCACAAGGCCACTTCATACCTCTGATTAAAATAATGTCATATTTTGTTCTTATTTGAAATGTCAAGTGATTTGTAATCTTTCCTAGATTTGCATTCTCTAAATCTCTATCTTCATCTGTATATACCCATCAGAGGCGGCAAAAGGAGCCCTGGATACAACCTGTGGCTCTGGTGCCCATTCTGTGCCGGCCTGGTGAAAGCACAGAAGCAACCATGGCTTCAATCTTTCTTTCTCCAAATCCCCACAGCAAACCTCATTCTTGAGCCACCACACACATACTAGTCTATTTCCTTTCTCAGCTCCCACAGCCCAGGATTTCCTCCTGCCTGTCACCAGAGCTTTCCCACTGTCAAACTCCACCAGCCCCTCTGGGACCATGGGGTAATAATCATCATTAACCACTTCTTGCCAGACCACTAAAAATCTGTGGCTATGTCAGCTCTTGCCTTTCCACCTCAGCACCTTTCTATGCACAGAGATACTGTCCTGACTGCTACACCTGGAACATCCACATCTTCATAAAGTCAGTCAAGAATGGCTCCATATGGCCTGTGAAGAAGTATTAAGCTCTTAAATAAAGTAAACATTGCCACATCAAGAGTTGGAAGATGCTGCTTTATGCCGCATTTTAGGAAACTTACTCATAATATGTGATTATATACAAACCTTTGCACAACTGATGATTTCATAAACAATATAATGACAACATGAAGAATTGCAGAGAATGGAAATAACACACTGCAGCAAAGCAAAATAGATGAATAGATGTAATCTCTGGTTAGGAGTTCTTTTATTAAAACAAAAAATATTACAAAAGGCAATAGAAAGTGAAACTTTCCACAAGAAAAGCTCAGTTTTGAATGGTCAAATATACTTTGAGAAAAATATTTCAAGGATACTTTAATGTTTTACTTTGATTTTTAATTTATTTGGATTTTTTCCCCTCAAAATGTAAGTAAATCCTGGTTTCAATCTTTTTATTAAAAGCTGAATGTTAAACATTTCAGTTTGTCTAAATTGTAGTAATTTGGAAGCTTGCATTATGTGATGGGGGTTTTTTGCTTCTTCAGTTTTTTTCTTTCTACTTTTGATTTGATTTAAGATTTGGGGCAGGGGGTGTGTCTGAAATTGCAGAGGTTTTGAGAAACAGGAAGATTGTTTTCTCTAGTATTTAAACCAATGTTTAATAGCAAGAAGGGAGTCAGGAGATATTCATACTCCAGGTACATAACTGTATTTATCTTAAGGTTTTTGCTAGTCAGCAGAGATGTATTTTCAAAGGGTCATTTGGGCTATAGATGTATTAACTCACCTTCTGAGGTGCTTCTTTTTCTCTGTTAGTGTGGTAGTTTAAGTCTATGCCTATAAAAATTTTCCAGAGATCTTGAACAGAAAGTAGTGAAATGTAAATAAATCACTATTGGGTGTAAAAAGGAAAATAATGATAGTTCTAAAGAATCCCATTGGAGAGTTATCTACCATAAGAATTAGTTTGGTAAACAATATCTCTCTTTTCATTTCTTTGGCTCTGGCTGATGCTTCTCCTGGCTTACTGACCTTGACTGCATTGCTTTTGTTGTGACTGGTATTAACAACAACTTTCCTCTGCCTTCTTTTCTCTTGTCCCTTTGTGTACAAGGAGGGTAGGGAAGGAGGCAGGGAAGGAGAAGCTGTTGCAGCTCCCCTGGTCTTTGGCCAAGGGGGTTCTTGTGCTGTTTATTAATTGTAAATACCTATAGATGTTGCAAATACTGTATATTTTGTACATATTTATTGCATTTCATTTAGATTGTAGTTTTGCTTGTAAATACAGCTTTCATTTGCTTCCAGCTGAGCTGGTCTGGGAAATCTAACGCTGGGGGGAGGATTTTCAACTCACCACAGTTAGCTATACAATGAGCTTAGAGTGAGAAGAACTGTAATTTAGGTGTCTCTACTCGGTGATAAAGTTCCTTATCTATATATGTAGATACATGTACCTGCATATACAAATATATATCGGTACCAGAAGGTTTCTACATACATACCAAGGGTTAGGTTATGGCTAAATGTAACACAGATGCTGAAGTAAATGCTTAGAAATTGAACTGTGATCACAAACACTCATTAAGGCTGATTTGCGGGTCCTGGCAGATACTACATAGACTCTCAACACCTTGAGCAGGTGTTTGAGGAACTGAGGATAAAAGCTATACCTTCATGCAGCAACTTTGAGTTGACTGGCAACAAACAGTGCAACTAGCCATGCCATGAAAATGTGGAACAGAGCATTGTCTTGGTACCCTAGCAATCTTTCTTCAGAGAATATTTGAGTCAAAATATGCCTCAGAGTCCTCTTTCTCAGGACCATGATAATTTGTATTATCACTAAATAATTAAAAATTATTGTTATTTATGTTCATAGCCTCTCTGACTTGAGAGAGAAGATTTTTACTGTGTCTTAACCCACACAGTGGAGTAGAAAATAAAATTCAGTAAACTGTCTCTGTTAATTTATATTTACCATTTCTTTTAACACACAATGAGAAACTCCCTAGACACCTAGGTGTAAAGAAATCCTTTATAGGATATGAAGATCGCAAGCTTCTGTACAAATAATGAATGCTCCCCAGTACAAATTGTGACCTTATTATTCAATAATTTCCTTCCTATTGCTGTCTGCCTTGATTTCATTACATAAAGACAGATCTATTTATTTTCATTCAGATAATGTGACGTCAAATCCTTACATCTGCTCATTTCTTTAAGACCTCACATTGCTGGGGAAGATCTGGTTTGGGGACTTGAGCAGGGTGGATATGCAGATGACATTGGATAAAAATTATGGGGTTTACTGCAGATGGTGTGTTTTTTTCCCTCTTTTTTCCAATTGCAGTGCTTCAAACTGTTTTGACCACAATCCTATGACCCAAGACAATGATCATGTTGCCATTAATTCTTTTAGCAGAATTTGGTCTCTTGGTCTCCTTGCTATTTAGAAGGTAGAATTTTTCTGAAGCCTTTACATTAGCAGAAGATAAGGCACATATTTATGCCTTGGCATATACTGCTACTTCAACAAATAGCATGTTTTCCCCTGAGCCACAACTGACTCGAAGATGGATGGTGCTGGATGGCACTGGAGCAAAAGGTCTTTTTCCCACAAAACCAGCTGTGTTCAGAACAGCAACAACAACAAAATTCTTTAATCCTATCAAATTCTGCTTGCTGCTTCAGCTGACTACAAGATGGCATGCTTCTGCCTAGGACTCAGCCCTGCGCAGTACTTGGTGCCAACAGGAACAAAAAGGTCTGAAGTGCTTTAAAAAAATAAAATCTGTCATCTTGTTTACAGCTCTGAAAAGATAAGGAGTAGAAAGAGACAGGTTACAAATAAAATGGAATTTAAACTAAGTGGAATTAAAAGGTTCTCAAAATGAACACCAAGTGTCTTCCTCTGTATAAAACAAGTGTAAGGCTAAAATATACCCCCAACCATTCAAGTCACAAACTATTTATTTTCTATCAATAAGACAACACTGGTATATCGGAGTAAGGGTGCAAATTATTTAGTCACATTAATAAGTAAAATCCATCTTTTCTTTTACTTCATTGATGAAAAAAAGTAAATTACAGGTTGCCATGAAGTTCAGGAAATAATTACCAATATGCATTTGATTTTAATTCAAAGCTTTCATGTAAATTCTGTCTTCCTACATCCTCCATCATTATCACTGATGACAAAGGCAACCCAACTCAGGAAATATTTTTTTTAAGTTTCATTTCTTTGGAGATATGGCTTCTGCCAAGAGACACAAGCACAAACTTGCCCATTCTGCAAGGGGTGGATAGGAGGAAAGTCAGCACCTAGGCTAGAGATTAGGGATTGCAATGTTTAGCTTAGACAAGCTGTTTGGCTTTGTCCCCCAGCACTCTGCTCTCCATTTAGTCATACTACTGCTTCCTCAATATAATACTATTGCAAGAAAAAAATCTTAGAAAACCACACCTAACTTTCTATTATTCTTTCTGAGTTTAAATTCTGAATCTTGGAGTTTCAAAGGAGTTTGAGGAAACAAACGTTTCTTCAAAAGAGATCCAAACCCTGTTAATATCGCCCCCTGGTTTTAGACTGATGAAAGAGAGATGCATGCTTATCTGCTTATCCACCAGATGCTTACTTCATGTCTCCCAGCAATGACATCCATACATATTTGAATAGAAAACACATCATAAAATTGTCACTGCTGGAGCAGAAGGCCAATGAAAATATCAGTTACAGAAACTTAAGTGCCTGGAAGCAGAAAACCAAAGACAAAAAAACACGTTCAGTGCAGAAAACACAACTATTAAGTACAATGCTATGTGGCCAGATCATTTCTAGAAATGTTACAAGCCAGGATGAATTAAATAACCAACCTCCATGTATCTGGAATAGACTTAGATTTTACCATTTGAGAATCTAGACCATAAATCTCTAATTTCTGAACTCAAAATGCTGCATCAAACAAAGTATGTTTCCTCTTACCTTCCACAATTCCATGAACTAGTAGGAACTTACTTGCTATTTATAGTCATACTGTCAAATGGTTGTATCTCAGTTAGAAGTTATGAGTGGAGGTACATGTTTAGACGTAAGGATTATGATTGCATGTGCCTTGTTTCAATAAGAACATATAAAAAAAAATACTTTAGCAACAGGACTATATAGTCAGGAAGAATGGTTCTGTAGCAAAACCCATATGAGAAATACACCAATTCTATAACTAAATTACTTTAAATTTGGGATTCAATAAAAGTATCCCTATTGGGAAGGACATTTGAGAGTTCCACCATTCTGCACATACATAAAACATATATATTATTTATTCTCTAATAAATTTATCATCACATGTGCAATCTTTTTTTCCTAGAGAAGGCACTGGTAGAGTATATTTTATACAATACAATACAATACACCAGGTTGGAAGAGACCTTCAAGATCATCGCGTCCAACCCATCAACCAATCCAACCCACCCAACAACTAAACCATGCAGCCAAGCACCCCATCAAGTCTTCTCCTGAACACCTCCAATGAAGGTGACTCCACCACCTCCACAGGCAGCCGATTCCAATGGGCAATCACTCTCTCCATGTAGAATTTCTTCCTAACATCCAGCCTAAGCCTCCCCGGGCGCAGCCTGAGACTGTGTCCTCTTGTTCTGGTGCTGGCTGCCTGGGAGAAGAGGCCAACCTCTGCCTGGCTACAACCTCCCTTCAGGTAGTTGTAGAGAGCAAGAAGGTCACCCCTGAGTCTCCTCTTCTCCAGGCTAAGCAACCCCAGCTCCCTCAGCCTTTCCTCATAGGGCTTGTGTTCCAAACCCCTCACCAGCTTCGTTGCCCTCCTCTGGACACGCTCCAGCAAGACAACATCCTTCCTAAAATGAGGGGCCCAGAACTGGACACAGTACTCAAGGTGTGGCCTAACCAGTGCAGTGTACAGGGGCACAATGACCTCCCTGCTCCTGCTGGCCACACTGTTCCTGATGCAGGCCAGGATGCCATTGGCCTTCTTGGCTGCCTGGGCACACTGCAGGCTCATGTTCAGCCTACAATCAACCAGTACCAGTACCAGACATAATATCTGAGGACTTGCTAAATATAAACTTAAGGATTCCAGGAGTTCAATTTGGATAAACCCATTGCAATGTAATACAGGCAAGCAAATAAGATAAATGCATGGAGATATATATTCAGGATTGTTTGGTAAGAATTCAGCCAGATCTGCTGTTTTCCAGCTATTTATTTTTCTGGGAAAAATAATAATAATAAAGCACCATGGGATTTTACTGAACTGATAAAAGAAACAAGAGCAATGTTTTTCTAGACTACCAGACTGACATTTGTGTTAATCAAAGCAAAGTTGGCTGCTGTCAACACCACATTGATCACTGACTAGGATGAACACCACAGCCATTTCTCACTCTGCCATCCTCAGGACTAACCTGTTTTCATATGAGTTGAAGAGCATAGGACACATGCACACAGGCAGAAGTTTAACAGGTGTGTGTGTCTATATGAAGTTTGAGGAAAATTTGCCACGCATGGGAGGAAAATGTTATTTGCTGAGAAATCATTTTCATCCGCATAGATGGTCACAAGAGGAACTTCTCCAGCAACTGATGTGAATTCCCTGACTTGAGCAAACTTATTTTACAACAGGTAATTCCTTAATCTACTCCAGTTGTAAAATTCCTTCTTCAGTGTTACGGGGGAGGGCAGTCTGCCATCCATTTTCCTTTCTGGAATGTTTTCCATCTGATTCCTTTTGGGTGCAAAGAATGGACAGAAATAAATTAAAACTCTTGGGTGGTCACAGGTGAGAACAGGCTTGAAAAATCTGTCAAGTGTTTCATCAAAGGTAAACTGGCAGACTTTATTTTGTGAGTCAAGTTTGTATGTGTAAACTAAAGGGTAAGGTGGAAAAAAAAAATCATGTGAGAGACAAAGTTTGCCCAGCATCTCCTAAATCCTTTTCGCTTTGCCCATTGTTGCATAACTATAACCATATTGTTACAGCCTACAGTGACACATCTGGACCACCATGTGTTTTAATATACTTCAGCAAGTTATTCATTCAATATGTTTACCTCAAGAGTTACAGTTTCTAAGAGATATACTCATAGACGGCATAGTTTATTGGGTCCATATTATTTTTTTCCCACCTATGATAAACAGTTAAGGCACTGATTTTCTTTTATACAGATAGTATTTCACTTTACCTTTGATCATTTTTTCTCTATTCTTTTGTCAATTATAAGTCATTTTCAGGACATCATTTTAAAGCTACTTCTCTCATCAAGGCTCTTTAGTCTCCAAATGTCAACTGTTGGAGCTCAAAAAGAAATCATGTCAATTTTCCTGCGCCACTTGCTCTACAACATGGAATAAGAAATCAGGATTTTGGAGGTCTTCAATCAGTATAGTTCTGCCTGAATCAGCACCTAACATAACAAAAGAAGAAACTTCAAATAAATTCTGAAGAAGACTAAAAATTATTTTTTATTAAGAATTATTCTACTAACAAAAATTACTGGAGTAGTTACTAGGGCACCTTTTCACACTCCTGATTATCTTCAAAACATTTCCTGAGTCCCCTCAGAAGGGGAGATAGAAGGCATGCAAACTGAGCCAGAATGGATTTTGTTATCAGTTGTAGCCAGAAGTCAACACATAGATATTAAACTTGCACAAAATGGTTTTGAGCCTCTTTGCACTTCTAAGAACAAAAGTTGAAATGTTACAAAATTAAAGCAAAAAAAAAAAAAAAAAGAAAGAAAGAAACATACCCAAACAAACAAAAATCAAATAGCAAATAGTTCAGCTGTGCTGTTCAGATGTATAGGATACATTTTTAGCATCTCAGCCAGGAACTGTACTTAGTTATTCATGTATGAACATAGATTTTCAAACTCCTTTGTTACTAAGATACAGGAAAGGAGTCATGGCCCTAATGAAAAAAAAAAAAAAACAAACAACAAAACAACCAAAACTTTGTTACCTGATTAATCAAGTATGCGTCTCATCAAAGGTGTCTTTTTGTCATGCTTGTTATGAAGAACACAAAGAAAAGTTACTTTGATTGCAGTAGGGCCAGCCACTCCACTATTCAGCATCACTGTCTCCAGAGAGCAGCATGACTGTATTTGAATTAACACCTTTAAACCCTTCATTAGAAAGAAAATTCAGTCTAGAAAAAGTAGCAGAATTTAAATTTGCTCCTATTCTTATATAGAACATAAATATTAAACATAAACGATAGCCAAAGAGAAAAGGAAAGACCATCTGGGACAAATATAAAGTTGTTGTAACAATTGCTTTTTATCAGCATATAGAACAATGCAATGATGGCTAGAGGTGTACACTGTCACATTCATTCTTGAGCTGCTGCCCACTGAGCTTCTCTAACTGCTTTTCTAGACTAAATTTTATGAGTCATCCAGCCCTCTAGCTTTGAAAGGCATCTTGGAAATATCTTTCTGTACTTGTGCTCTAGTTTACCCTAGAGTTCTTCCTAGGAACAAAACAGCCCTGAGAAGAGGGTGAAGAACCCTCCATGGGCCTAGTTTGCACTCTGAGCTAACTGCATGGCCCACCAGAGATGTAAACTGAGAAAACGCTCCCTGAAGTAGTGAAAAAGTTAATGGGATGGTTCAATCAGGCATAGTTCAAGCTGGGTTCAACCCTAGTTTCTATATCCCTTTTTGCAGTGAGGAGATGATGACACGACGTTTCCTTCTGTCATGATGCAGTCATTCCGGCTACACCTCTCTCACCTCTTTAGCCTGCTTATCCAAGACCACACCAAGAACTGAGACTTTCTCATCAACATCCAAAAGCCCTGGCCAAAATAACAGTCCATGGCCCTTGGAAAAGCAAGCTAGACAGGAGACTCATTTTTATTTCTATCATGCACTAGTTCTGTAGGCATTTTCAGGGTGTGCTGATTGGTATTGCAGGGCATCTTCCCTATGGCCCCTCCAATTCCCTATTTTACTTCTTTTTTAGTTTTTTTTACATTCTTGTCTCTCAATCTCCTTCCTCTTTCCCATTTATTATCCACTGTAATTATTAGTTTTTCCCTTTCTGTAACACCCACCCCCAACCCACCCCGTCTGTTTTTTCTTGGTTTTTAAACCTGAGAAAGATTAAGATTTTTAGAAGTGGTCTGGTTTCTTCACAATAGAGTAAAATCAATAGGAGCAGTGGCCATGAGGGGCATGTGCATTGTCTCTCCACATCTCCAGCTTGGCAGTGACAGGAGACAGCTGGCTCAGCAGCAGTGATCCTGTGGTGCCTTTGGCACCCCAGAGGAGAGTGATATCACACCCTCCTCTGACGCAAACACACTACACCACTAGTGCCACTATTGCATTCATTCCTCTGCCACCATTCCCACCACTGTTGATGACCTCTCCACCCTGTTCTGCCCCAAAAGGTACGGGGCTGCAGCAGGGAACCACTGCCTGCATGCGGATTCCAGACTCACAAGAACTCAAGTGTGAGGAGAATTGTTTGATGGGACCATCTGCTCTTCCTGGGATGGGCACCCTTGGGTGGATCTGCTGCAATCTGTGAATTCAATCTGCAAATGTGCTCTAGGGAAGTCTGGGAAGCATTGTTACAAATTACATATCACATTTGTACACACACACACACAAAACCACCACAACAAAACAAAACAAAACCCAAACAAACAAAAAAACCCACAAAACCAAACCCCAAATAACCTCAGTACTAGATAATGAAGGTTCCAGATAGAAGGTGCACATGTGTCACACTGAAAGCACCAGGGATGCTGAAGGGAATTCTGTGGCCAGAAAAAATAAAAAGCAACTTCAGAAAAGATATATATGCAATGAATACTATTTTTGCTTCCTTGTAGCTTCAGTTGGCAGGTAATGATCATTCAGAGCTTATTGCTTCTGTACCTGCTATTGTTAAATGTATCACACGCATGTAATTCACCATGCAGAATTTCCACATAAATAATAAGTGCCAATTACACTGTGGGAACCTCGACAACCTCCCTTACCCCAATTAATACAAGCACACTGTAAAGAGTTCTAAATAATTCTAAAGCTGTTCCTCAGTGTAACCAGTGCCTAGAGTTCCACGCAGTCCTGTGACAACAGGGAGTTAACAGGAAAGGCTTAATGATCATATAGCAGTCACAGAATCACAGAATGCATCTGGTTGTGAGAGACCTCAATGATCATCCAGTCCAATGCATTATGTGTGAAATAAGCTGTCACTGAGAGATATTGTATGCCACATATATACTGGATTTTAATGGAGCCTTTTCAGTGGCATCACTGCTTTCAAACTGCTAACATCCTATGCTAGATCTGCTTATATGGAGAAAATACTGCCCCTAGCCAGGCCTTGCCTCCTCATCCCCAGATGCAGGATGCTGCCATCACCTCTGATCTGCTATATAACTATCCATAAGTGATCAACTCATCATGACACACATTAAGATCTGGTTACAAATTAGTGTGGCAAAAACTCCTCCATACCAGTGCCTCCCTTTAGCTCAACAAAAGTGTCAAACAAAAAAAGTAGACTTTAGTCCACTAAACTGGACTCAGAGATGACTCGCACCCCTAGGAGTCAAGACACTGGCCTCTGAAGTCAGTAGCTGTTCTTCTGACTGAAAAATAAATGTTTTTCCTTCTGAAAATGTAACTGCAGAGGTTAAAGACAGAGCTGTTAAATTCTTAGTATAACCATTTCTGATATTTGTATGTACTGTGAACTCCAAAATGCTGAAAGAACACATTTATAACAAGCTTATATAGTCATAGCACACAATCGGTAGCTGTTTTCTATGATGTGTAATTCTAAATGCATTCAGTGTAAACAGATTCAGCATTGTTATTTCTTGAATCTTTAATGTTAATAAAAGAAGGATATAAAATACAGGCAAAGCAAACAATGGATGCTCCAAAACTATATAAAAAGTAAACTAATGAATCCTTAAATATTAAACCACCAGCATTCCCTCACATTATATTCCATTAGAAAGACTATCTCCTCTGAAAATAGCTTCTTCCCTTTTCAGATAAGGTAACACAATCATACTTTTAAACAGTGGAAACAGAGCAGAAATAAAACCACAAGGTTTGCTTGGCTCTCCAAGGACAGTTTCTGTCATACTCTAAATGAGATAATGAGGGGGTTACAGGTGTTCACTTTAAGGTATGTTTTGCAAGCTCTTCTTCAAAACTAGAATCACATTTCCATTTAAATTACAAACACCATCTATATATGCAAGTATTTAAGGTCCTGATTCAAACATCACTGAAATTGCTGACCACTGAAGACTACCCTCAGGCTTCACATCATATACCAATGTAATGCATTAGTTCTGCTTAAAATCCAGCATAAAGAAAAAGAGTAATTCCTATGAAGAAGGAACTAAGCATTATAATTTATGGGTAAAAATAAACAAATAAATGGAATTGCTTATCTAATGGGAGAAAAATATTTTTATTTAATTTAAGGTTGCAAATTACACTGCAAGATTTTGTCCTTTAGAGCCTGAGTCAAAGTCCAACATTCACCCTGTTGTTGCTATAAATCCTTCAGCACTCAGTCATAGTAACTGGGAGGAAAAACTTGGAGAGCAGCTCTTTTTTCTCTTCCTAACCTGACAAGATTCTGTAAGTTCAGAAGAATTAACAGTCTGAACAAAAGTTTAAGACCAACAATTACAACAGAACAGTTTGGTTCCTTTGAACTCCAAGAGGCAGTACTAGTTCTGGCAACTGCCTCTGGTAAACTGCTCTTCTGCTGTGTCACACACATACACAAACGTTTTCTGTGCAGAAAGAAACTCATTGATTAACAGTATCTCTGTGCTTGACTTGGTTTGAGCTGCTCACTGCCTGTTGACATACCACTGTGGCTTGGCATGGGTGATATCTAGCATCTAAAACCTTTCCTAATTAATAAGATTACAATACATGGGCTGCCCTGAGGTGCAGAAGACAGGATTAAACCCAGCTCTTGCAGCTGACACACTGGAAGCTGGAGGCCCAGATGCATCCATTTACATAAGCCTTTTAATTTGTTAGTACCAGATTTGCCATTGGTCAGTGAGGGAAAAAGAAGCATGAGCACCTCACAAATTGCAATGAGGGGATTGCAAACCAGTGATACCTTGTCAGAGGGGCATCTTACCTTCCATGCCAGCTCTGGCTAGTCTTAGCCCAAGCTGCAGAGAGCTGAGAAGGGGTAGCCCAGCTTTCCTACCTGTCAGCACTGAGGGCGGTGAGGGTAAAGACAGACACACCAACTGAGGTGAGCTGGATGGCAGGGATGAGCTTGCAGCCCACCTCCCCAAAGAGCCACTCCTCAGAGAAATACCGGGAGGCATCCACAGGCACACAGGTCACTAACAGCAGCAGGTCACCGGCAGCAAGGCTGGAGATGAAGATGTTGGGCACACTCCTCATGGCGCTGTTGGAGATGAAGATCTTCATGAGAGTGATGTTGCCCAGCAAGCCCACAGTGATGATGAGCAGGTAAAGTGAAGGGATTACACAGCGGACGATGAACATGGCCATGCCCTGCTCTGGGGGCAGTAGGGCTGGGTCTGGCACCAACTGGGCGCTCCCATTTCCCTCGAGGGGCATTGCTGTGAACTCGGGAGGCAGTTCTGTCTCCATCTACCACCTTCGGGGGTGAAAAGTGACAGTGAAAAGGAGACACTAGGAAGCTTCACCTCTCTGTAAGTCAGCTAACTTTCTTGCCCTTCCTCCTGCCTTTCTTCCTCCCTCTTTTTCTCTGCCGAGTTTTGTTCCCTCAGAAACGCAGATGAAGCACTGTTCGCCGGCGCAGGGGAGGGGCGCTTGGATGAAAATCCCGCGCCGCTACCTTCCAGCGCTTTGCACAAGCCCTCTCCCTGCTGGGTAGGAGGGCATGATCCTGAGTCTCGGAGACAGCGACCGCCACCAGGACAGCAGCCTTCGGGGCTGAGGAGGGCCCGCAGCAGACACCCCGCGGAGGCCCGGGAATGGGGAATGGGCCCGCGGAGCCGCAGGCGCTGTCCAGCGGCCCCGGTGCTGCTCGCTCCGCGGCTGGGGGCGGCGGAGCCGAAGCCGGGGCGAAGCGCAGATCAAGACTGCTCCTTCCTCCGCAGCCCCTCTTTATACCTGGCGCTGGGAGGAGCCGCCCCGCCTCTTCTCCGGCAAACGCCCCAGCCCCGAGACGGGTCTTGTGCGGCGGAGAGACGTGGAGCCCGGAGCCGCCGCGCGGTGTCCCAGCGCCTGAGCGCCATGGGGACGGCCGGCAGGGAGGGAGGGAGGGACAGAGCGTGAGAGGCTCCTATTTCAGTCGCTGTCCTCCGCACCGGAGAGCTGTCCGCAACCTCGGCGTCTTATCCAGGCGAAACCACAGCAGCGCTTTGAAATACAGGGTGGCGGGGAGCGAGGAACTTGGAGATATTTTATTCCTATCATCCAGCTGTGGCTTCTGAATAGATCCTACTCAAAGACATCGGCTAACTTTGAAGTTTTAGGGTTTGATTCGCAAAGTTGTATTTCACACTAGTCTCGACTATGGAACTGGGGACAGGTGATGTGTTTTATCTATGACTTGCTATGCAAATGGTATAACATGCTGAAGAAGAAATGTTGTTTGCCTCTGAAGTGTAGCATTTGTCCCTAGCATTTCTTGCTTTTCAGTGAGGTAGTATCCTTTACTTTCTAGTGTCTGCCCATGTACAGGTGTGGTGGAGTAGGAAGGTTCCCCCACACACACAAAAGAATTCCACAGCTAACTCAGCCGGAGAAGCAGATGAAAGCTGTATTTTACAAGCAGATATGGAATGCAATGAATATGTACAAAAACATACAATATTTACAATATATACAGAAATATACAGCAAAGTATGTAATACAGGAAACCTTTCCCCAACCCCCCTGCGGCCAGGGGGGTTTGGCCTGCCACTCCCTTCTCCCTCCCTACCTCCCCTTTTTCCCAAAAGGGTTAGAGAGAGAGAGAGAAAGGAAGGTAATTAAAAGGGGAAAACTTTGTTAAAGCTCAAAGCGAGTGCAAAAAGTTAGTTTTCTTATCTGGTTAGCAAGAATCGTAGAGAGAAACGAGCCAGCTCACAGCACAGGGGGAAGAAGAAGATGACTGACCGACTCCCCCCGACTGAAAGACTAAACAAAAATCTACAGCCGGGTCCCACCAATGAAATTGGATTAGCATATCATTGTTTTCATTCTAATATCAAAATATTCGCCCAGAGTGTTCAGAAAGTGTCTCTTTCTTAAAGGCACAGCCTAAACCGGTCACAACAGGCTTTCCAAACGGCTCCGTTTCCAGCAGAAGTCATAAATGTAGATAGCAATGCAAATATGCTGAAAGAGGGGCAAGCTGACTAGACTGAAGTATTCAAGATAAAGAGATAAGGCAGAGGAATAAGAGCACTTTTCAGTGATGTGCTCTGCAGACTGACTCATCCTCTTCTCAAAAGGGAAGATATGTTACCTTGCACTGAACTTGCTCATTCAAATTATTAAAATAAGTTTCTTGAAGCCCTTTAAGTTTATGACAGGTGTACAGAGAAAGCAAATGAATGCATAAGGAGTTCAACCACTGCAATACCAGAAGAAAAACATATCACCTGGGCAATAATTCACAGGCTGTCCATGACACGCTGTCCAGTGTAGGTATTTAATTTAAATGACATCAGCAATTTATTGTAAATATCCTTTTACTATGATTAGCAAACAAAAAGTATTATTGCTTCTTAAAACATCTTTGTGACTCTGCTCATTTCCCTGAATTTATATGTGTTATAGATGTGTAAATTACTGATTCATATGATGCTGATTCATTTATTAGAAACTCAGCCAGTGCTAGTCCTCCAATTTGATCATGCTAGAGACTTCACATTTACCACTAGGGAGCTTATGAGTATTGTCACAGATCTCCTCTGGAAATAGCTCTTGTTACTGATCAAGATTCCTCCACACGGTGTTAAATTCAGTAACACTCCCCTTGAGGCAGTCTTGCTGTTGGCTTGGATATTTATTACAATTGCTGAGACCCTCTGCTTCACTGAGCACATATGAGCTTTTCCAAGACCATCAATATTAAGGTTTCTTTAACCAGTGTAAATCAATTTTTTGGTTCCCATTGATTGGATCCAATATATGCCTTTAAGACTGTGACTCCAAATGCTTTCACTAATTTATTTGGAAATGGTTTAGTTAACTCTCAGGCATCTGTGTTTTACAATACAATACAATACAAATACACCAGGTTGGAAGAGACCTTCAAGATCATCGCGTCCAACCCATCAACCAATCCAACCCACCTAAACAACTAAACCATGCAACCAAGCACCCCATCAAGTCTACTCCTGAACATCTCCAATGAAGGTGACTCCACCACCTCTATGGGCAGCCGATTCCAATGGGCAATCACTCTCTCTGTATAGAACTTCTTCCTAACCTCCAGCCTAAATTTCCCCTGGTGCAGTCTGAGACTGTGTCCTCTTGTTCTGGTACTGGCTGCCTGAGAGAAGAGACCAACCTCTGCCTGTCTACAATCTCCCTTCAGGTAGTTGTAGAGAGCAATAAGGTCACCCCTCAGTCTCCTCTTCTCCAGGCTAAGCAACCCCAGCTCCCTCAGCCTTTCCTCACAGGGCTTGTGTTCCAAATGGGTTTATATGTGAAAAATCAATGATTCCCATTGGGGGAATAGTTTGAAGTCAACACATCTTTAATATTGATTGGTCTGGGACAACAGGAAGTTGAGTGTCTTTGCATGAATATCAACTGAAAAGCACTTTAAAAGCTTGTATTGGCATTTTGCATATTGTTGCATAATACCACCACTCCTGCTGCTGCCCTCCAGAAGAATTTTTCTTTTCTAGTAAATTTTGTCTGTCTTTTAGTCCACAGTATGGGATTCCTAAGGTTGAGGAATTAAGAACACAGTCAATGGGAATTTATGTTCCTGATTTTTACTAGTACTTAATTTTTTCTACTCTATGTTTTCAGAACTCTGAACAGCAAGGAAATAAGTTTTGGAGACTGTGAGTATTTCCAGCTCAAAGGAAACAGAAAGTTAGATTATACTTCCAATGTCATTCAACAGATGTCTGTGTTAAAGACAAGAGCATATACTCAAAGAGCATGAATACAATTTCCTGCAGAGGCAAAAATGAGAGAGAAAAGATCCACAGACCCTGAGACAAACCAGCCAGAATTCAGATCCCCACACACAAACTGTTCATCATTCTCTTTTCAAATACAAAAATCCAACTCATTCTTTGGATGTTATTTCAAATTATAGTCTAGAGAAAATCTCTGACTCTTTGGATGCTATTTCAAATTACAGTCTAGAGGAAATATCATGCAGCTGTGACACAGAACTTAGCACAAGAGCAAAGACAGAGACTTCCACAAGTAAGTCTCAGTGGGAAAGAAGCTCTGCACAGGCTAAAATCAGACAGATGGGCCATATCTGGAAGTGCAGCACCAAAGGGCAGGGATTACAAAAACTTGGAAATGTGGGAAGCAAATCTGCTTCATCAGTAATTCCTAAATATAGGGGTGGAAAATCAGTCCATGCAGGAATTAGGAACTCCACACACTTCACAAATGCTCTCTACCATAAAATGTTTCTAATAGGGAGGAAGGCTCCTTTCACAGATTTGTGCAGCTTAAGGCACTTATGATTCCAGCCTGAAGTCCAGATTTTCACATCACAACAAACAAATCCCATGAAGAGCCAAGCATATCTACAACCAAAACCACATGAAGTAGCTGCTAATTAAGTATGCATGTCTAAAAAAAAAAAAAAAGAGAGAGAGAGAGAACTGTGTTCAAATGCAACCCTGGAAATTATCATGTTTGAAGGCCTGATCATCAGTCACACATTAAAAAGAAACAAGGCATCCAAATGAATAATACTGTTTTATTTTAAACACTTGGTATTAGGAAACAAACTTTAGAGAGATGTTTGTAGTATCATGCATTAGACCAGCAGATACAGTTGGAAAAACAGGGCATGCATTGTAGCAGACAGGGACTTTTCCCAGAGAGTCAGATGTACGATAACCTTAAGTAAGTCACATCTTCTTTCTTGTTACATGAATACAGCCTTTCTTAATTTATGGAGGTTTGGCAGAGACTTCCATTGCCTTTCAGCTTCTTGAGTCATGGGCTCCACTTAAAGGACAAGAGGATACAGAGGGTACTTCTCCTACTCCCAGGTTTCAAAACAGCTATGGGAGTTTGCTACTGCTACTATGTGCATAGCTGGAAGTGGGCCCAAGAAGCAGCTGGCAAGATTAGGCAGAGTTTGAGACAGGAGGAGATGGAGACAAAAGCTCTCTACCTGGGTATGAAACATTCCATGCTGGAGGACAAATGTTCAGTTTCTAAGGTCACATAGCTAAGGGCAAACTTCAAACTCTAAGGTCAGGCATCTCAACATCAGAACTCTACAACTCTCTTACTAGTCACATAGCACTGGAAGGTAATCAGCTCATAGGCAATGCCAGTGCATTCCTTGAGAGGAATAGATATGAGAAGAATTACTCTGAAAAGAAGAATTGTTGTGGATTTGTGTAGAGAATGTCACAAATAACATAAGTTAGCAGACTACATATGTTCAAAAGAGAAATGCTGAGTTCAACTACAGATGCTCAGGGATAAACTTTAAGAAGCAGCTAACTAATAGAAAATATGTCAAATGTGTGCCATGCAGCTCTTTTCCCTTTGAGACTCTAGATAACAGAAAAAGTAGCTCTGTAGCCAGATAGGAGCTTTGTCCACTGGCAGTGCTATGTCCTTGGACCACTGCTTGGAATCAGGAGTTTGTGGCCACCCGGGCCTGGGAAAGCTGCAGCAAACACCAATATGGAAACTCCTATTTCTTAAGTCTGCATGACTGGACATGGTTACTGTAGAAAAGAAAGCTAGGGTGATTCATTATGCCTATTTCTTAGTTTTTAAAAATATACTTGTCAGATGAATTAAACTTTGTATTTATTTTAAAAATAAAAAATAACAATAAAAGTGATGAAGAAGCTTTATTCATGATACATATCGCCTCTGAGTACCATGGCTGAGTCCATACCCCCATACCATAAACCCAGACTCTATTTAGTTTGTCCTCCTCAGCTCCCAGATTTTACATCCTGCCCACTACTCTTCATGTTAAACATAAACAAGTAGGCAGTCAGCCTACCTGAGGAACCCACCTGCCTCCTAAGCCCTCTGCCCTAGCTGAAGGTGAGGCAACCTACATCTCAGGCACCAGTCTGCAGCTAGTAGAGACTTCCACTGGGCCTAACCTCAGCATAATGAACTCTGCAAACCAAAATGGAAATTCAGGTGTTTCCAGTACTACACAAAGATGGAAAGCTGGCTGAAGAGGCTGTTTTCCAAGATTCAGGCATGCAAGCTCTCCTTTGGTGGACAAATTATTTTATTGATGCAAGTTCATTTTTTGTCCCATTTTCACAGTGTCACTTATAGCACAAGGATAACAGGTGCCATTACATTTACTCACACTGATAATGCAACAAAGTGGGTGCTTAATGTTAAACACACAGCTTATGCCTCTAAGCATAAGTGCAGCTTTGTGCATGTGTTTAGTTTCCATTTGTGTAACTGATTATTCAGTATGACTTCAACTCATTGAAAGGTTAAAGAGCATACTGCTGAATTGCAACTTTGAGCAGAAAGCCAGGCTTAGGTCTCACTTTAGAAACTAGTGTGATACCAATATCTTCCATTCCATTTGTGCATGACAGACAACCAGCAGATAGCTGCTCCTGTAAACTCAAAACAAATAATGGTTTTCTGCCATGAAAATCCCAGGAAACAGTTTGAGTTGCCTTAGCAGACTGCTTTCAGAAGGACTGTACAATGCTAGCATACTCTACTCCCATATGAAGTCATCCTCTTCATGTGGTGCTAGGAAGCACATTACTGAACACACATGACAAAAGAAAAACATTGTTTGTCCTAGAGTGAAGATAATGGGCTTCCTATGCTCCAGCTCACATGACAGTATTTGAGCCACTTCAAAGAAACCCACAGTGTTATTGTGGGTCCATTCTTCACATTCAATGGGGTTTGAATGCAGATGTCCATGGGGTTTGTATTGGGTTTATTTGACAACCTCTACAGAATCTATTTCTTATTTCAATGCAGCTGTATTCCTTATGTGTTCCCAGAACTAAAGCACAGCACTGACAGCTAACACTTCTTTTAGCATCATTATCACAGGGCAGAATTCAAGTTTCCATAATGTTATCAAGGTCATACAGAGAACTGTTTGATTGTTTTAGATGTTTCAGTCAGGTAAGTAAATATGTTATCTTTTCCTAACAATAAAAAAGACATTAAATGGCATTTGTGTAGTGCAACTTTTTACCTAAAATGTGTTATTAAATATTGTTTCTATCTACAGCAAAATCAAATGCTTCATGACCAAACTCAGTGATTACAGTGTGTTCGCATCCATTGATTAATGTGACAATAATTGCTCTATACCAAGCATAATTGAAAACATTGAAAGATCTGCCTCAGATTAGAAACTAGGAGCTTTTCAGTTTTCCCATAATTGTTTTTTTTTAAACATTTCTGTTCAAAGAGATTTTAAGAAATACCAATGTTCTTCAAAGAACATTCAACAGTAGGTTTTCAATAGCAATTAACATTTTAAAAGCATTAACAATTAAAATATTACTTATTTTAAACATCTATCCAGCTTGCTGAGTTATTCTGGTAACTTTATAGTATTGTGGAAAGATCAACAATTCTTTTCAAATTATAATTAAGTTCTGTATGTATTATGAGCTGAAGAAAAAACATTCACTATAATTACTGAGCTTTTGCCACAGTATCACACACATCCTGAAAAAAACACAGTATTTTATTGCAGATCACATACCACTGTGAGTTATTACTGCTTTTAGTTTATTCAACAGATACAAACCTCAGCATTTTCTCCATGCAGTGGAGCAGCAGATTGCATTGAAAAAAAAAAAACCCCAAACGTTTAGAAACAGTCTCAGTGCTACTAATATAACCTTTCACAGCCCTCCAGGAGATAAACAGACATTTAATTAACTGCATGGAAAAGGAGATGTAGTAAATAGCACACACTTATTGAAGTACTTTTCACCTCCTTTGTAATCTAGCTACTTCAAGAGGATGCAGGGTGGTTTCCCCTTACTGAGGGTGTCCCGATTACTTACAATTAATCATGTCATTTAAACAGTCAGTGATGCCTTTTATAGCCACAGCAGACAAACCCACACGATAAACACAGATTCCCATCACTTCATGCCTCCTATCTATGCTTCTGTGCCTGTGAGTTTACATCATAGAGGAAGCAACACTTTTTGTTATATCATCTTGAAGTCACCAATAACAACTACACCAACCAGTTACAAAGGAAGCCTTCTCATTAGTTTAGAGACATAAGAATAAATTCCCCCCTTTGTATGTGGTGGCTGGATTTCACCTTCCTGTGCATCCTCTTCAGAACACTGAATATGCTACTGCACACCAGTTACTGAATGGCAAGATACCTTTCCCTCTCTGGTTTCCTTCCCATCTCCATCCTTCCTCTCTCCACCTCCTCATAAAATTCCCAGCAGGTTCAAACTAAGGTGCCGAATGTCCCTGATGAATGTCCCTGCAGCTATCAGTCAGCAGGAGTGCCTGGCACATACCTGAGCTCCCATTCATACCTCTTCTGGAATTTTCAGCTGCACGCATGGAGTACGATGGCAAATTATTTATAGCAATGCTTGCCATTAAGTTATTTGCAGCAATATTGGAGTGGTTAATTGGTTTAATTTGATTGATATTATTTCTTCGACTTCAGAATCTTGGACCTACAGTTTCCATGTTCGGTTGCATCCTTACTTTTTATTGGATATAGTTCAAACCAAGTTATTAAAGTTCAGATGGTGTTTTTAAACTCCCCGGCGCCGGGGCAGGAGAGGGGCAAACGCGGCATAGCCCCGCAGCCGAGGCCGGGCTGGGGTGAGGGTCGGTGCTGCTGGCAAACCGAAGCGATGGTGGAAGGCGGGCGTAAGGCAGCGGGGCAGGAATGGGATGCGCCCGGTAGCGACGCGGCGACGGCTGCCGGCACTGCTGACGGTGCTGGCCGGGGATTACCGTCCGGCGACGGCGGGCCCCTTGCTGCTGAGCCCGCTCCCGGTCCACCCCGGGACAAAGGGCGGAGCGAGCCGGCCCGGGGCTGGCTCCGCTGCCGCCGCCCGCGCAGGGCGCCTGCCCCAGACATGTCCCCCAACTATATGCGGAGCTTCTCGGAGGGATGCGTGAGTACGCGGGGCCGACCTGAGGTCGGAGCCGGGAGCCAGAAATGTGGCCCCAAACTGCGAAGGAGCCGCGCCGGCCCCCATCCCGCGGGCACTATGGTGCTGGATGTCTCCCTCCACCAGCCCGCTCAGCAGCAGGTCTCCCCGGGCGGGATATGATTCCCACCGAAAGAGGCCTGCCTGAGTACTTGAGAAGCCCCGTTGGGGAAGATGAATTTTAATTTGTGAGAATAAGTATGATTAGGTTTGTCGATGGCACGGCGGCCCTCGTTTTGCCATCACCTGACCTCATGTAAATCAATACAGCAGAAAACGAATGGACTGTTGAGTCGAAGCGTTCAGCTCTGTCTGGCGCATTCGGCAGCAGCAGAATACAGATAAAGGCACTGAAACAAAGTAACTGACAAGTGCTAGACAATGAATGTTTATATAAAATTAGTAGCAACAATACAGTGTTCTAAGCCTTTATTTTATTAGAAAGCTACTGATGCCTTCATTGGCAAACTCATCTAAAACAAGTAGCATAAAATAACTATTTTGGATAATGAAAAAGAGCAAGTGGGCCTCCAACAATAATGCTGTTCATTTTTGTTTTCTTGTTGAATAACCCTGTGATTTGCAGCTCAGACCACCAACGGTAATTGGCCAATTCCACACTCTTTTCTTTGGCTCGGTCCGCATGTTTTTCCTTGGCGTTTTGGGTTTTGCTGTTTATGGAAATGAGGCCTTGCATTTCAGTTGTGACCCAGACAAGAGAGAGGTTAATCTTTTCTGTTACAACCAGTTCAGGCCTATAACTCCTCAGGTAATTATCTCTTCTTTTTATTTTATAAGTCCAATGTTAAGAAAACAAACTGCAAAAATCAAACATAATCATTGCGTTTAAGAAGTAGTAACTGATTGGTCTAATTATCAGTTCACTTTTTCATTAATATTTTCTTACTCATAACCTTCCATCTGTGACTAAGTATAGAGTTGTGCTTTCTATCCTTCATAAAATAATCTCCATGTTTCAGAAACCAACTGAATTTTTCAAATTAAAACATCAAAGTGATTTTGAACTTTACTGTAATCTAAGTGTTTCTACATTTGATATATATAAAAACACCAGACTTGCAACGTGTTCTAATATGTATGCATTTTAGCTGCCCCAATGCAGTTGTAAATTACCTGACAGCTACATTTCTGATGCATTTTAGGTGTTCTGGGCGTTACAGCTGGTGATTGTGCTGGTACCTGGAGCATTTTTTCACCTTTATGCTGCATGTAAGAACATCAAACAGGAAGATATCCTTCAAAATGCATTCTACACTGGTTTTTACATCTTCTCTGTTTTCCTAAGGATTATCCTTGAAGCTGTGGCTTTCTGGCTTCAGATTCAGCTGTTTGGTTTCAAAGTGAATGCAATCTACATGTGTGATGTGGGAGCACTTGAAAAGAAGCTTAACATTACACGATGCATGGTGCCAGAGCACTTAGAAAAGACGATTTTTCTTATTGCAATGTACACATTTACTGTGATTACAGTGATCCTGTGTGTTGCTGAAATTTTTGAGATCTCATGTAGAAAACTAGGTATTTTAAAAAGTCAGTGATGTCAATCACTCCTAGTTATTTACCACCCTGTTCACCTGTAGTTATATAAAGATATAACAAAAAATATCTCTTGTCCTCTATGCAGTGTTGCAGAAGAGAACCACACTCACGATTACTGCTGCAGAGTAGTCATCTCACACTCATCCTTCAATTTACAGCTACTGCACTATGCCTATAATTGTTTTCATGTTACAACCAGAGGGCATAAGATTTGCAAGAGTAACATATTTACATGACCTGCCACATACAATAGTTTTGCCTACAGAGGAATGGCCATGTGTGAGAAGGAGGTTATTTATAAATGCAGCTTGATTCACAGCTTTTCCGAACACATGATAATCATGTTATTGCTCTTCCTGCAAAAACTATTCCAAATTTATTACCTGTTCTTATGTTTTGAGAATTAAGCTTTAATGAGGGATTATCTCTGGGTGCTGGAAAATATTCAAACGTTATCCCAAGCAGTGCTACTGTTGCAGTCTGCATCCCAGACTCCAGGGACAGAGACTCTTGGTTAGGCTCTGGTATCATATACTATCTGTATCAGCTTGCTTTGCAGCAGCCCCGATAGCATCATCTGCTAGCTGTGAATCTCCTTTTAGAAGTGAAAGGTTAGCATGGTATTCTTTGTGCTGACTGGATTGATTTACTCTCTTGTGTTGTGGCTTATGATGTAGGATATTTTTGTAGGATCACATTTTGAATGAGTAAAAGGCTCAAAAGTGTTGAAAAAACTCTTGGAGAAAAGCCTTTTCTGGGCCAAATCATGCCTTGATTTCAGTGAGAGTTATGCTTGTGTGTGCAGAACTGGGCCCACTGATTTCTTTTGCTGTGCATATCACATCTAACTTCCTATTGCTCTCACTAAAGCTGTTAGAATAACAGTGAAGAAAAAATCTGCATACTAAAGTATTTGCCTAAGTTAAGTCTCAAACTTTATACAGGTATCAGATATTTTCATGTGTGACAGTTTCTTCCTGAGGATGAATAGATATACTAAACTTAGAAGTGATTTCATTCCTTATGTTGAAGTAAGGTAATGGGGAAAAACAACAACAACAAAAACCCAACCAAACAAAACCCAACCAAAACCACAACCCAACAACAACAACAACAAAACACCAAAGCAGCCAAAGAGAGCTGTAAAGAAACAAAGAAGTAATTTCTTGCACAAAATATGTATAAAGAGCAATCATAACGATTTGGTGTTTTTCAAATATCTTCAATGTCTAGGGGAAACAATGGAAGGTTTCTTCCTCTTTCATAATTTTCTTTGCCTACTAAAGTGAATAATTTCTGTTCTGAATCTCAGTGAAACAAGAGACTCAGACTCATTACTATTTAGCAGTAATCCAGGAACCAGTAAAGTTAAAAGGAATAGATCAGCATCTTTGAACACAGTTTGAGGCCTGTAACACTAAAGGGAAGAACATCCTTGCTTCTTGAATTAAGTTTAACTTATGTGGAAAAAAAACCCCAACAAACAAAACAAAACAAAACAAAACAAAACCCAAACCAACATTCAGCATAAAAGGATAAAAAGTTGATAAAAACTTCAGGGGAAGTTTAGGCTTCAGGTGAGGAGAAAGTTCTTCACCAAGAGAGTCATTCGCCATTGGAATGGGCTGCCCAGGGAGGTGGTGGAGTCACCATCCCTGGAGGTGTTCAAGAGGGGACTGGATGTGGCACTTGGTGCCATGGTCTAATCATGGGGTCTGTGGTGACAGGTTGGACTCGATGATCTTCGGGGTCTGTTCCAACCTTAGTGATACTGTGATACTGTGAGATCCCAGTGACAGTAACTGGGTCCTTTCAGTAATATTTGAAAAATTCTAGGAAAATTGCTACAAAATCTTTTGGCACCAATTGTATGTTAAGAGGTCTTCAAAAAAGGTTGGGTTATAAGAGTCTTGTAATCCTCAAGCACAAAAGTAGCCCTCATTACATAGATGGAATTGCATGACTTAAGTGTCCTGCATGTAATTGATTCTGGGCCATTTAAATCTAAGTGGGCCACAACAAGATGTGTGGCTTTTTTAATGTGCTGATCAAGAGTATTCACTACATTAAAACATCAAAACTGTGTTTTGTTTTTTTCCCTATGGAAAAAAGTTAAATGTTGTCATTAAATATATGTCCAGTCAACATTACCAGATTTGTGCCACATTAAACTAGTTAATTGATATTAGCAAGCATTATAAATGGAGAAAGAATCACTGTGCCTACTTCTTGTTTGCATAATATGCCGTTAATACATGTTTAGTTTTTTGTTTTATAAATCACTATCCATCAGAAATTATTTATAATTTAAACCTGTAATCTGTTTTAAAAAATCCTTTATAAATAAAAATAAATAAGCATATATATATATATATATATATATACATATTTATATATACATATATAATTTTTTTCTGAAAAAATAACTTTCTTCATGTCCAAGGTATGGTCATGACCAACTGTACTCAAACCACACTTAATCAGATAGTTGAATAACAATAAAGTAACTTCATCACAACCTTCTCAGTATTTTCCTTGGTGCTTAATATTTCCATTGCTTGTTCTTCTTCTGTAGATTTCAAAACACTTCAGAGAGGTCAGAGGAGTGCAAAACCCCTAGCCCCTCAGTGAACTTCCCTATTGCCATCAAGGGCTCTGTGGAGCCAGGACTGACACAGGACTGCCTGAGAACCCCTAGGAAGGCTCTAGGAGCTGGATTACCCACCACCATGCTCTTTCCCTTGGTGGTCAAAATGTGGAACATATTAAAACATATTCTTTTTCTAAATGCGGTACAACACAGGATTTGGGGGTTGTTTTTTTCCCTCTGCATTTCTTGTGAAATTAAAATTGTCAGATTTCTCAGTTTCAGTTTTTCATTTAAAAACAAAAGTTGCATTATTGCCTTTTGGTGCAGACGGCTTTTTTGTGACTGATTCCACCATTAGTTTCTGGAACATGTTGATGGAGATATTATGTCCATGTAAGGTAACATTTCCCTATGGTTGTCAACACTTCTGTTTCCTATATTTGCCATTTGTTTTCCTGGTACTCATTGTATTCTCAAGTGTCTCTCGATTTTTCTTTCTCCTAGTCTTCCAAATTCCCAACACTTTTATCCTCATTTACATTTCTATTAGCTTCCTTCCACCCTTACTCCCTCTGAGATTTATAACACGCCTGCATGTGGTTCTCAGCATTGCACTGATTTTAGCTCAAATGCTTAGCAAATATTTGAGATGATCCTGATGTTTTTTTCTTGCCATTATGAAAGGAATTGTATAACACACTTGGAGATTATTTGATTCAATTTTATTTCATCACACAGCTGACATGAAGTCCTGTTTCCCAGAACACAGTAGGAAGTATTTCAGTTGCTTACATGAGGGTCACATTATAAGTGCTTCTTTGACTTTTTGGTTTTCATCATACTCTAGCTACCTCATTTTCACAGTCAGTACTCAAGGCAATCCCCAGATCACACATTTGCAGTCAGTTTTGTCTCTAGCCAGACATCCCACCCATTTCAGATGTAATTTAACAAAGAGCCAGTTGTTCCCTCCATCATGGTCAATGAAACAAGCTAAATGCACTCAGTGACAGGATTGCATTTACATCAAAGGTATGCTTGCTCTGGTCCAGCCAATTTCTATTGCACCACACAGTCCTAATACACATCCCCATTCCTATAACCACTCCTTCTTCTATGCCTTTCTTCTCTTTCTTTCTCCTGTTCAGCCATTATTTCCCTTCCTTTTTCTTTCCAGCACTCTCCTATGATAGGAATGAGACAATACAGCCATCTCTCCTACTCCATGTTTACCTTCAACACGCATCTTTATGCCCTTAAGCACTGACATGCCCTTAAGCACTGACTTACCCTTGCCTCACAGCCAGCCATTTCAAGACCAAGAGGGAGTTGGGAAACAGGGACATTTAAAAGATAATTTTAAAATCATTTGACTATGCTGTCAGAATAAGAAGATGACAGACACTAAAATAAATTACATTGCAATTTGTGAGATCCATTTGAAACAACTTTGCTTCAACAGTTGTAATTTATTTTGCTGTTTCTATCCCTTCTAAGCAAAACCAGAAATCCCCATAGGTTCCTTGAGAAAGAGACAGCTGGGAAGTGGTGATGCTGCAAGATGTAGTTTCCAGAGCTGGCATACTTGCTGACAGCTGCTGGGAAGCAGCCCAGTGCATGAAGCACTATTAGCCAGGCCACAGTAGCACAAGGATTCTCCAGCAACCAACAGCAGGAAGAAGGGCAGAGGCCCAGGAGCACAGGTGTGCTTCAGTATTCCAGGGCCTCCTCGACCTCTGGAGACACTCGAGGCAGCCCAAGAGGAAAAAATTTCAACCCAAAAAGGGATTTTTCTTGGTTTGCAAGGCTCTTTCAGCTGACATGCCAAAGGAACAGAGAACATCTTGGTAGGCTGTAGCTGGTCAACCCCAGAGAGACATTCCTTTGACTCAGCCAGGGGAAGCCCCGGCCTCCCCAAGGTCTGCGGGCCCCTCAAACACTAACGCACATCAAGCACAAAGCAGTCACGCAGGAACCTATGGCATGGTCACGGGCGGTCCTCTCACCCCGCCTTTCCTGACCAGCAGAGGGCGCACTTCACAGACGCCCTCCCACTGAGGACGGACAGCCCAGCGCGCACGCTCCCTGGCGTTCCGTGACGGAAGCGGAAGCGGGCGACGCCAAAGTCGGCAGTGAGAGCTGCTGTTGGCCGTCAGTTGTTGCCGCTGCGCGTTGCTTTCCGCGTGATGGCGGCCACGGCGCTTCCCCCCTGCCGCCGCAGTTCAAGAGCATCCAGCACCATTTGCGAACCGCGCAGGAGCTGGACAAGCGCGAACCAGTGGTGGCGTACTACTGTGAGTGAGGCGGCCTCTCTCCCGCCCCACCGGTCCCCGAGTCGGGCCCGGCCCTGCACGTCGCGTCCCGCCCTGCAGCTACTCCCAGCGGCGTGGGCCGCTACTACCCCCCTCGCCGCCAGCCGCAGCGCCGGGCGGAAGGCGCCCCTTCCTCTGCTCGCCTGGCTCATTGGGTTGTGTGGGGTGCCGGTCGGTTGTTCGGAGAAGCGGGGGCTCTTGGGGGAAGCCCCACCTCTTGGGGCGGTACGAGGTGTTCACTGTCTTCCTTGTTCGCTGCTTCAGCTCCTAGCCCCAGTCGTCTTTCATGTTCAGCCTCTTTGTAGTCAGTTGATATGCCAGCAGCCTACATACGTGTTTGTATACTGGTATATAAAGTCAGCTAGTATGTTTGTGTTGGGTTAATCCTAGCAATATATCTCAACCTAACACTCTGGAGCCTTCTCGATCTTTTCTCCTGATGAAAATGCCTTCTTTCTGTCCTGTGATTAAGCAGTTTGGGAGTCTAATTCTCTTAATGCTGTCAATTTTGTTTACTGTGAGGCTTTGTCTTCTCAGTTTTCTCTAAGAGGGGAGTAGGGAGGCTCGTTTTTATTCCTTTCATTGAAATAAACATAGCCAAATCTTACTATAAGTCTTTCAAATCGGTGTGTAAATATTTCAAGCAAACTTCTGACTTCTAAGATAATGATCACCAAGGTATCCCATGAGCCTTTCTGAAAGACTTGCCATAATTAAGAAATTGTGGCTCTGGCCAGCAGGGGTGTCCCTGCCCATGGCAGAGGGGTTGGAACTAGGTGATCCTTGTGGTCCCTTCCAGCCCTGACTGATACTATGATACTATGAAATTAAGTTAATTAAGCTTTTCGTTAGTAGTCTTAAATTCCTGTCACAGTTAATCATCACACTTGGAAAACTTTCTAAAACTAGCAGATCACCAGAAATGTATGTTTGTGTTGTTTAGGTGGGTTTTTTTGTCAAGATACGAGAAGGTCATTTGGGGGGTTAAATAGAGCTAAATAAAAAATAGAGGTAGAAGCACTAGTTTTATTTGTATAGCACCCTTCAGAAGGATGAACTCATGAAATGCAAGCTTCAAAAAGCTCAGAAAAAAAACCTGTCAGCTCAGAGTCAGAAGAGTGATTTTCATTTTTGCTTGTTACACAGGAATAGTGTGCTAATGTGGGAAAGTGCCACCAGAGAAGTGAGATAGACACATATTAGAACACAAGATATTCTCAATAGTACTTGTTCTTTGTGGGACCTAGCACCAGCTAGGTCAGGTTGCTCTGTTGTTAGTTTTCTTTTTTTGTTGTTCATTTGGGTTTTTAATCAGATATAACACTCTGGCTATACAATAAGGTTATATCACAGGTATATCACAGGTTGGACTCGATGATCTTCAAGGTCTCTTCTAACCTTAGTGATACTGTGAAAAAATACTAGCATTTAGTGTAGCTAACAAAATACAATTCTGTTTTTATTTTTAAACATCAATGTTTTGGTGACTGACCTTTATTTTTCTCTTCCGAAACTTAATTTAACTCTTAGTGTACAGGAAAATAAAACAAGTATGTAGAACAATTAGATTTCTGTAAAGTCCATTGCATTGTTCTAAGCCTGAAAATACACATATCTTATTTTTTCATTTGACTATTTCAGCACATCTGATTAATCATTGAGTACAGTGAAGACTATATTCTAGACATGTATTTTTCTTTACATTATTCAATAAAGTAAAAAGCAGTGACAGCTCTTGCTTGAATCCTTTGTTCTTTTAAATTCACAAAGGACAAGAATTAATTTTCACTGATGACACATTTCCTCCCATGATGAATGAGTTTTCTGAGTTGGCTAAAATACAGAACTCCTGTTTCATATGATTGTATGTTTTTGTTATTTTAATTCTGGCTTTGAAGCAAAAATAAGATTTATGAACCATTCATTTTTAATGCTGTGGATTTAAAATAATTAGGTGAAATCCTGAAGTATTAATTATTAATATTGCTACTGTGTACTTCTAGCATACTATGAGTTCTGAAAGCTTTTCCAAAAAGGGAGTTTTTTACATGTAAGTTTCAGGATACAAAAAATGTTCAGGTTGCTTTCCAGGTAATGTCCCAAAAGTGACACAGTTTTTATGTGGAGTTTTTTCTTCACTGAAGAAAAAAAGTGAACACATCGTTGTTGAGACTCTAAAACATATTTACTATAATATGTCATGTGGAAGGAACAGTGCAAGGAAAGGTTGGTGTGTTCTGGAGCACCTGGTGTTCTCTGTGCTGGTATTCCTCCACCAGCCTCCTCTGCAGGCAGGCACCTGACCCGACACCTGTCTTGGGACCAGGAGGGTGGTGTGAAGCAGTCAGCCGAGGGGACCCTGCCATGAAATGTCATGTGTTAGATAGCGCTGCATGTTCCATTACAAGCCACTGTGAGGGGAAGGTGAATTTTGGTCATGTGATGAATTTAACTATCAGTCCAAAGAAAAGAATAAGGTATTTATAGCTTTGGAATGGTTTATTCCTAGAAAAAAGTTTTGGTCCCAATAGTGATGTTTCCACGGCACAGTAGTTTTCAGTATGGATCTAGGTTTGTGAGGTTTTGGGTTATGTGCATTTTACTTCAACTCCACTTTACTATTTCAGAAAACAAGCTACTACATGATGTAATTTGAATATCAGAAGCAAGTGAATTCTGGCAAGATAAGTTTGCAACTTAAGATGCTAGTTTCTGTAGCTTAGCAGTAAAATTGTCAGGAGGAACTACTTACTGCTCATATTGATATTTTTATCTCTCATCATCATCCACTGGTACTAGAGGTGTGCTCTCAAAATGGAGAATTTGAATTACATTTACACAATTTCATACAGAATTAAAATGTTTAGCACTTATTTTCTTTGGTTGTAGTTAATTTGAAGCACTAAACTAGCATAAACCGGCACTGCCACCTAAAGAAAATACCGTAGTCCTCTTGCCTCTCATTCCCAAACCTCATGTGCTTCAGAAGCAAACATTGGTGTAACTGTATAATGAAAACCAATAATAAGCTATTTTTCAACCAGGCAAGTTCGCTACCACTTAAGCAGCTACGCTCCCACACAAAGACAAGGAACAACACAGTGGCCTGTGGCCACTGCTTTTTTGACGTTGCTAGCATATGTTGATTTAAAGAAACTGTGATTTGATTAATATAATCTCTCTTTTATGCAGTTTGGACAGCTACAGCAGGGATAATTTTTATTTTTCAACTGCCACATAGCTTTCTGTATGCAAAATAAAACATTGAAAATGAACATTGATGCTTATGCACCGTAATGCATCACAGGTGCTCTTTGTTGTGGTACTTGTATTTAGTTCTGGTAGTGCATTGTGTTCCTTACAAAGACTTTGTGCTTAACTCTATTTTTGGCTATTCACATTCAAAGCAGCATGTGATCAGTAGCTCTTACGTTGTGTGTAAACTGTTACTTTTTTAGCCTTAGTCACTGTTAGCGGATGAACATGACTGAAGCAATACAAATACATTTGCTTCCTTACTGTATCATAAATCTATCTGGTTTTAAAATTTGTACCCACTTAGACTGTAGAGAAATTAACTAAGTTCTTTGTTTAAGTTGTACAGGATGTGATCTCATAAAATAATTCTCGTTTAAAAGAGATTAAGCACTTCATGTTGTATGTGAGTTCAGTAGTGAACTTACATGATGATAGGTTGGACATGATGATCTTGAAGGTCTCTTCCAACCTGGTCTGGTCTGTCTGGTCTGGTCTGGTCTGGTCTATTCTATTCTATTCTATTCTATTCTATTCTATTCTATTCTATTCTATTCTAGTGTTTAATCTACCACCGTCTTTAAAAATGCATACCTCCCTATATTACAACCTTTTCCTCAAGTTTCATATTGCTTTATTGATCATTGTCATTGAGTATGTAGCTATCTCAGGTTCAGTACAGGTCAGCTGATACAATATAAGCTATAAGGGAAACCAGCAAAGGATGCTAATGTTGATTGCATTTTTTCTGCTAGAAGCTGACATGAATCTGAGTACTTTGAGATGTTACTCTGCAAACACAAGGAGGCAGGCTTTGATAAAAAAATCTCTGACCTTGGTGATAATTAAAACATTTCTGTAATTGATGTGGAAGTTAATTTTGAAAAATTGCAAGGTGTGAGAGGTAGCTCTCTTCAGAAAACTTCTGGTTTAGTGTTTAAAGCAAGATATTCCTTAGTAGCACTTGTTTCATTTTATACTTTTGCACTTATTGGCTATTGGTGTTCTAATTCAAAAGTGTTGAGAGAATGCCAGTGGGTTGCCAGTAAAGCATTGATGTTTTGTGATACAGCATTCTAACACTCCAGAGTCTTGTATATCCAGTGAGTGCAGTGTGAAAAATTATGATTCTAGTAACTTCCAAAAAGCAGGCCTGTGATGATTTTTCCTTTACAGTCTACCACATGTCAGAAATGTTCATGTAAGATTAGCAGACTTGATCTGTGTAAAAAAGGTATGAAGAGAATCTTCTACAGTTCTCAGATTCTTGAGATAGTAAAGCATCAGGGAAATCCTTCTGAAGGATCTTATTATTGCATTGACATTTCTGGGTTTGTGGGATCAAGGAGAGAAAATAAACCCTTCTCCCCCCCCCCCCAACACAGTTGGCAAACTGTTGATTTAAAAATCATTTGGATTTTAACAGAAATGCCCACCTGTTAAATGTGAGTGGCTTTTTACTTTCAAGTTTAATGAGATAGCCATGAAACAATATAATAATACTTCTGAAAAGTATTATGAAAAGGAGAGACCAAAAATAAAGTTTAAGGCTTGACTCAGAACTTGGGAAATACAGTTACTGTGAAAGCACACAACCAATGCTTGAGGTAGTATTGCTTGACAAAGTTTGTGATACACTGTTACCAATCCATTTTCCTCTAGGATTAAGAACAGTATAGAAGAATCTTGAGGTGAAGGGGATGTGTGTCATATTATATATATTTTTTTTTTAATTGTTATTATTTTTTAATCTGAGTTTCTTAATTAAATTTGTGTGGTCTTTCTTCCTCAGACTTTTATGTTGTTTTTTTTTTCCCCTTGCATTTCTCCTTAAACTAATTTTACTTGAAAATAAATATTTTAAAGTAATTTGTTTTCTCTGGAATGTTTCAGATTGAGTTGATGCTGCCAGCCTAATATTTACATTTTTCTTATGCCAGTTTCCTTTAGCATCATAGAATGAAGAGGAGGTATAAGGCTCTTCAAAGTCTGTTTGTCAGTGCTATTAAATCTATTTTTAAAAGTCTTTGAATTCAGAGAAGTTTGACTTAGCAGTGTAGAAATACTGTGTATTTATGATCTGCATGTAGAAATTGCATTAATGGTCATGAAAGAAAAACTAACTTTTGCAGATGCATAAAACCAGATTTGCAATACTTTGAGTACAGTCCAGTTTAATACTGTTTTGTGCCTTGCTTCCCACATTTGTATTCCAGCTGTTGTCTTCGTGTACCAAGCAGTTAGCAAACACTTTTCTGTCAGTGATTTTACAAAGGGAAGAGGAAGGTGTAGGATATGAATGAGTAATAAATTATGGCCTGGAAAAGTTTTCATCTCTAATCAGAGCCAAAACAAGGCTAAAGTTTATGACAATGTTTTTTCTACTATTTAATGTCAGTTTGTTGCTATAAAATGTCAAAAATATTCCAGTTCCTAATTACTTTTTTTCTATCCTAGTTAATTAGCTATTCATGGTGGAAAAGAACTCTAATCCTTTGATCTTATTAGACCAGGAAAAATAAAGATGGATAGTAGGACAGAATTTAGAAGATAGAATCAACCTATTGTGCATGCTTACTGGCTGGAACTTCTCTTCTCCAGTATTTTTACTTGGCACAGAGTTAGTTTAAAATGGGAGTGAGGGGAATTTCAGTTGTTATCCAAACATAAATCTGGAATAACTTAATGTGCATTAGGAATGAATGCCTGGCACGTACTAAAGACAAAATACTCTGGAATTGTGCTGCATGTTAGCAAAGGAAAAATAACGTGGTAATACGTGACATACATAAAAGCTGAGGAGTTTCTGTAAGGCTCACTGTATAATTCCATCCAGCACACCCACACTATTTGCTGAACAAAGATGAAGGGTAACAAATCAAGACATAAATTTTGTAGTTGTCTTGGCAAAACATTTTTCTGAGAAGAATTACTTGCCAAGTCTTTACGAATTTAAAGATAAATGTCCTGTCTGCAAACTGAGAGCAAATCCTGTTTTAGTTAATAATTGGCAATACAGTTCTGTCCTTGTGCATAGAAGATACAAGTGACTTTAGGTCTACTTAAAATATGAATTCATATTTAGACATTAGCTCTAAGTAGCCTCTTTACTTCCTTGGTGCTTTGCTTTATGCATACACTACTGTTGTTGACCATGCAAAAATTACGGGGTTTTTGCTATTTGGATAAAGGGGGAAAAAAACTACCAAGTATCTGTTATGAAGCCAAATGATATAACAAGCTTCAAAAAGAACCAATAATTTTATCCATTTATTTGTTTCCTGATATTCCAAATCTTAAATAGTGATGAGAGATGAGAATTACAGGTCACTTACTTTCAGGATTCTTTACATTCTTCAAACACTTTGTTTAGGCTTTAAAAGTTTTAAGACTTCTGCAGCTACAATGTATGTTTGCAGCTACAATGTATGTTTGTTGTTGTGTTTTTATATCCGAATTTTCATCAGCATGACACTTGACAAAGGAAAAGTATAATCAGAAATTGCAAGCAAGTTGCTCCTGTAAATGTAGTTTAACTTTACACTTTAACTAGTGTATAGTAACTAGTGTTGTTTATCTAGCTTAACTTTGCACTTTAAATACTTTTCAATGTCTGGAGAGAAGTTCCAAAGAGTAAACTGAAACAGTTTTGATGTAAAAGTGGCATCTCAAGTGTGGTATTTTTAAAAGGCGAAATAAAACAATTGTAATACAGACTGCTGAGGATTTCTCTCTATGGTGACCTTAACATCCAGGAGATTAATGTCTGTCATAGAATCATAGAATCAGTCAGGGTTGGAAGGGACCACAAGGATCATCTAGTTCCAACCCCTGCCATGGGCAGGGACACCCCACACTAGATCAGTCTGGCCAGAGCCTCTTACAGCCTGGTCTTAAACACCTCCAGGGACAGGGCCTCAACCACCTCCCTGGATAACCCATTCCAGGGCTTCACCACTCTCATGGTGAAGAACTTCTTCCTCACATCCAGCCTGAATCTCCCCATCTCCAGCTTCATTCCATTCCCCGTAGTCCCATCACTACCTGAGATCCTGAGAAGTCCCTCCCCAGCCTTCCTGTAGGCCCCCTTCAGATACTGGAAGGGCACAATGTCGTATTAAGAAAGGCTGAGGGACTTTGAACTTTCGAGCCTGAAGAAGAGAAGTTTGAGGGGGAATTTTATCAATGTTCATAAATACTTAAAGGGTGGGTATCAGGAGGATGGGGCCAATCTTTTTTTCAGTGGTGTCCAGTGACAGGACAAGAGGTAGAAGGCACATACTTGAACATAGGAAGTTCCATCTAAACTTGAGGAGGAATTTCTTTATGTTGAGGATAGTGGAGCACTGGAACAGGCTGCCCAGAGAGGTGATGGGAGTTTCCGTCTCTGGAGTTATTCAAAGCCTCCCTTGATGGTGTCCTGTGCAACCTACTCTAAGTGAATTTGTTCTGGACCGGACTGATCTCTGGAGGTCACTTCCAACCGCTATCATTCTGTGGTTCTGGTTGTTAGAAATGTAACCACTTGGATTAAAGCAAAATTTTTGTGACTTAACAAGCATAGTAACATTCCACTGCTTCTGCAGTGGAAGCAGAACAGCTGTATTTAAAGAAATGTAAATAATCACTGTTCTTTCAGATACATGGATGGGACAACACTGAAATAATTTCATGTTTGGCTGTCTTGGGAGAAATGTAGGAAGTAGTAAACTTTTGACCTCTTGCTTTTGAGTTCTTGGCTACTGAGATTACCTGTCAACATAAATATTGTGTGTGAATGTTAATTGCCAGTTCAAAAACGCACTGATGATCTTAATACAGGAAAATTATGTTTTACTCATTACTGCTGTATGTAGTACTGCTGTACACACACACTGCTGTATGTGTGTAGTTTATCACACAAATATTACTTGTGGCAAGTGATACATAATAGTAACTGAAAGATATGCTTTGATCTAGTAAAGGAAATCTATCACATCCTTTTCCTGCCTAACTATCAGGAGCTGGGCACATTTATGCCACTACTGAAATGTTGATAGAGGTTTTCCATCCTTAAGCCCTACTTTTGATTAGAGCAGTGCTAAGGAAAGCAATAAATGTGCTTAACGTACTTAGCAATACATTGTTTGCCACTGATGAGTTTCAACCCGTGGAGAGTATACCTTCCTGCTGTTACCTTCAATTAATCAACTGAACCTAGTGCTCCAGGAGCTTTTGACTGGTCTGATAGGGTTTGCATTTTCTGACCTGTGAGTTGCCTCAGCTTGTTTTATCAACAGCATTTGAGTCAAGACTCCCTCTTGGTACTGAATGTTGTTCGGTAGTGATGCTTTTTCAGTAGTAGTCTTCACAAACATCGTACTCGCTCACCACTTACTTGAGAAGGAACAGCTTTTGCCCTTACCTAAATGAGTGCCTCAGCACCAATGTTGTGATGCAGTTCTCCTTTCAAATGTAATACGGTAAGCAAAGAAGCATGTGTGTAAAAGTTCTGAACTTTGAAAGTGCTTAAAGATTGCAGCAGACTCATGTTAGGGTAACTTAAGTGTGCTTTGACCTTTTACCAGTTAATACAATCTTACAGGAAATCTTTCCCGTTTATGTACACATTAATACAAATGGGGATTTGATGTCTTGATGTGGTTACTGTCTTGTATAATCTGTTGTGTGGTAGAGCACCTTCATGTTCTCTTGACTGTGTACTCTTTGCATAATAGTCCTTTGATCTTGAATGAGCTGAGGACTCTTGGACACTTTGGCCTCAGAATCTTCTGTTAGCAGGAAAGTGGAGTTGGTATGCAATATTGCTTGACAGCATCTGCAGTATAACTGTATGTATAGACAAGAAACAAATATTTCTTTCCTGTAAGTATTGTTCTTTGACAGTGTGTTTAAGAGTCGCTATCCTGCATTTGTCCATTGGAGTGCTTGAAGGAGTCTTCAGTTCTTCCTCAGTCTCTGAAATTCTAAGATGGGAAAGGGTTGGCTTTTTTTGGGCTGCCTACAGAGCATACAGACTTCACAGTCCTGTAAATACACCCCTTTGGATATTATTGAAGGAACAAAATACCAGTTATCTTGCTTTCGGTATGCAAATGAACATCTTTGCAATGAGTGTGAAAAAAGGTTGCATATAGGTAACAGAAGAGTAACAGTTACAAATAATTATTTTCTAATGATTAAATTGATTGTCAAGGGAAAAAAAAACAGATTGGAATATTTCCATTTATATGGAAATAGAGTTCTTTTCAAGTAAATGAATTATGGAAGAGATAGGATGATGCATACCTCAGTGAATAAGATAAATCTGTATCCAATAGTGACCAAGGGTATTCTAAATTTTATATTGCCCTAGCTTATATCAGTCTAATTGCCTTTCCTCTGAAAATACCTGATATTTGCATAGGTCAGAAAGAAATAACTGTTCTAGATGACTAATAGGTCTAGCATCCATTATATGTTAATTCATACGTTTTACATTATTAAATCATACCATGAACTTCAATTTTTAAAACATGCCATGTAAGCTTCAGGGAAGCTTACAATGAATTATTTACTTAAAAAGCAGTTTAGTTGAAGACTGTAAGCATTAATCATAGAATGGTTTGGGTTGAAAAAGGCCTTAAAGATCCTCAAATATGAAGTCCCCTTCCACCAGACTAGATTGCTCAGAGCCCCATCCAACCTGGCCTTGAACACTTCAAAGGAGAGGGCATCCACAGCATCTCTGAGCAACCTGTTTCAGTGTCTCACCTTCACAGTAAAGAATATCTTCCTAATATCTAATCTAAGCCTGCCCTCAGTTTGGAACAGTTTCCCCTTGACCTAGCACTATGCGCCTTCTAAAGAGTCCTTCTTCATCTTTCTTATAGGCTTCTGTTAAGTACTGGAAAGGTGCTATAAGATCTTCCTGGAGCCTTCTCTTTCTCAGGCTGAACAACCCAAACTCAGCCTTTCTTCACATGAGAGGTGTTTCAGCCCCCAGTGACTTTCATGGTCTTCCTCTGGACCTGCTCAAGCAGGTCCATGTGTTTCTTAGGCTGGGAGCCCCAGGGGAGAGCAGAGTACTTGAAGTGGATTCTCACAGTGAGTTAACTCCTTAGCATGTCATCATGGTATTTTAATCAGTGGTAGAGTTAAACTAATTGGAATGCCCTAGATACAGATCTCTATCTATCTTTTGTGTGTTTGCCTTTCTTTGAAACGTAATTTCAACTTTGCATGTGCTAGTTTCATAGTTATTAATACAGGCATGTCAGCATCCTAAAGATAAGTAAGGTAGGCTTAAAAGCCCACCTTATCAGTAATTGTCTTAGTGTTACTTGATGAAACCTGCATAGCATAGAAACTACACAGTGATTCTTATTAAAATTACCATCCTTTGTTGTGGTCAATTTTTCGTGCCTGAAGTTTCACTCAGAGTTGGCTTTTACTTGGTTCTTGACTGAAAGCTTAAATACAAAGGTGCTTAGTTGCTTTAGTAATTGTAAATTTAGAAGTAAAGAGGCACTGAAGGGCACAGGTACTGGGGTCTTTAAATGATTGTGCAACTCAACAGCTTTAGCATTCAAATTTCAACAGCTTTGCTGTCCCAAATAAGGAATGTAAACTTGGTATAGTTTGAATAACTAATTGTATATGAAAGGTGAAATGCTACCTTTAAAATCCAGAAAAATTAGTTGAAGTATGATTCTCATGAGCAGAACCTAGGTAAATTTCGTAGAGAGAGACCTAATTTTCTTAGACAAACTAATAGATGGAAGTCAGACATGCCTTAGAGCATATAATGCTTTCTCCTGCAGGAAATGTCAGAATAAGTGCAGTTTAAAAACAAGTGTTACACTCATATTTACTAAGATAATTTGAAGGAAAAAAGCTCTCTAGTGTATGAAGGGATGCTTGGAATGAGTGATGGTAAAGCAACAAAGTTTGCAGAACTGTGTGTCTTGAAGGAGAAAGGATGTTGGAGGGCAGTGATAATTTATGAAAGCACTTAATATTGCACAGTAGTGATACAAGCATCATTCTGAAATAAGCAGGAATACTCATTGAGAAAAATAAAGCATAAATCTTAGAAAAATGTCTCCTTGTATCTCTGTAAGACTGAACATACATAGATTTTGTTGTCATCTCTCCAGGACTGCAGTATTACATTGTTAAATCACAAGATCAATTTGACTTTCAGATGTATTGGGGGGGGGGGTGTTACTTTGTTTGCTTATGGGTTTTGGCTTAGATAATAACATAAGGTTTTTTTCCTGTGTTTTTGTCTCCTTTAAAGGTCGTTTGTATGCTATGCAAACAGGGATGAAGATTGACAGCAAAACCCCAGAATGCCGCAAGTTTTTATCCAAGCTTATGGATCAGTTGGAAGCTGTAAGTAGAATTTATTGCTGTCTAAAATGAGTTCTTCTACTTACTAAAATGTTACTTTAATTTTAAACTTCTGCAAGTACTATCTTTTCTCTGTCACCAGTAATTGATGCAACTGTTTTTGTGCAGGCACTGTATGAATTTAATTTGATGAATTGGCAGAAGAATTGAAAGGAGATAAAGCTATATGTATGTTTATATATAGGTATGCATGCACAAAAATGACTTGAAATTTTATTCAGCAGACATTTGCCTTGAAATTTTGTTCAGACAGCATAAATTACCATAGTTTATTTTCTCATGAGAAATCGTAATGCATTATGAAATAAATACACATGCTCTGTAAGACTTATTCATGATTTATCTGTGATTCCTTCAAGTCTTTGAGAGTTATTTTCACTGCTGTAGGACTGGCTAGCCTAGTCCTTGGGTGCATTTGAAATGTTTTACCGAAACTGTTGTACCTATGGTGTTTTTTTTAGAACATTCTCTAATGGATAAAGTTATTTTTAATTGTATCCTCTCTTAGAGGTTTGAGATCTTACAGTATGGATTTATTTATTTTTGTAATCACAATCTTATCTATATGGGTAAGAGATAACCTGTGCTACACTCTTTTGAGTAGACCTGATAGTGTTAAAAACACAAGCGACCTTGAATAGAATGGAGTTAAACAAAGAAAAGTAAAGGCAGCTTAAGTTCCAGGAGCTGTTTGTTTATATGTTGTAGTTTTCAGTAGTCTCAAAGGAAGCAGAAAGTAACATTTAAAAAGGAAGCAGAAAGTAACATTTAAAAATGAAGCAGTGGTTCTTTTTTTTTTATTGTTCAGTATTAATGATTCCATCCAAAATCTAGCCATAGGAATGCTTGGAGAGTTTGTTTAAAACTAGTGGAACAGCTTTCAGTTCTTGAGGAAAAGAAAAAAGAAACATGAACCATTTGTCCTTTTTTCATACCATGTGCTGCTTTGATTTTTTAGTTTTATCTTTGATTTTTGAGTAATGGAGAGCCCAGTGTACAGTGGATTCTTGATGTGTTCTTTCATTAAATTTTGACATCTTTAATGGTCACATTCAAAAGAGGAGAGGTGCAATTAAAATTTGAAAGATTTTACTCTTCATTTCATAAGGATTATTAAAATCTGTTGTATCCTTTGTGGTACTGCAGCAACTAATCTGTCTGCAGTGTTTGGCTACCCCTTTTATTTCAAGTTTGGGAAGACTTAGAAAAGCAGCAAAACCCCACGGTATCATCTTTCAGTTGCTGGTAAGATCGTCTGTGTGACAGGTGATGCTCAGGTATTGAAGTCCCTTCTGGGTAGACAATGCAGGAAGGATGGAGAGAGCACTTCTAAGTAGATCTAATACAGCATTTTGGAAGGCGAGAGGTTTGGATACCCTGACAACTTGAACCCTTGCAGTAATGGAATAGCAGCCATTTTCAGTCAGTTGTAAAACGGCAGGGGGCACAAAGGAGTGCTACATGTCTGTGCTAAAAGTTTATTTCAGCTTTCTGGGTGTTGTCTTAGCTGATTGTTCTGGAGTTTTAGAAAAGTTTAGAAACAATCCTGAACTTCATAGTAGCAAAGAATAAAATGGTGTAGATATATCCTGGTCTCCAAACTGGTGACACATGGGTTTGATGGGTGGACCACTAGATGGATAAAGAACTGGCTTGATGGCCACACCCCAAGAGTGGCTCTCAATGGCTCTATGTCCCAGTGGAGGCCAGTGACAAGCAGAGTCCCTCAGGGATCAGTCCTGGGACCAGTCTTGTTCAGCATCTTTGTGGGTGACATGGACAGTGGCATTGAGTGCACCCTCAGCAAGTTTGCTGATGACACCAAGCTCTGTGGTGCAGCAGACACGCTGGAGGGAAGGGATGCCATCCAGAGGGACCTTGACAGGCTGGAGAGGTGGGCACAAGCCAACCTCATGAGCTTCAACAAGACCAAGTGCAGGGTCCTGCATCTGGGTCGAGGCAATCCCAGGCACAAATCCAGGCTGGGCAGTGACTGGCTGGAGAGCAGCCCTGAGGAGAGAGACTTGGGGGTGCTGGTGGACGAGAAGCTCAACATGAGCTCTCAATGTGCGCTTGCAGCCTGGAAAGCCAATCAGATCCTGGGCTGCATCAAGAGAAGTGTGGCCAGCAGGTCAAGGGAGGTGCTTCTCCCCCTCTACTCAGCTCTGATGAGACCCCACCTGGAGTACTGTGTCCAGTTCTGGAGCCCCTATTACAGGAGGGATATGGACGTGCTGGAAGGTGTCCAGAGAAGGGCCACGAGGATGATCAGAGGGCTGGAGCACCTCTCGTATGAGGACAGACTGAAGGAGTTGGGGCTGTTCAGTCTGGAGAAGAGAAGGCTCCCAGGTGACCTTATTGTGGCCTTTCGGTATCTGAGGGGGTGCCTACAGGAAGGCTGGGGAGGGGCTTCTTAGGATATCAGGTAGGGATAGGACTAGGGGGAATGGAATGAAGCTGGAGGTGGGGAGATTCAGGCTAGATGTGAGGAGGAGATTCTTCACCATGAGAGTGGTGAAGCCCTGGAATGGGTTGTCCAGGGAGGTGGTTGAGGAAGTGTTTAAGACCAGGCTGGATGAGGCTCTGGCTGGCCTGATCTAGTGTGGGGTGTCCCTGCCCATGGCAGGGAGGTTGGAACTAGATAGTCCTTGTGGTCCCTTACAACCCTGACTGATACTATGATACCTGGAAATTACCAGATAACGTTCTTTACAATAAAACTTAATAATATTCCAAATATGTGAATTAATTAAATACCATTATCTTTGTATCCAGAATACATGTTTATGTCAGAAGTATTTTTTACATATGATTGTGTTGGTTTGCTTTTTCTATAGCTAGCTTTTTAAATTAAAATGGTTTTAGTAAAATTAAACCAAATTTGCTCGATTTTAGGTTCAAATTACTTAATCATTTAAGACACCAGTGCTGCTGTACTCAATCACAGATTGTTTGAAGGGCAATTTCAAAAAATAAACAACTTGATTAACTGTAGTATATAGCTGTCATTTGTGCATTTGAAGCCATCTCCATTAAACATCACATCAAGTATACTAGTAACTTACTTTATGAGTGCAAGGTGTGTTTATGTATATATAAGCTGGTGAACAGATACATGTATAAACAAATAATTTTCTTCCTCAAATTCAATTTCATGTCAGTTATACAATACAATAAACCAGGTTGGAAGAGTTAGATCTTGCAACTTACAAATTGTGATTCACAAACAAGAAAAACAACTACACGTTGTAAACCAAACACTTTTTTGAAAGCTGTGTAAAGTATGAGTTTCACAAGTCTTCAGATTTGAAGTTCTGTTTGGAAAGTTTGTATTTTCATTACTGAAATCAAGTAAGTTTTCTGGCAGCATTCTATGTACTAAAAAATTGGCAGCAGTCTAAAAAATATGGAAATGCAGCCTTCATGATTTAAGCTTTCTTTGCATGCACAGTAAAAAATAACTGCTGAGCAGGGATTGTTTTTCAATCTTTTTGGCAAAATACAGGCTGCAAGTCAGTATCATGCAGTGTTCCTGTTTTTGTTCTCTAAGGATAACCTGAGATTTCCTTATGTGCAAACAGTAAGCCTATTCAGAAGCTGTAAATCCACCTGTTGTAACTGTTAGAGGGTTATTTGCTTTCCTGACTTTTCTTAGGAAACTTGAGGATTCTTGTACTCTAACGTCTTTGAAAAGAGGTCTTTGAGTTGCAGTACACTGCTTACACTGAAAATTCCAGTAAATCCATAGGGCACTAGACAGGTCAAGGTAGAGCTCAGATGCTTTAAAAGGTGTAATGAACTGTAGTGAAATAACCTTCGAAGAGAAAAGATAAATAATCACTCTCGCCTACAGTGCTTTTATAAAGCATGCATTGCTTGATCAGTTGAACTCTATTGAATCCTGACACAGGCTTCAGGGTGCTTGGTCTTTCAGATAGTGTGGTGGGTTGAAATTCCCTCCTAACATTAACTTTGCCAGACCAGCTCAGTTGGAAGCAAATGGAAGTAAAACTACACTCTACAATGGAATGCAATGAATATGTACAAAATATACAGTATTTACAACATTATACTGATATTTACAATTAGCAAACAACACAAAACTCCCTCTGGTCAAAGGGACCAGGGAAGCTGTTCCACTCCCCCCAACCCCCTGTCCCAAAGTGAGAAAAGGAGAGGAGAGAAAGCAGTGGTTAGACTTCAACAAAATGACACAGCCAAGGTCAGCTGAAAAGCAGAGTAGTATCTCTTGAGCAAAGCAAGCAGAGATCAGAAAAGAGAGAGAATTGTTTTGGTAGAGCTGGTCTTATAGCAGATATTTTCTCCAATTAAACTGTTTAGAATGATCTTTACTTTTCCTTTTTGCAGCCAGTAGTGATTTACTTATATTTTTCTACTTCTCCACTCAAAATCTGTAACAGAATTTTAAAGGCAGAGCCTAAAACCACCACAGATAGTCAGGGGAAAAATATCTGTAGCTACTCCTTCATAATATTGTAGTTGTGGGTTTTTTTAACAGTTTGGGGTTTTTAAAGTATTTTGTGTTTGAAGATGGTATTCAGAGCTACTTACTCATAATCATAGAATCTTAGAATGGCTTTGGTTGAAAAGGACCTCCAAAGGTCATCTAGTCCAACCCCCTGCAGTGAGCAGGGGTGTCCTCCATTAGATCAGGTTGACCAGAGCCCTGTTGAGCCTGACCTTGAGTATCTCCAAGGATGGGGCCTCAAGTACAGCCCACTGTTGAAGTGTTCCACTACCCTCCTGGTAAAGAACTTCCTCCTAATGTCCATCTTAAATCTGCTCTTCTCTAATTTAAAATCACTGACCCTCATTCTATCACTACAGGCCTTTGTAAACCATCCCTCTCCAGCCTTGTAGTCCCCCTTCAGGTCTTGGAAGGCTGCTATTAGGTCTCCCTGGAGTCTTCCCTTCTCTCCCTCCAAAAGACTGTGCTTTCTCTTTAGTGTGCTGCTTTTAGCATTTGTTGTGTTAGAAGCTGGAGATATGTATCAGGTTTATAGTGTTTGTTTTTAAAATTGACCTTGGATTTGTATAAATCATCAGTTCCTTGTGTCTGAATTAGATTGTGGAACTCTTACAGTCTAAAAGTTTTGTTTTGGTTTTTTTTGGTTTTTTTCAGATGAAGAAGCAGTTTGGTGATAATGAAGCAATTACTCAGGAAATTGTTGGTTCTGCTCATGTGGAGAATTATGCTTTAAAAATGTTTTTATATGCAGACAATGAAGACAGAGCTGGGCAATTTCATAAGTAGGTGAAAATCTGGTTTTGCTATCTGAATTAAGTTCTGGTCAGGAAATCTGAATATTTAAACTCTTTAATTTGGAAACAAGAATTGGGCTTTAATATATTAATTTCTCTTTCATTAAGTACTTGTTTGTCTCTTACTTCACTAATTAATTGTTATCCTCCTTGTGTTCTTTCAGAGGTTGCTCACCTACTGGCAAGCCTTCTAAAACCCCAAGCTAGTGCTGAACTTGACATCAAGCATGTTGTAGTTTCTACTGTCCAGTGATATTAAAATAGTTGTGGTGATATGTGATTTGATTTACAGCATGTTGATGGCTTTCTCTAAGATAATGTAGGATGTTCAGTCCTGTATTGAACATTCCAAACTAGAAACTAAGTGCAGAACACAGGACCTCAGCTTTAGAAAAATGCCAAAAACTTCCTGCATGGTAGTCAGGAGGCTACTCAACATATTGCTAAATGTAAGCATTGCAAAGTAATGGAGAAGGAGAGTTTTAAACAAATGAATTGATAATTGGCTTGAAATAAGCCAGTGTGATCTAAAATGCTAACTCCTAAAGTCTGATCCGAAGAGACTGACGTTACCAACTTAGTGAACTATTTTCTTTCTTGCAGAAACATGATAAAATCCTTTTATACTGCAAGTCTCCTTATAGATGTGCTAACAGTCTTCGGGGAGCTCACTGAAGAGGTAAGCATTAGGGGCATGAGTGGATTATCTAATTGCTTTTCCTAGCACCTAGGTGCAAATTACTGGTGTAGCTCTGTAAAATTGTTTTTGTAATATGTGTATATAAACTTCAAAGAACATGAGCTTTAAATGTGTAGTCAAATAGTTGTTAGTAAGTGATAAGGAACTGTGCTATTTCATGTAAAATATGTAAGAAATACTAGACAATTTTTTCCCTCCCTTATGCATTGCCAGAGAGGGGCATTATGTGGGATTTGCTCTCATCACTAGAGCAATATCTCTATTTTAACATAAATGCACCAAAGCATTATTATCATATTCAATGATGAATGCACACTGCTGCTGTTTTACTTTGGTTTTTCTTTTAAGCAGTCCTTTCTGTATCTGTTAGAAGATGCTTTATGACTTAGAAATTCAAAGTCTGATTGTTACTGTGGAACACAGAGCGTTACACTGAGTGAGTACGAGTGTGTATAGGAAACGTGATGGAGGGTTCCAGCCTTTTTCCACCTTTACTTTTTTCCCCTGCAAGCAAGAACTTCAGTGCTAACAACTGAGATGTAGTTGTGTGCGATTTTAGTCAAAATAGATGTTTTGGAGGTTACGAAAAACCCTACTGTGAAAAGTGTTATGTTAAAGTTGGAAGAATGTGAATTTACTTCATAGAAGTTGCTCACTATCTGACCATTAGAACTTGAATATTTTAATTAAAAAATAAAAACACCCTACTGAATTAACTAACACAGTGCTCTTTATGGCAGGTAATCTTATAATCAAACCATTATTCCAGAATTGGCTGAACAAGATAATGATTGCTTTTGTTATGGCACACCTGAATAATCTCTTGGTCTATTTTAAAACAAACTTTTCTATTAGTGCATGGTCAGCTCCTTTCTGTTATTCATGTCCCACTGAAGAATTAATCTCTGATACAGAGGAGCAGGTACTCGTGAAAATGAAAAGGGAGATTTTCTTGTTACATTGACTGAATGAGAAGCTCCGTTTGAAAATGCGATATTGTAGCTGACACCTTCTGACAAAGGGGGAAAAAAGTTAGCGAAAACTGCTACTGGATCACAAAGATAAGTTTCAAATCTTACGAAAGGAAGATAGAAATACCTGGAAAAATAAATAAGAAATAACAACACTAAACAATCTGAGACAAAATCAGCAAGTGCTGGTCACTTAAGTCCTGAATATGTCTCAGGACACCTAACTCCACACAGGTACAATTGTTTTTTTCTCATATGCTTGACTGTTACAGGGTTCCACTAGCAAGAGTGTCTTGAGAACCCAAAAGTTCTGCCGATTTGCAGGCCCATAACAAATCTGTGGTTGTCCTGATCCCAAACTATTCCATGCCCTGCTTGGAATTCAGATACTTAGTATCCTGTATGTAAACCCCTGATCTGATAGGTGACCCTAACATGCAGTTTAAAATGCAGTTGCTCTGGCTACTTTCATTTGTAAGTACTGGAAGGAAAGTGAAAGAATAGTTTTAATAGTGGTGCCCTTCTTGTATACTGTGTCATTCAGGAAGGTAAGTTTAGATCTTAGAGGTCTTGCCCAAGAACATTTTGCCACATCTTCTACAGCCTGTGACTATACCAGTCTACCATTTTCATCTATCAAGAGGTGCAAGTAAGATTTTTCTTTCATGTGTTCTCTTAAAACTGGCTGCTATGTGCCCTGATACTCTGTATGATGCCAAATCATAAGAGTTTCTAGGGCCAAAGAATTGGACTGTTCTTTTCTGAAAGTACCATACTCTGAATGTGTATTTTTGCATTTTATGGCTTCTATAAATGTATCTATGAATAATAAATTAATTTCTCCTGTAACACTGCCTGTCCAGGAATGATTATTGAAGGAAAGTATTTAACAGAAAGTTGTGTTTTCTAATTGTACTTTTCCTTTCTGAGATATGCATTAGACTGTCACTCTCTACCCTGTTCTAGATGATGGTGCAGTAGGCTTTGTGAAGTAGAATTTTGAATTTTCATTTTATTAATTCTTAAAAACTTTGCATGTTATTTCAGTCATGACTGTTAAAGAGAGATTATTCTGTCTGCTTCAGTTTCCAAACCATTTAACTTGTGGGTGTTACTGTGGAAATCTGAGTTCACCAGTACCTTGCGTGTGATGACGTTGATGTGAAGCACACTGTCAACTGCTATTGATTGCTTGGCTAAATTATCCACTCATACTTCTGCATTTCTTATCTCTGTTTATATTAAGCTTTTTTCCTTGAAATAATGACCTCATAACTGTCAGAACTGGTAATTTATCTTACAATTTTTAACAAAGCAGTTGATTTACACAACTATTTGATTGAGAACTCATTCTGGATTAAAAAACACACTATGGTAACAAGCCCAGGAGATATCAAGTGGCCAATCTTACATTCCTGTTTTGGGATACTAAAGTTGTACATAAGAAGAGTAAGTTGGTTTTGGTTTGGTTTTGGATTTTTTTTTTAATGTAATGGAAAATCTCAAAACAGTTGAGATTTTGACATTTATTTCAATCACATATGTTTTGCAGAAAGGAGAATTTATGAAAACCAAGGTTAAATGATTTTCCTCCATTCCTTTTTCCCAGAAACTGAAAATAATTAAATATTGTCTTAATTGTGTTTAAATACTGAAGTGAGTTTTTTTTCCATTTCAAACTATTACCATAGAAATGGAAATAAAGTCAGAAAGGCAAGCTGCAGATTCGCTTCTCTCTGCTATTGTTTCATATCAGTACCATTTCAGAAGATGGGAATTAGCAACAATTTTATTGACTGTCAGTATAGTGATTAATTTTTGGGATGTACAATTTTTTTTTCTAATAACTGAACTATTGAACTTGTTATTAGCAATGTATTTGAAGTATTTATTAATATAACCCCTTGCTCTGCAGGTAGTTTATGTATTGCTCAAGTCCTTCCATCTGACTTCTAGCTATGTTTTAAAGATATAATAAATCAAAATGCTGTTATGCCCTGGAATATCCCACCACACTAAACTGCAACTTCAGCAGCCTTTTTGTATTTATGCTTTTAAATACACTTTAAAATGAATATAATTAGAAAAGGTTCTGTGTTATTAATGAGCAAGAGTAGTGTTTAAAGTATCAGACATTTAAAGTAAATAATCATCTAAGCTTGTGGAAACAGGAAGTTTTCTTTATTATCTCACATTGGCAATTACAAATTGTTCCATATTTCATACTAGAAGGTCCTGGTATAATGTGTTCTCTTTCTTGACATGCTACACTAGTAGATCATCTTCACTTTTTCCTTACGTACTGAGAACCTGTAGAGCAGTTATTTTTATATTTCTTTTGAATTCACCACTTAAGTTCACGCACAGTTTATCTTTAAAGGGATTTCAAGGGATAGCAGCTTACATTTCTGGTTTGAATACATTAGTTTTTAGAAGTGAATGGTTAAAGTGGCTGGTTTTTTCCTTTCCACAGAATGCCCAGCACAGGAAGTATGCCAGGTGGAAGGCAGCATACATTCATAACTGCTTGAAGAATGGAGAGACTCCTCAGCCTGGCCCTATTGGAATGGAAGGAGAGAACTTTGGTATGTGTTTCCCTTTTCTTTTAACAGGAGCAAATAGGTGGGCCAAGATGAAAGTAGTGGTAGGCGCAGTTCTTCCTTGCTTAAATGTTTCATTCATGGTGGGCTCTCTGCTTTTTCTTTTCTGTTTCTTCTGCTGTTACTTTTATTGCACCTTACTTATTTGATTGATTTTTTTTAAATTTTTTTTTCCCTTTTCATAGTTGTGGTGGAGTAGGAAGGTTCCCCCCACACACAAAAGAATTCCACAGCTAACTCAGCCGGAGAAGCAGATGAAAGCTGTATTTTACAAGCAGATATGGAATGCAGTGAATATGTACAAAAATATACAATATTTACAATATATACAGAAATATACAGCAATGTATGTAATACAGGAAACCTTTCCCCAACCCCCCCCTACGGCCAGGGGGTTCGGCCTTTCCCCCCCTTCTCCCTCCCTACCTCCCCTTTTTCCCAAAAGGGTTAGAGAGAGAGAGAAAGGAAGGTAATTAAAAGGGGAAAACTTTGTTAAAGCTCAGTGAAGCGAATGCAGAAAAAGTTAGTTTCCTTATCTGGTTAGAGAGGAAGGTCGTAAAAGGGAAAACGTTAAAGCCAGCTCACAGCACAGGCCAGGCAAGAAGAAGACGACTGCCTGACTGACTCCCCGACTGAAAGACTAAACAAAAAAAACTACAACTGAGTCCCGCCAATGAAATTGAATTAGCATATCATTGTTTTCATTCTAATATCAAAATATTCGCCCAGAGTGTTCAGAAAGTGTCCCTTTCTTAAAGGCACAGCCTAAACCGGTCACAATAGTCCAGGTTATTACTTGAATACAGCTACTCTCTAAGAGAGTATTGTCACCTTTGGGCCAGAACCATGCATTTCTTTTAATGTTATTCACAGTCCTTTTAAATCTGTTTCGTAAAGTTATAATCCCTTTGCCAGTTTATCCTCTCTCAGAAGTTAAGTAGGATTCAAAAATGAATTGATCAATAGGTACAGTCTCAAAGTAAATACCTGTCTGTGACATGAGCCTTACCTCCCAGTATAATAATGTGAGGTTCAAAACTGTGTTGTGGCCTAATCTTTGTAGATTAGATTTCCTGCTACTTTCTCACTCATGCACTTTTCCCCATGTGTTTTTAGTTACTTCCTGTCATCTTCCAGCCTGATTTACCTGTACAGGATTCCCTGAAATTACTTCCCTAAGTGTTAGATTAAAAAGTGGTGATTTCTAAGGACATCCACTTAGGAGAATGAGTGTTTATGAGAACAGGTTGTTTTAAACCTCTCCAATTGTAACTTTTGCTGTAATCTGTTTAATGCACTCAGGTCTGTCTAAACTCCACTGCTAATTTAGAAGTCCTAGCTCTTCAATATAGGAGCATCCAAACCTTACTCATTTAGTGCATTTTATAAAGACACCACAGCTGTGAGCAAACACAAGCTAGCCTCCCCATGAGGTAACAGAACACATAGTAAGCAGGTGCTTTCTTACAAGAGCACATAGATGACATCCCAGCATCTTTTATTTCATTATGTGTATTTTACAAAAAATAAGTAAGCAGTCAAACCAGAGCTGCCATATTCTTTCTAAACTTTATAAATGTTACCCTATTTCTAAAGCATACATCCACAGCCTTCACAAATATGTATGAGGTTTTGTGAAGTCAAATGAAATAACAGGCAAACCCTTTTTTGTTAAACTCTTGAAGCAGATAATAGTATTACTGTTCTGTGTACAAATTGATCCTGGTTTTCAGTACTTTATTAAAGCAAAATATGCACAAAACCAATTCAATTCTGAAGCAAATAAAAATAGAACTGAAATGTAATTGATAACTTTCAAAATATTTTCACCTATTTACTTTTGCATTATTTCCAGTTTTCCTATGATTAATGCTTTATGAACGTTCAATACTTCTTGCATCTCACCAAGTCACTTTCTACCAGAATCATTTTCTTTAATAAGAGGCCTCTTTGTTTTCCTTCCCAGTCAGTGCAGAAGCTTGAAATACACATTTTTTTAAATGGAAACCTCTTATGGAAATAGGATGTCTTTGGAATGAATATTTTCATTATGCAAGTTAAAACACAGTAATTTTGCTCTGTGACAATGACTTCTGTGTAATTCTTCACATACCTCATGAAACAACTAAGAATATTAAATAGTTTGACATTTTTATCTGACCTACTATGTAAGACATTGTGGCTTGAATAAATGTCACTTAAGTTGATACTCCTCTCTTAACTTAAGCTTTAATTTGATAACAGAGATTTTTCTAATAAAAAGAATTGATATATCTACAATTCAAAAGACAAATCTAACTTGTAGAGTGTGACTTCTATCTGACTTGTAGAGTCACCTTGTAGAGCTGGACACATGAAGTTTTATGGAAATATGCATTAATAGATCTATATATTTGCATGTGCACAAACACACACACATATATATACACACACAAGTATTTATTTCTTGGTTTGTATTCTTTTGGTTTTGGGGTCGGTACCTTGGTCTTGTCTGAGCCTGTAATTTCACATTTCTTGTCAATAGGCTTTTAATTTTCTGCACATTGGTTTTATTTTAAATAGGTCAAATCATTAGAAAACTTTTATCTCCTAGTTCTCATTTTTTTCCTCATGCAGTCTCATATTTTGAAGCTTCTTTCCTGTTTGTTTATGAAGAGAGAGGAGGATGCACATGAGCTACTGTTCACTGGCAGATTAAACTGGTGGTCCTTCCAGCAAGGTGTAGCATCCTGTTCCACTTGGCAACCACTAGCTGATTCTTTAGCAGAAGGCAAATGTGCAGCAAAAGATAAAAACTAACAAAGTAGCATGAATAAAAACTATCTTACCACCGTTATCAGACAGCAAGCAAAGTATAATGAACTAGGAAATAGTCTTACTCTTTCCAAGGCAACTTTTGGTACATAGTATATTGCTTGAAATATGGGAGTTTTCTGTTGTCTTCCAAATATGAACTGGAGAACATGGCATACAAGGTGAAGTGAGTTCTTACAGCTGTCTTAAACTATACCTAATGAGAGAGTATAAAGAATATCGAAGCCAGACTACATGGATGTGCCTAGTAATACAGCAACAGGTAATGGACATAGGTTGCAAGAAGAAAAGTGGGGATTAGTTATTAGAAAAATAATTGTCATCATGAGTGTGGTCAGATATTGAAAAGAGAGGCCAAGAGTTGTTACAGAATATCTGTACTTTAAAAAATTCAAAATCCCACTGGTCACAGTCCTGAGCAGCTGGCTCCAGCTGGTCCTGCTTGGGCAGGTACTTGGACTAGATAACATCAAGAAGTCCTTTCCAACCTCAGCTATTCTGTGCCCAGAGCAGCATGAACTGTTAGCACTGTTACGAGTGAGGAATTGGACCAGGAAGAAGGCAGTTTGGTCCTTCCACCTTTTTATGATTCTTGAAAAAATCATTCAGTTCTATATGGAAAAGAGAGTCAATGAGTGGAAAGGAGAGAGGACCAGATAAGAGTTCTTCTGAGGTTCAAATTTAGCCCAAAGAAGTCTGAATAGTGGCTCTCCATAGTGTAATGTTTTATCATTTATATGTCCTGGCCACCATTACATTAAAAAATTAATAATAAAAAGTTATATTATATATCATCACCATTTTAAAAATGGGAATGTATTCCAAATATCTGTTTATTGTTGGCCTGTACTGAGTTAAAAGTAAACAGAAGTGTCTAAAGCTTGTGTGCTGCTATAATAGTTTGTGAGCAAATGGTAAGTATGATACAGTTGGATTTCCAAGCTACCAGTTTATTCTCATTATTATTGGAACACTATTATTATTATTGGAACACAAGCCCTATGAGGAAAGAGGCTGAGGGACCTGGGGTTGCTTAGCCTGGAGAGGAGGAGACTCAAGGGTGACCGTATTGCTCTCTACAACTACCTGAAGGGAGGTTGTAGACAGGCAGAGGTTGGTCTCTTCTCCCAGGCAACCAGCACCAGAACAAGAGGACATAATCTCAGGCTGTGCCAGGGGTGGTTTAGACTGGAGGTTAGGAGGAAGTTCTACACAGAGTGATTGCCCATTGGAATGGGCTGCCCGTGGAGGTGGTGGAGTCGCTGTCACTGGAGGTGTTCAGGAGGAGACTTGATAGGGTGCTTGGTTACATGGTTTAGTTGATTAGGTGGTGTTGGATAATAGGTTGGACACGATGATCTTGAGGATCTCTTCCAACCTGGTCTATTCTACTCTATTCTACTCTACTCTACTCTACTCTACTCTACTCTACTCTACTCTACTCTACTCTACTCTACTCTACTCTACTCTATTCTATTTTTCTTACCTAAAGATGCCCTAAATACTTAAACAGTGGAATTGCTTTTACCTGTTGAAATACATTCTGGTCCACACAAGTTTTATTTGAAATATTAGCAAACAAATTTCTTCTTCCACATGCAATGTTTTTCAAGGCAGTTTTCTTAACTGCTAATGCAGCTGCAATGAGAGAGGCTTACAATGCAACTCCCAAGTGCAAACATCACCACATTTTTTAAAGTTCAATTATATTGGTTAGATAATTCAGTGGAGAAGGTAGCATGTGAGAAAAAAATCTGAACGTGGTGAACAGCCTAATTAACTATTTCTAGCTTTAACTGAGTGCTTATAGTGTAATGTTGACAAAGCTCATCTGATTGTGTTAAATTAATTATTGAATCTAAGCAATTGCAAAATACGACTTTCTGAGCAGAGATTACCAAGCTTTTGGTAAAAATCTGTGCATGAAGCTTGTGTAGAACAGACAGTTGTTCTCAGCAGCAACAGGCAGGCTTTTGCTGTTACTAATGTGAAGGCAAAGGACTTGCTTAAGGCTGCAAAAGAAACTCTTGTAGAAGACAAAGCAGAACTAAGACCACTCAAATCCTTACTATTCATTGCAGGTCATTACAAGTGGTAGTGTGAATTGAGCAAGACGACTGTGGCCTTCATTACCAAGTTAAATCTACATGCGGCTTAAAAGTAACACAAATACTCAGAGCCAAAATGTTAACATCCTTATTGATAGGGAGCTGCAATATCTATAATATGACAATATAATTTCATTTTCTGAGCAATGAATTAATGTAATTTACTTTTGGAAATCGGCTTTGTGGTGTAGCTATCCATAATGCTCTACACAAGCAAGACAAAAATTTTATGTAAATTTTTATCAGAAGAATCTATTTTTTAAAAAAAGTGTCAATTCATGCTTTGTGTATCATAAGAAGAAAAGCAACATTGTTTGGATGTACAACTGGACCTTCCCCATTCCTTTCTGCTTGCTCATTTTCTTCTTTCCCTTGCAAGTGGAAAAAGTCTGTTTAAACAGTGAAACTAGGTCTCTGTAGCTTGACCAACTACCATTTTTTTCCAAACGGTTAATTTTTTGGTGTCTTTTAAAAACCATACTGTAACTCTTGGAGATGCTTTTACAGTGGTATAGGCATGCTTTATGCAGTTCTGTTATGCCTTTGTCAGGATGCCACCATTGAAACCTTAAAATGATGTGCCTGATTTATTAATGCAGCTGGAATACAAGTCCTGGAGTGCAAATCAGGGTCACTTAGCAGTAGCTCTAGGTCACCCAACACGATTTTATACTGAGAGGGAAAAAAATAAAATGTCATTTCAAATATGAAAAAAAGTATGTTGTAAATAATAAAATACATTTAATATCACTACTTTCAGGGCAATATATGACATATATTCTACACTTATATTACAGAATTCCAGGACATCATTATAGTCCCAGCTAGTAGAAAGAGCAGTGTATGAAAAGTTGATGGATTTTTGAGTCTATTTATAAGTATCATGGCAAAAAAAAATAAAGTACATACATCTTTAAAAAGCAGTGTTCCAGCAGAACCTTGCATTATGCATCTTTTAACAACATCCCAAGCTAAACAATGTAGTAGAATTTGGAGAAGAAAATGGTTATAATTCAAAATTGATAAGAGTATCATTTTAATTCTCTGGACTCCTTAAATATAGAAGTCCTGAGAATCAGAGGAGTTTGGACTCCTTGAAAACAAACATTTTGCTAGTGTTAAATGTAGTGCACTGGGCTGCTGAATTTAAGTCATCATCAGCATACCCTTTCACTAGACAAGGGAATGCCATTAAGCCTTGAGAACCTTGTACTTATATGAAAATATCCTTGGACAGTTAGCTATGGGGCATGGGGTATCAGCCTAATTCCACAAAGTTTTGCTTTCAATAAAGAAAACAAAGAGCAACAAAACACACAGACAAACCCCCAAACCAACCCCAAAACCTGGGTGTTCTGTAGCTCTGAGAAAATTCTCAAGAACATGTGGATTGGTTATGCTGTGATGCAAGCACAGAGGAGGATGAGGTTCCAAAACCAGAAACTCAGCTGGAGCTGAAACTGAATGTAATACAATACAGTACAATACACCAGGTTGGAAGAGACCTTCAAGATCATCCCAATGTAAAACAATTGTATCACTGTTACACAGAATCACAGGGAATCAAGGAATGGTCTGGGTTGGAAGGGACCTCCAAAGGTCATCTGGTCCAACTCCCTCTGCAGTAAGCAGGGACATTCTCAACTAGACCAGGTTGCCCAGAGCCCTCTCAAGCCTCAACTTGAATAGCTACAGGCTAGTACAATACAATACACCAGGTTGGAAGAGACCTTCAAGATCATTGCGTCCAACCTATCAACCAATCCAACCCACCAAAACAACTAGACCATGGCACCAAGCACCCCATCAAGTCTCCTGAACACCTCCAATGATGGTGACTCCACCACCTCCCTGGGCAGCCCATTCCAATGGGCAATCACTCTCTGTATAGAACTTCTTCCTAATATCCAGTCTAAACCTCCCCTGGTGCAGCTTGAGACTGTTTCCTCTTGTTCTGGTGCTGGCTGCCTGGGAGAAGAGACCAACCTCTGCCTGTCTACAACCTCCTTTCAGGTAGTTGTAGACAGCAATAAGGTCACCCCTGAGTCTCCTCTTCTCCAGGCTAAGCAACCCCAGCTCCCTCAGCCTCTCTTCATAGGGAAACTTTAAATTCTAGGCTATTACTGCTCTATGAGAAATGAATTCTCTAATTTTTCTAACATTTATTCCCATTCCCCAAAAAAGATTTGGTTTTCAGTAGCATTATGAGTGTTCTAACCACAGAACTTTAAAATAGTTTATTGACTTTAAAGTTCTTTTCCAGCAGCCTGAAATACTTGTACTTAGCACTAATGTTAAAACTCTTCACAAATACTGTATGCATATATCTCAAAATGGTTCTAATATTTTAGCCTTTGATAAGAAGTATTTTAAATATTTATTTTGCAAAAAGCACAGTTAAAATCTTTGATGATAACAGTTGGGTACTTCAAACATCTACAAAGTGTTAAACAAAGCTGGGTTTGTATTTAATACAATCTAACATTTGCCAATTGCATAATGAGCAAATCAAACAGTTGAGTTTGATCTTTTGATACATATACCTGATCAAAAAGTATATCGCCCTGTTGTGAATTGCCTCTAACAGGCACTGTTATTAATGTTCAGCACTTCTAGCACTTTGGTTTGGTTTGTTGTGTATGATATTGCCAGACTTTAACGTGACCAGTGTTGCCCACAGCATTGCAATTTTGCAGAAGCGACTTTTGCAGTGGGGGAGTTTGAAGCTGAAGCTGGGAATGACTTGAAGAGAAAACAGAGAGGTAGTGCAAGACAGAACTATGGGGCAAAGGGTTGCAATTAGGGGATATGAATCTCTAGTGCAGAGAGTGAGAAATAAGAATGGGACTGAAGAGCCAGATAAGGGCAATAGGAAGCTGCAGGAGGCAGAACAAAGGAATAAATGTGCTAGAGGTTTAAGCAAGAAAAACTTTAGGTGTATTTTTTCTTAATTGCTATGGAAGGTTTTTCAGAAGTGCACTGAAAGCACCTTTTTTCCACTCCCTCATTCTCAAAAGTAGCTTAAATTTTACAGCAGCTTTCCCAAAATACTATCTTTAGGCAACACCCAACATGGAAAATCCAACTTTATGTCTACAATTTGACCAAACTATAAATAATTGGTAACAGTGTCACAAGTAAAACTTGCGCAGCCTTAACTTCAGACAACATGAGGAGTGTTACAGATTACTATTTCATTAATCTTATATATAGTAAATCTCTGGGATTCTTTTAAAACTGCATTTTATTTTCTGAAACTATTTTAAAATATTTTTTAACATCAAAACCACTGAAAAAGTATATCATTCAACCAATGACTTATTCCTATTGTTATATTAGTATTGAAAACATAGCATGTCAAGAGTTTACTTTTGAATCTTGCCCTTTTTTGCCAGTTTTAACACATTTGTGTTAAATGAGAGGGGCCATGAGGATGATCACAGGGCTGGAGCACCTCTCCAATGAGGACAGACTGAAGGAGTTGGGGCTGTTCAGGCTGGAGAAGAGAAGGCTCTGAGGTGACCTCATTGTGGCCTTCCAGTATCTGAAGGGGGCCTGCAAGAAGGCTGGGGAGGGACTTCTCAGGCTATCAGGTAGTGACAGGACTAGGGGGAATGGAATGAAGCTGGAGGTGGGGAGATTCAGGCTAGATGTGAGGAGGAAGTTCTTCACCATGAGAGCAGTGAAGGCCTGGAATGGGTTATCCAGGGAGGTGGTTGAGGCCCCGTCCCTGGAGGTGTTTAAGACCAGGCTGGACGAGGCTCTGGCCAGCCTGATCTAGTGTGGGGTGTCCCTGCCCATGGCAGGGGGGTTGGAACTAGATGATCCTTGTGGTCCCTTCCAGCCCTGACTGATACTATGATTTAATTTTGCATCCATGCATGTGAGCTGCATGACATTGCAGTATGGGTTCCTATCAAAAAATACAGCCAAGGAGAAACCTTAGGATACCCTTTGCCTTCCAGAAATGGCCAGATGTTTGTTTGCGTGTGTCAGAAATAGCTTCATAAAACCACAGCCTGAATTACTGGTTGCAGCAATTGAAAATAATTTTCACAACGTAGAAGAATTGCACCATGTTCTGTGTTCTTGTATTAAATTTTGCTAGCAGTGTTTGACAAGCCTGACACAACGTTGCTTCAAGGTTTCCTTATTTTTTAATATTGAAAATAAAGATTCTTGGTATTAGTCTGTCAATGTGGAGGACTTATGAATTTGTTAGGGCTTGCATGCTATGAATGAAACTAAACTACTACAACTTTGCAATGCAAATAAAAAATACAATTATTTGTTAACATCCAGTAAAAATGGCCCAGTGACAAAACTTGATTTTACTCTGCATTATAGCTTTTTGTTGTAGTAAATAGTATGGTGAAGCAGGAAGTGTTTCATCATTTTTAGTCAAGGTAGTACCTGAACCGTTTCTGGGAGGAAGAGGAACCTTGCATGGGAAAAAATCCTGGTGTTTGTAATAATAGTATTTGTAATAGAAGACTGTTTTAATTATTAAGCAGTAGAGGTGTTTGCATAATACATAATTTTGTATAGTTGAAGATCAGTATGGTTTTCATAAGAAACACTGTTTTTTTCAGCTCAAGACACATACAAGCTTTGTGCTACTCTATTCATTTTACTCCCTTTCAAGAGTTGGCTGTTAAGCCATTTCAAAAACTGTGCTTGTTCCACCTGACATTATTGTTACAAACAAACACAGTAAAAGAAAATTAGTTCTTTAAGACCAAATTGAAATTAAGGAGCAGAAATCAGCTGTATTGTAAATTAACTGGTTTGTTATCATAATAAAAATGGACCACTAGCCTTCGAACACCATTGAATAAATTAGACCGGACCCTTAAGAACATGACTAGATTGAAAAGTAATACATATGTTCTTTGTACATGCTATGAAGTATAACGAACCTCATTATTCTTACAGTGCATTATGTACTTTTAACTGTTGCAGACACAGTTATGACTCAGCTAAAAAGTTCCCTGTTTTTGTCATTTGTTTATGGTTTGCTTAATTGATAGGAAGTAGAAGTATTGGCACTGTCTTTTTACGAAGTTTGTAAAGCAGCTACAGTTCTCCATATTCTGATTCATGTATATACTAAAATAGAGATTAAAGCATATTTGTTCAACTACAGTGAGTGTTGAACATAAAGGTATAGGGGATTGTGCTAATGAGACAAATTGCTTATATTCAAAAAGTAATAAGATGATCCTTCAATTTAAACAGATTTTTGAAAGAATATGAGTTTCTAGATCTTTATTCTATGATATGTTGCTTTTCACTTTGTCACATGGATGGTTTGCATTGATAAATGTTTTATGTCACACTGCTGTCAGTTCTTCTAACAAAAAATTAAAAGGACATTTTAAAATCAAGCTTAATTTTTCAAGTGTTTGTACAGAAGAGTTGCAGTAATTCCTGTTTTGTGTCATCTTAGCAGATGCTGAAAGGGAAGAAGCAGGGTCATCTTCTGTCCCTAGTGGAACAACCCAACCAACATCATCATCGACGTATGAAGCTAACAACACACCAACCAGTAATTTCACTGGTGGTATACATATACCACCTGGTGCCCATGCACCAGCCAACACTCCAGCTGAAGTGCCTCACAACACAGGTATGTCTGAATTGCACTCAAATTCCTGTTGTTATTGAGAGGTGAATTCTAACACTCTTTCTATCACATATAAAGTAAAATAATACGGATATTCTATGGCAGCAGCAACTTCATAAATTAACAGTGTAAGAATGCCATAGTAAATATTTTTTACTTGTTTTAAATACATAACTCATTTTGGAGCACTTTGCCAGAAAAGATAAGCACTGAAAGAGTGATTCTGCAGACAGATTATGTTTTTCTTCTCTAGAATAATGCATTTTGACATCTACACTGTAAAGAACTATTTGAATCTTTCACTTGATAGATGAAATTATGTTACTTTATTTCATATTTAGCTTTCCTTGTGCAGACAGACTGCTCTTCTTTATGTGGGAATACATCCAACATAATTTTGAAACTGTTGCAGCGATACTATAACACTCACGTCTGATACACCATTTATAGTTCTGTTTGGGTTTTATGCTCCTTTTTCCATGCAAGTATTTTGGTGTGATTGACCTCAAACAGCATTATTAATGGAAATTTTGTCCTTGTGCTAAATGTCTTGGCTCCTACATCATTCTTATTCTGTGTCATTTTTGGATCAAACCCAAGTTCTTAAAAATGCAAAGTTCTTCCCAGTTGCAGTGCGTAACAAAAAAAACCCAAAAATTGGATGATACGTGAATACAACTTTTCACCTCGTGTTGCCTTTTCAGAATGATGTTCAGGAAGACTAATTAAAAGCTCTTGATTTTAAGACTGATGCTAATTTGATTGTTTAGATGCATTTTTGTATTATGGAACACATGAGATGTTTTTGTCGTACAGCCCCTCCTTTTATTTTCTTACTTAAAAATGCTTTGTCGTATGAAAAGTTCAGGATGCTCTTTTTTTCAGCTTTATCAAAGGGAAATCCTTCAGATAGGTGGAGGGTTTGGGGTCTGAAAGGGGGACAGTGTTGTTTTTTACATTCAGCCTAGGTAAATACTTAGCTCTTTGTTTTTACCAGGTCTGAAAAAATCATGGAATATGTACCTTGTTGGATTGCATTTCTTTGCATTACATAGTTTCAACCCCATCAGTTGTTACATGAAATAGCAGATAATTTGGAAAAGTTATGACACTGTCTTCTTACTTTTAAGTTAGTCTGGCATGCTTTGAACATACTACAAAAACACAGTTCTGGATCGATGCAAATGAGCGAGTCTGGAATGCGAATGCATGTACAAGAATGCTTCACAGCATTAAGTGCTGTTTCTTCTAGCATCACCACTTCCCTTTAAAACCCAGTTAGATTCTTTATTCTCACCAATTGTTTTTGAAAGAATTACACAGGAGGTAGTTTGCAAGTGTGAGATGGCAGGCATAGGGCTTAAAAAATACAGTAATGGAGACTATCTCCGATACAAAGGCAGAATTTAAACTTCAGATATAAAAGTTTACTCCTACTCTTCTTTAGCAGATTTTCTTCAGTTCTCTAGGGTAACCAATGTCTTTTGGAATAGTATTTTCTTTCCTGTTTTTAATGCTTGAAATTAAATTTCTGTGAAATACTATACTGATAAAATTAATGACAGCCTGTAAATTCTGCTGTGTTATTTCATAAAACATTTGTAGTCTGAAACAAGGGGATTAAAATTATTCTTTGGAAACTGTCAGAATTGGGAAGTTACCAGCAGCTTAATTTAAAAATCATGCCATTAGGTTTACCTGTTCTATTTCTTGCTTTGTCTGCTTGCTTGTAACATATACAAATAAAAATAACCAAAGTCCAAACTTTGCATTGATTTGTAGGAGTGACAAGTAACACCATTCAGCCTGCTCCTCAGAATATTCCTCTAGTCGATCCTTCCCTTTACAGTGCACAATCTGCAGGTAAGGTGGTGGCATTTGCATTGTCTGTACATGGGTGTGCTGTGTCCCGTGTGTCTCCCCTGCACTGAAAAAAAGAAGTTTGGGAAATGTCATCTTTATTGGAATGCTACTAATTCAGTTATTTTAAAAAAGAATGGAAATTGGCTAAACATTGTGCAGCAAGGAGTTTAGTAGTTCCTGCAAGTTTTGCCACAGCATATGATCAGTGTTGCCTATCCAACCTCTTCAAACCAATGAGTATTAGCATTGTGTTAGGCTTTTCATTATTTATGTTACTGCTTCTCAGGTGAAGTTCTGACATATGTAACAAAGCCTATATCCCTGATGCTAAATTATTCTTCTGGTAATTAATGCACATTCTCTTGACACTGCTTCTGCAGCATCATTATGGAAGTTAGTTATTCAACTTCACTAAATACTCATGACATTCCAGCAGTGTTTTTTGTCTTAGTAGAATTCTTGTGTGCTTGATGATGACTAGTACCTGTATTAGATGAAATCACGTGTAAGGTACTGCAAATGATGTCATTTAGATGTACCATTTAATCAAGACTTTTTTAAAGGCCATCTGTCTTTGATGTTAAATTCACTGATAACCTTTATTATATGTATATAATGGCTGCTTGCATATAGCATGCTTTGAAGTGCACACACGAATGCTAACCATAGCCTGTGAAAGTTACTCCGTCTGGTTATCTTCATGGCCCTCGTTCTGGACCCGCTCTAACAGTTTCATGCCCTTGTGCTGGGGGCTCCAGAGCTGAACACAGTATTCCAGGTGGAAGGGACCAATCACCTCCCTCAGCCTGCTGGCCATGCCTTTTTTGACGCAGCCGTGGCTTTGGTTGGTTTTCTGAACTGCAGATGCACATTGCTGGCTCATGTTGAGAACATCAGCCAGCACTCCCAAGACCTTCTCCTCAGGCCTGCTGTCTACCCACGCAGCCTGTATTTGTGCTTGGGATTATCCCAACACATGTACAGGACCTTGCACTTTGCTTTATATAACTTCATGAGGGTGGCATTGGCCCACTTCTCAAGCCTGTGACGGTCCTTCTGGATGGCATCCCTTCCCTCCAGTATGTCGACACCACCACACAGCTTGGTGTCATCAGCAGAATTCCTGAGGCTGCACTTGATCCCACTGTATGTGTTGCTGACAAAGATCCTGAGAACACCCTTCATCACCTTGTCTCCTCTTAGCCAAAGAGCCATTGACTGTCACTCTGTGATCATCAAGCCAATTACTTATCTATGTAGTGGCTTACACATCAACTCTATGTCTTTCCAATTTAGTCACCAGAATGTTGTGGGGTACAGTGTTAAACACTGCACAATTCCAAGTAGATGACATCAGTTCTTCCTTTGTCCATTGGTGCTGTTGCCCCATCATAGAAGGGCCCTTGGTGAAGCCATGTTGACTGCCACAAGTCACCTCTTTCCCTTTAAGAGCTTTATCCCATGGTACTCCACCTAGCAGATCTCTGAAGAGGCCCAGGTCTGCTCTTCTGAAGTCCAGAGCTTGCTGCTGCACTCTTCTTGTTGCCCTGAAGATCCTGAACCTCACCATTTTGTGGTTCCTGCAGCCAAGGCTGTCCTTGAGTTTCAGATTCCCCAACAGTCCCTCCTTGTTGGTGAGAGCAAGATCCAGCATATCGCCTTTCCTCTGCTGGCTCTTTCACCACTTAGTGAAAGAAATTGTCATCTGTGCATTCCAGGAGCCTCCTGGATTGCTTGTGCTCTGTCCTTCCAATATCAGGTTGATTGAAACCCCTCACAAGGACCAGGGCATGGCCATTCCTATCTGTTTCTCTCTCCTTGGTCAGGTGGCCTGTAGAAGACCTTCACTATAATATCACTTGTCCCTGCCCTGCCTTTAATTCTGACCCACATGTTCTCAGTCATCTCCTCATCCATCCCTAGGTGGAGCTCCATGAATTCCAGCTGGTCATAGACGTAGAGGGTGACACTGCCTTCCCTGCTTATCCTTCCTAAAGAGCTTGTGACCCTTCATCCTACACTCTAGCCATAGGAGCCATCATACCATGTCTCAATAATGCCAATAACATCCTGTCCTTGCAGGCGTTCACATGTCTCTAGCTCCTCTTATTTGTCCCCAGTACTAGGTTCCCCTGTTGGCCCCGCTGAAACTGACTTACTAGGTAGTGTTGCTTTGTCTGGCGTGTCAGGTGCTCTCCTGCTGACCTGCAATCCTCCTTCAGGCTTTAGACATCTGTTGCTGGCACTGTGGTAGTGAGGATCCCCTCTCAATTCCTTTTAATTTATAGTTAAGATATGCTGTGTTTGTGAGAATTCATAGTAGCTAATGTTGTGTAATTAAGAGATTAAGACCCTTGCTAAGCACAGTGATGAATCTCTAACTTGATCTAACCTGAGTCTTTGCATGCCTACATTCCTCTGCACATCTGTTGTGTCACTACAAGTTCAGGTCTTGTAACAGCTTAAAGATGTACATTCTTAAAAGGCTGTTTTGCAGAAGTGCACCCAAAGAGGTGATCCAACTCCTACAGAACCTGAATCACCTCGGCTCTAAACAGCTCCTCGGCTCTGACAGCTTAGAAAATAACACTATCAGTTGTGCAGGAGTCTGAGAGGGCATAAGGCATCAGTCAGCAGACATACAGTAACAGTTTTGTTGTTTGCATGCATAGAATTAAGAAGCTTGAAAGCAAGGAAAGTGTCTGTCCTTGCCTGTCACTATCCTCTCATATATATGCCCGGTATTGTCCAAAGCATCCTCCCTTCACTATACGTGTAAGAGTAACAGCAGATAGCATTCGTCTCATGAAGTCCTTTTTGACACCACTTCTCTGTTCTACAGTAGTAGCCCTGTTTCCTGTCCTGTAAGTAGATCTAGAAATGCCTGTGATTCACAAGAGGTGTACTAAACTTTGGGAACCCCAAGACCTTTCGAGTTCCTGAGTTGAAATATACACATTTGGGCTGGATCCTGGCTGCCTATTGAGCATTTCATATTCACTGCTCCTATGGAACTGAAGTTTCCTTTGGACAGAAGGAAGGGATCGGTGTTGCTCTCCAGCAGGTCCACAGAACTAGCACAGTGTAAAATACTCTTTCTCTGTGATTAGACACAATGTCTATACTAATAAAACATACCTGTGAATATTTGACATGGAGAACAGCTGGCACAGAACCACTCACATCCACACTATTGAACTTTTATACCTTCTGAACAAGGTAGTTTGTAAAGGCTGACAATATTGAATAGTGTCTAGCCTGCTTTGACCACAAGTCATGCCCAGGAATTGTTGGGGAAACTGCTAGTTTGCATGGGCCAAAACCATACTGGAGTCTGTTCCAGCAGTTTGACAGTGTAGGCAGTCAAGTTTGAGTGCTGAGGTGCATTCCCTGGCACTCGTGAATGTACTAGTATAGACATAGCCAAACAGGATATTCCACATATTCCTGCAAGACTCTTTCTGGTATTAAGATCAAATATATATTCTTAAAATGAATTATATATTTTCTTTCCTTCCCACAACATGGGAGAAGTAATTCAATTACTGTTATGATGAGAAACTTTTGGTAGAGAGTGGAATATTTTCTCAGAAGAAAATTAAGTTGAAGTAGCAGATTATCCTTTGATTTGAGTTAGTGAGAATCCTTCAATAATTGTCCTGTCCTGTAGGAACAGGTTTCAGAGTTTAACTTCGACTTTTGAAAGTGTCAAAGCTTATGCAATTAAGCATTGCTTAATGTGTCTCACAACAGTGTGTGGAGCTACACAGCAACTTTGTATAATGTGTGCTTGCACTTCTTGGGTGTAGCTTGCTTAAATTTATTACCCCTAGATTTTGCTAACACTGCATGCATTCATGGCTGTGCTACACAGAGGTTTCATAAAAATCTTCTTACATTACCATATGCTTCCTTCCACAGGTGGCATAGTATAGAGAAACCACTTGTCTGTTCTACTTGTGTGTATAATAATATTTGATTTTCTACACACAGAGTCAAAATAATAATTTGGCATTAAATGTTTTCATGATACTAAGAAGTCATCTTTGAGGATTTGTATTTCAAATACCTTAAGTCCTTTAATGTGAAAAAAGAGATCTTGTTTAAAAATCATTTTAGTTACCTTTTCCATCACTATTTTTATACACCAAATTGCATTATGAAAATCTTATTTAATCACCAGCTTTGCATTTGAGCAGCTTCATAAAAAGAAAAACATGTGATGGGTAGAAAACAATACCAGGGAGATGGAGATAAATCATGTAAAATACATGTGATTTTCATTCTTTTGGTTTTTTCTTCACATGATTTTCTGCATCTAGTCAAATTGCCTTTTGGTTTTGATTTTGTGTTCCTTTTAAACTAGAAGAATCATGCTTCTTGTTACGGGTTTTATATGTCTGTCATGTTTCAGTAATAAATACAGCTAAACAGGTAATAATTTCAGATGAGCCCAGAAGCAGGCTTGTTTCAGGATAAATGCATTATCATTTTCCCATATTGGTGTTGACAGGCTTTCTTAGAGCCCAGAATCACAGGGTGGTTGAGGTTGAAAGGGAGGTCGTCTGGTCCAACTTCCCTGCTCAAGCAGGGGTCCTGTAACACAGGTTGCTCAGGACCTGGTCCTTTGTGTTTCTCCCTGCCCCTGCACTCTTCAGATGATTTAATTTGCAGCACTGAAGGAAGAGGTTTGAGGAAAAAATGTCACTGTTCATTCAAAAGGCAGCTTTTGAAACTCTCCAGGGATGGAGATTGCACAATCTCTCCAGGCAACCTGTGCCAGAGCTTGGTCACCCTCAAAGTAAACTGTGTGTTTCCTAATGTTCAGGCAGGACCCTCCTGTCTTTCAGTTGAAGCTTACCACCTCTGGTCCTGTCACTGGGCACCACTGAAAAGAGCCTGGCTCCCCTTCCTTCATTCCGTGCCATCAGATATTTATACACATTGACAGGATCCCCTTGAGCCTTCTCTTCTCCAGACTTGGAACAGTCCCAGCTCTTTCAGCCTCTCCTTGTAAGACAGATGCTCCAATCCCTTAGTCATCTTTGTGGCTGTTTGCTCTCTGGGATGTCACTCTCCAGTACTGAGGAGCTCAGAACCAGACACAGTAGCGCTGAATAAAGAGGAAGGATTGCCTCCCACCACCTGCAGGTCACATTCCTCCTAATGCACCCCAGAATGCCATAAGCCTTCTCTGCCGCATAGGTAGATTGTTGGCTCATGGACAAATTGGTGACTGCCAGGACTCTCAGGTTCTTTTCTACAAAGCTGCTCTCCTTTCCTCCAAAACCGATTAACCATTAGAATATGTAAATTGAAGTCACTTACTAACTTCTATGGCTGTACTTTTGATGTAAGTACAGGCATTACAAGTATTTCACGTTCTTTTCAAAACTTAAGAACACAGAGATGTTTTATTTCTATTCTGCTTGTCCATTGTGAGGTGCTGACTTCAATAGGAGCTGAGGCCAGTGAGTACATCAAAAGATCAACACCCTGACTGTGTAAACTTTGATTTATAAATTGAAAATTGTTAACTTTTTTCCTCAAGTTATGTCATAATAGCATCTGAAGTAGATTTCATAATAAATAAGGCTTCATGCCAGCAAACTGTTAATAGAGCTCATACTGTAAAAATAAGATTAGACTGGTGAATTTAGGCTTCCTTCCAATAAATTAGTTGAATACTGGACTGATGCCTTGGCCAGTTTTTAAAGAATGATTTTATAGTTTCTTTTGGCATCATAGCATAAAGCCACTCTTGAGGGGAACTTGGTCTTTTAAATTTCTTAAAGATGTTCAGTGAAGTGGTCACAGAATGACCCCAGCTGCTTTTAGACTGTGACTTTATTTGGGTTACAAAATAACCTAAATGTGTGGCTGTGTTTTATGCATTTCCTCATGTGTATTTACTCACCTGTATATGTATTTTAGGAGATTTAATGTGGCTTCATGTATTCATCAGTAAACTAATGTAAAGATAATGAGCCAGCCAAGTCGTCATGTCATGTCAGTTATTTTGTGGCCATATTTATTTATTAGTAGGAAAAGAAGTAGGCTTCTAGAGTGTATTTTTTTAATTGATAAAATTAATCTTAAGAGCACTTAACCTTTCTGCTTTTTATTGGGCTAGGGTTGTTTTGAAAACCAGCAGATGTGACCGGTTTAGGCTGTGCCTTTAAGAAAGGGACAGTTGCTGGAAGCCACAGCAGACCAGTCCAGTTTTTCATATTCCCAGGTTTTCCATTTTATTTGTTCATAAGTTGCTCTTAAGATTGTGGAGAGGGAAAGCAAATATAATAGACATTTTCTGATAAGAAGTGAGATTCTTATTAAACCTTCTCACAGTATTGCTAAGCAAGTTTTATTTTTAGAGGAATCCAACTAACTGAAATTGTATGATAAAAAATGAATTTCAGTATATTCATGTCCTTGCTTAGTTAGAGAGCCGTACTTAGTGAGCTCAATCTTTGTTGTACCAACTTTTATATAAGATCTGTGGTGCATTTCAAAATGCCCTTTTTTCTTAATGTGTAAAATGCTGCGTGGGACACCTAATAAATAAATAATTATGTCCAGAAAAATCAGATTTTTGCAAGTTAAGCTGCTCTGAAAGACCACGAGTAAAGGCTTTCAAATTTATCTGTAGGTTATCAGTGGCATGGGTTTAGCCTTAAAAGTCCCAGTGAATTTGTTGGTGGTAGGAAGGACAGTAACATAACTGTGCTTTATTTTATGCATGTATCAGTGATGCTGCCCACATACTAAATATTTTGCCCGTTAGGGAAGGCTTAAGTGCCAGCTGTGCTTTCTTGAAGACAAAATACCTGTATTTGAGCATTACAGACCTTCCAATGTTTTAATTTATGTCAAGAATATATTCTGATTAATAAACAACATTGTTTTATACTATATTGCAAGAATATTTTTTGCTAGTGTTCTCCAGTATTAGAAAAAAAAAAAAAGGCAAATAAGAAAAGCACATTTAATGGAATCAATCATGTTTCCAGTTGTCTTACATAAAATTGGAAACATAAACATTACTTGGATAAAACAGAAATACAAAAGGTGTAAAACATGCCAGTGAAAAATTCTTCTGCATTTTGAAATGTTGTTCCAGTTGAGAAGGAACAGTTTGTAACTATGTGTTATTCCTGAAGAAGAGCACAAAGTAATTATACTGTAAACACAAAACCCAACTGTTACTGTTTCTGGTAACACGATTACAGCTAACTTGTTGTTAAAAAGCTCTCCTGCTCTCCTTTGCTGCCTTAGATGAAGAGCAGATCTTTCTCAAAGGTATTAACTTACTTTTGAAAGGCACTGGGTCATGCAAATGCCAGTGTTTAAAAAGAACCTCTTATATTTTTTGAATGCCAGCAGCAAAGAAATTAAGCATTACATGAATGGAAGGAAAAGTGAACAGAAGAAACACCATAGCTTGGTCTTTGTAGTATTACCACAAATACTAATCCGGTTTTCATAATATTACACAAATCAGAGTAAAACACAGAAATAATCTGAAAGGAAGCCTCAGTCAGATTTCCTTTATAGTAACTGTAATACTTATGTTTTCACAGGGGAAGTCCGTTTGACTCCAGAGGACTTTGCAAGAGCTCAGAAATATTGCAAATATGCTGGCAGTGCTTTGCAATATGAAGATGTGAGCACTGCTGTGCAGAATCTACAGAAGGCCCTCAAGTTACTAATTACAGGCAGAGAATGAAGCCTTTATCCAACAGATTCATGTCTTCTGCCTAAAGAACTAACGACTTTCACTGTACCTGTTAGGGGAGTGGAGTTATATGGAAGTTCCCTGAAATTACTGTTTCAGTGTCAGATTAGCAATTAATGGTGCAGCAGGAATCCCTGTTTTCATTTTACAAACAGTGGAGCTAGAAACACAGCAAGATACTGAAGAAAGTCCTGTGAGCATTGCTCAAGAGTAAGAGTTCATCTTGCAGTATTTAGATTATTGGGATGGCAAAATGCTGAATTTGTAAAAAAGCTAAACATAATGTTTTGTCGAAATTAAAACTCTGACTTTATTGTTGTGATTATTTAATAATAGCTTTAAAATGGTAACTAAGGTTAGGGCTTTTCTCCTACGAGAGCGTGTGAGAAGGCTGACAGATCCACAATGGGAAGGACTTTTTCTAATATAAATTATTTGAGTATTATTTAAGACATAAGTCAATGTTGAGGGAAACCCAAGGACATTTGTATTTCATTGTAAAACATGCTGGAAAAAACATCTCTTGATACTTCAAACAGTGTCATTTTGATGGTGTTCCAACCCAGTCCCCCCTACAACTGTACAGACTGCAACATGTGTTCTTGATTTATTGGTTCTTGCTCCTTTTGTGTGAACACTTAGAGTTTTGCTATGAATAATTAAAAGGAACTACTAATACTTATCAGAGATAATCCTGAAATTTGAAGCAGAAATTTTAAACAGCATGAACTTTGCCGAAGATTTACTTCATGGCCGTTCCATCTTTTTTAAAGGCTGAGAAAAAGGCTTCTTCAGCCATTAAAGCAGTATAGGTTCATCTCTGGTATTAGTGTCATAGAGCTTCGTATTTCCAGCTAATATTCTTCCTATCTACTTTGCTGTGGAGACTCTTTAGACTTGGGATTTCATTAAAATATTTTGGAAACTGAATTTTGAGTCTTTATGAGGTCTGCCCTCACAATTACAGAGCTCTTAATTGTTAAAAAACCATCCATGCTGTTTAAAAGAAAGAGTAAGTGATCTTATTCTTTCTGCCGTGATACAATAATTGAGTACACCATAAAGCATGTCTGATTTATGTAATAATTTTAATGACATATTATTGGATCTATCTTTCTTTCCAAGCTGCTGGATCAAATCTGTGTATTCTTTATAGCTGCACTGGTTTGCAGTGACTAAAACAAGTCTGATAGTCAAAGCCAAAAGATGAGGAACAGAAAATCAAGCATAAGCATGCATTAAAATTTAGCTAGTCATAGCCTTTTAAGACTGTAGGGTCTTTGACAGCAGGTTTAAAGAGGATAGTATGAAACCTGTAAATGCATGCTTAAGCATTTTAGTTGACTGACATTTAATAGAGAAAACTTCCAGTATCGTTTGTGTTACTTTCTGATACGGGATGATTTGGAGTAGGTTTTAATTGTTTTGGGAACCTTAGAATAAATGAGTCTGAAACCTTTCTGACAGTAATACTGCACAGTCCTGGGCCATAAGCCTGTGTTTTGTACAGTGCTTCGTGCAAGATAGATCTCTCTCGTCTCTATCAAACTGAATTACAGAATCACAAAATGGTTGGGGTTCGAAGGGACCTCTGAAGATCATCTAGTCCAGCCCCCCTGCCAGAGCGGGGTCACTTAAAGCAATGACTGTATAATTATCCCATGTGTTTTATTGTGCTGTTACACTGTTATTGGAAAAGCTGCCTTTCAGATGAAAGAAGGACGCAGGACATTGGTCCATGTAGAAATATATATATTGTATTGTTGTAAAAAATCAGAAGTTACTTTCATTTGGATATCATACCACTGTCTACTAACACCAGCTTCAGTTCCCAGCACTTGAAGGAGGAAACTCAAGTCTCCTGTTTCTATTTATAAAATAATAAAAAGAATGTCAGGCTTTTGCATTACATGGGAAAAAGAGTGAGCTGTGGTGTAATACTGTATTCATTTGAGGCTTTTCAGTTAGAATTGGTATTCTTTTTGGTGATTGAATGATATGAAATGGAAGCACATGACTAAGAAGGTTGCAAGCAAACGTTCAAATATTTGTTCATGTAAGCTGGACGAGGCTCTGGCCAGCTTGATCTAGTGTGGGGTGTCCCTGCCCATGGCAGGGGTGTTGGAACTAGATGATCCTTGTGGTCCCTTCCAACCCTGACTGATTCTATGATTCTATGTAAAAGATTGTTGGCTGTTAATCATGCTGAATCTCTGGGATCCTCTAGGAAGACAGGGAATCACTCAGTGAAAAAGTGCTAAGCAATCTACACACCATAAGCAGTTTTTTGAATGATCAATTACAAATGTGTAACCTCTTTCTGCCTAGAAAGAAATTAAAGTTAAGCACCTCTGAGGAGAATTGAGATGAAAAAGATAATTCAAAATTTGGTAGAATTTCTTAGAGAAGCTATCAGGACATTCCTTCTGAAAATAAATTATAGTTTAGAAGATTCATTATGTAAAAATCTCTTGAGTTCTGTAAAATGAAACATATCTGAATACAGAGCTTCAGACCACGATACCTGAATTAGCATAATGAGTTTTGTTTTGCATAAAATTATTTTGCTCTGACAATTTGTTTTTTACTTGAGAAGTTTTACAACAGCTCATCAAACCATATTTGAAGTCACATCTTCAAACTGCTAACATCTGATATAACAAATTCAAGTATGTATCATCCAAACCAATATGTAAAGTAAATTATAGCAAAACATTTACATTCCATTAAGTGCAGCCTCTGGGACAGCTTTAAATGTGGCAGGTAGCCCAAAAGTACAAATCAATATTGGAGAGCAGTTATAAAAAGTGTAGATATTTGAAGATATTAGGAAAATGTAAGTAGGTAGCCTGTAATTATCCCATACTGGAATTCATGGCAGGCACCAGAATTGATGGTGCTGTTGTTAAATACTGTGTGAACTGCAAGTGTTGACTGATTGGTTTTACTGCTGCTCGAATGGTAAACTATCAACCCGTTGCTCATACCAATTCCCAACATGTACAGGTACAGTACTGAATGCTACAGGATGGCCAAGGGATCAGGCCTAGCCAACACAGATATAGGAAGGGCAGGTCCTGCCTCACCAGCCTGATCTCCTTCTATGATCAGGTGACCTGCCTGGTGGATGTGGGGAAGGCTGTGGATGCCTGGACTTCAGCAATGCCTTTGACACCGTCCCCCATAGCAAACTCCTGGCCGAGCTGTCAGCCCATGGCTTGGACAGCAGCACTCTGTGCTGGATTGGGAACTGGCTGGAGCGCTGAGCCCAGAGAGTGGTGGTGAATGGTGCCACATCCAGCTGGCAGCCAGTCACTAGTGGTGTCCCTCAGGGATCAGTGTTGGGCCCAGTCCTATTCAATGTCTTTATTGATGATCTGGATGAGGGGATTGAATCCATCATCAGTAAGTTTGCAGATGACACCAAGCTGGGAGCAGGTGTTGATCTGTTGGAGGGTAGGAGGGCTCTGCAGAGGGACCTTGACAGGCTGGACAGATGGGCTGAGTCCAACATAATGGTATTTAACAAGTCCAAGTGCTGGGTGCTGCACTTTGGCCACAAGAACTCCATGCAGCGCTACAAGCTGGGGACAGAGTAGCTGGAGAGCAGCCAGGCAGAAAGGGACCTGGGGGTGCTAGTTGACAGCTGTTGGACAGCCAGCAGGCAGCAGTGTCCCCAGGTGACCAAGAAGGCCAATGGCATCCTGGCCAGTATCAGGAATAGTGTGGCCAGCAGGAGCCGGGAAGTCATTCTGGCCCTGTACTCAGCACTGGTTAGACCACACCTTGAATACTGTGTCCAGTTCTGGGCCCCTCAGTTTAGGAAGGACATTGAGGTACTTGAATGTGTCCAGAGAAGGGAAAGAAAGCTGGTGAGGGGTCTGGAGCACAAGCCCTATGAGGAGAGGCTGAGGGAGCCGGGGTTGTTTAGCCTGGAGAAGAGGAGGCTCAGGGGAGACCTTATTGCTGTCTACAACTACCTGAAAGGAGGTTGTAGACAGGTGGGGGTCAGTCTCTTCTCCCAGGCAATGGGTGTCAGAACAAGGGGACACAGGCTCAAGCTGTGCCAGGGGAAATTTAGCTCGAAGTGAGGAGAAAGTTCTTCACAGAAAGAGTAATCTGCCATTGGAATGTACTGCCCAGGGAGGTGGTGGAGGCACCATCCCTGGAGATGTTCAAAAAAGGATTGGCTGTGGTGCTTGAAGCCATGGTTTAGTTAGTCATGAGGTGTTGGGTGACAGGTTGGACTTGATCTCTGAGGTCTTTTCCAACCTTGCTGATTCTATGATTGTATGCTTCTTGGCCTTTCTCCCTTGGTTTGTGAGTTCTCTGTCTTCTTAGTTTTGCTTTAAGAAAGGAGAAAGAATAATTTCCTGACAGGTATTTCGTCTTCAATTTAACTATTTGTGTAAGCTAAAATTTTACTAATGTTCAGTATTTGTTGCTTAAAAGGCTTTAGTCATTAATTAAAGGTTTTGCTGTTCTTTGTGCTTTGAACTTTCTGTAGGGAAAGTTCCTTATTTTACATCTGTATTCCTGCATCTTTTAAAAGTGTCTTGCAGAGCAGGTCATAGTCTGTGAAATGATGGAGATCTTTTCTAATGCACACGAATTGGAGTTACTAATTCTGGAGGTGCTGTTTTCAAATTGCCACGGTCATTTCAGGTGGAATTTGTAAGCAATGCTTAGAAGCACAGACTTCCAAATGATCATATTCCAGAATTTGATTGTGATTGTATTTGTACTTAAGAGAAATTAATAACAGAGAAACTTAGTATTTGAAGGAGAATTAGGAGGGTAGGTGTGTGTCTGTGTGTGGAGGAATGATCCTTCATGTTCTTCTTTTAATGTCAACAGTAAAACAGCTTGGTACAAAAAGAATGGGAACACAAAATGAAAGGATGTTAGATTTGCAAAAGATCAAAGGTATTTTCTGGCTTTGTGTTAATGTTCTGATTTGACAGTGCCCTTACTTATAATTTTTGCTTTCTTCTAAAATGTCCTGTGTTCTCTGTTTATGTAAGTACAGCCTGAGCCTAGACAGCTGCATTAAGAAAACCTGAGCTTCACTGCGAAGTTTCTAAACCACCAATGCATTCTAATACTGACAGCATCTGCTCTTCACAGTCACATCAGAGTACCTATTTTCAAATTTGGAATTGTAGCCAAATTTGGTGGGGAAAGAACAAAGCTTTTTTTCTTATTTCATTGCCACAGTGCACAGCTGTAGTAAAACAAGAACTGAAGAAAACATGAATTTGCGTTAGAAATTTCTCTATCAGCAAGAAAAGAATATTATATTGCCAGCAGAACTTTCTTTTGCTTACAGGATTAGTGAAGCAGTCTGAGCATAGAGATCATTTTGGAGGTAATGACCTAAATGATCTAGGAATAGGAACTTTGTAAAGACAAGCATAGAAAACAAACGTGAAAGAGAGTGCCAAGCATGAAAAAGAAGTCACACGCTCCACAGAATGGAGCTGGGCACAGAAATGATTGCAGAAGAAAATAGAAGAAATAGTCCCATATGGAATGAGAGCAGGGCAGCGAGTGAAATGAGGTTAGAGTTGTTGGCTGATTTCTTTAGAACCTTGAAAAGAGGGAAGAAACTTGAGCTTAAGGAAGAAAATTACAGGAGAGGTGGAGAGGAGACTAGAATGACAAAAACAAAAGACCACAAAAAACCCCCATAGCCACCACCAACAACAACAAAACAAAGCAAAACCAAACCCCAACCTTTTACTGCAAACTGGGAAAAAATCTTAGTTATAGCCCGGGAGAAACTTAATCTAGTTGAGGAAATAATAACAGAGACTTAGTCTAGCTCTAAAAGGGAAGAATCAAGAATGGAAGTTGACAGCATTTCCAAAATGGAGAGGAACAGATCTTCTCATCCTTGGAACCTTTGCATTCATTAAATATGACATAATTATTAAATAATTTGATGTTGCCCTTTTGGAATTAAGTAACTGCAGTGTATCTGCAGAGAGCTACAGAGATCCATATTTCTCCTTAAAAATCTGTCACTTTATTTTGTGCTTCCTGCTTTGGTTTGCCTCCCCTATTTCACTGTCTGTATTTACTGTGTGTGCTCTAATAGGTAGAAGGGGGGTGGTTGTGGCTGAACACAATGCTAAGTATGAGTGATAGCCCACATGTTTAGACATTCACAAGTAATTTGGGAAGACTACTAAGTCTTGAGTTTTACATTATATGTGCTACAGGGGAAAATGTAGTGACTGTACCTTCCCTTCTGAGCTTCAGAGGCTCTTTGGAAGTAGTATGACAAATATTTAAAGGATATGGGGAAACTAATTCAACTCGGAGCCATATTCCCAGTCAGAGCCCAAGAGGATGTATAATGAGAACAGAAGAAATGGAGGAAAAAAACTATAACAAGATAACTTAGGAGATAATGGGCAGGAATGAGGAGATCTGAGATATGGGGCAGCATAGTTGTAAGTCATGAGCAGCAATTTATGTACAGTAGTAATAGCTAATGCAAATCTTAAAATGTACTTCTCAGAGGACCAACATAACCCTCACTCTACAATACTGGAATAAGTATAAATCCAGAAGTAAAAACTTGTAATGGATCTATAAGTTTAGAGTTAGTATTTTATAACAGGAGAACAGCAAGCAATTGTATTTAAAATAAATAAATAATAAAAGCTTGTGGTCATCTTCACACCTGTTAGTTTAACCTCAAGATTAAGCAGAATCTTACTTCAGATTATGAACAAAAGACTTAAAGTTCCAACATGAGCATGAGAATATAGGGTATGTATTCTCCTAGCCCTTTTGTCCTGCCCCTCACCACCTGGGAAGTTTTTAGAGAATCAATACAATGAATTTCATTTACTAAAATTAAGCCATGGTTGACATAAGGCTCTATAAATATTTAGGTGGAAATAGAGATGAGAATTGAAAGATGGATTAAACTATTTTCAGGACAGAAATGGAAAGAGACGGGCCTAGGGACACGTCCTGTTTTATGTATCCATGACTTAGGTTGCAGACACCAACTGTGGCACTTGTAGTTTGTGGATGAAATGAAGTTGGAAGGTATTGCAAGCACTGCAGAGAACTGGGGGGAAAAAAATCTGTGACTTTCACTGAAAGACTACAATGGAGGGAAACTGCAAGCATAAAATGTCACACACAAGGATTATAACAGAAGAATGTTCTTTAAGAAAACTTAGAATACTGGAAGCCAAAGTAGAATCATAGAATGGTCTGGGTTGGAAGGGACGTCTGAAGGTCATCTAGTCCAACACTTTCTGCAGTAAGCAGGGGCATCCTCAGCTAAGTTCTGGTGAGCCTCACCTACTTCAGTGGGCTTATGCAAATTTAAGATGCATTGGATGGGATTGTTTCAATACAGTGAGTAAGTACTCTCCCAATATTGGGTTTGATTCCAATCATTGTAAATTAAGTTACTTAGTAGTAAGAGGTGCAAAGAAGGGCTGCTTAGATGATGAACATCTTATCTATTGATAAAAGTCTATTTACAGAATGGCTTAAGGCACCAGGGAAGTGGTGGAGTCACCCATCATTGGAGGTGTTTAGGAGGAGACTTGATAGGGTGCTTGGTGCCATGGTTTAATTGATTAGGTGGATTGGATGATAGGTTGGACATGATGATCTTGAAGGTCTCGTCCAACCTGGTCTATTCTATTCTATTCTATTCTATTCTATTCTATTCTATTCTATTCTATTCTATTCTATTCTATTCTACTCTATTTGGGACAAAGAATGTAAGACATCTTGATGCATATATGGATTGGATTGCAAGACCAAAGGGTTTCTAGAATTTCAGTTGGTGAGGTTCGGGAAGGTTTTTCTGGCTTCTGCTCAACCCTGAGTAATGGTCCATCTCCCAAAATGTCTGGAAATGTTACTGTAACAAAAGGTATAGCAGGACCTGAGGCATCATGACCTGATTTCTTGCAGTGTCTTCCAGCAACACATCATTTTGTCTTTATTTGTTCTGATGTGTGGTATGATGCATTTTAAGCATTTTTGTGAATAAGAGTGAGTGAGTGAGGGGCAGAATTTTTGTCTTGTAGGAATTCAGTACCTAGTGTGTATCCACAGTCTATGTGTTTCTGAATGCAAACATCTTTTAAACTTGAAGTGTGAAAGCTTATCAAAGATGTATAGCACATTGTCAAGATACAGCACTGTTCAAAATAGAGGCCGTATCTCTTGGTGTGAATAGAGCTTTACAGGAGGGAGCCCATACTGAAATCTCTGTGAGCTGTGTACAAAACAGCAAATATTTCTTTTCTGCTGAAGGTAATCAAGTGTACCAGCCCAGTCTTGGGAAAAATACTTTATTCACTGTGGATACTAAATCTGTATTGGTAGAACAGGCATACAGGTACTCAAGACCACTTCAGCTCAGCAGCCCTTTGATAATAGAAGCTTTACACACATGGGGCCATTATCCTACACTTACATGCCTGAGTAACTACACCCATGTGAATGGTCATATTGAGGCTGTAAGAGTACTCATGTACCTAAGTGTTTGCTGTGTTCAGGTAGAAATCTTTGCTTGTTCAGTAAAATATAGCTAGAATAATGGCTTTAATGAATCCAAGTGTCATATCCTGCTAGTTTTGCACTGCGGAGTTCTCATAAGCCTTCTACAGGCAGATTTTGAGATGGAAGTCTTGACTTTGTTCCATTTATGTTTTCTGTTAGGAAATGGCCAGGGTTTGTTTGTACTTTATACAAAATAATAATGATAAGTCTTATTGAACCTAATTGCACTAGACATGAAAGGAAAGACAGTATTCCTGTGAAGGCTCTGTCTGTATTTCATGGTACAGCTCTATCTAAACACAATTCCTATTACCTAAGAAATTTTCAGCCACACCTGTGGGAAAGCGCACAACCCCCACAGCACAGTCCCTGCTGTGTGTATTGAAAGAGGGCAACTTACATTCTTTTTCACTCTCAACCACCTACTTAGAACATGCAATTCTCCTTCAAAGAGACTATTGTGAACACTATTGAGGTTTTGTTCCCCTTATCATACAATTTAGATAATTTATTTCTCCCACAGACTCTAATTTAGAGTACCCTACTACTGCATTTCTAGCACCTGCAATTTCTTCAGTTTCTGACAGTGGAAACACCTATCAAGATTACTGTCTACTGAAATCTAAGTCCTAATTCCACAACTTCTTTCTTCTGTGACAGTTTATATTTTCAGAGATCATAATGCCTTTTCTGACTGTTTTGAATCACTTTTTGCAGTCACTGTAGACACAGGTGATGCCTAGGCACTGTGCAAATCTTAAGGACAAGGCTTAGAACAGCCCACATTATTTTTTCCCCCTTGGTTCACACAGCTCTAGTCTTAGATTAAAAATGAATTTCTGCAAGCATTTGCTCTCAATGACTACTGTCTAGAAATCTCCTGGTCTTCAGTCAGCTTCCTTGTCTCTTTAGCCCTCAGCTATGCAAAATGTAAGGACTCCCAAGAGAAAACATCTGTTTATGCCTCCCAACTTCAAAGCTCTTTCACATTCCAGCCTTTAGAAAAAGAGAGAGACAAAACACGGGTTGAGAACCTTGAGTTTCCCAGACATAATTTTTAAAAGAGACTGAAGAGGCTTTTTCTTTGTAGGGCACTTTAGAGAAGACCAGACATCTTTTCAAAGCTCTGCCTATTAAGACTTTAATTTAAAGTAGTTTCTTGAGATTTTGGCTAACAACTTGCAGAACTTGCAGAAGTACTTTGTGATGATAATATGCTGAATCAGTCTACTTCTTGGTGGATTCCTCCATCATCACTTCAAACCAAAGGTCTTACTGACTGGCACTCACTGAGTCACTAAGTTCAACATTTGTGACATTATATTCAAATACCTAGGAACTTTGATTTAACGGGCAAAGACTAGAAGAGTCTTGTTTTGTTGATGTGTCCAAACACAGAAGCCATCATGTCCACTGCAGCCTTTGAAAAAAGCACAAGAAGGGAGCAGCTTTGTATATAGTAGAAGACCGTCAACCACTTGAGAATTTGATTACATTTGAAGCATTACCGTATAATCTCTTACAGATTCACATATGCTAGTGGCACAAAACTATTGTCATCCAACACCCTGGACCTCCCAGAAGGATACCAGAGCACATGCATTAATATCTGCTGTGTGTCTCTTGAATCCAGAAGAAAATTTATCCTGCAATGGGAAATCATCTTTTGAAAGAAATGGTGTTTAGCACCTGTGCCAGATACAGCTATAAAGGAATTGTTCAGAGAGCTTTTTGTGGAATGTAATCCAAGTCATTCATCGTCTGTGTACTATGACTAGCCTCTTTGACCTAATGTCATTTTAGATGACCTTATATCTCCAGTGTTTGACATCTGGTAACCTCAGACATACTCAAAATTATGACAGAGTTTTTCTTCACTACATTTGAACTCTCGTTCTTCTGTTTTTCTTCTAGAACTCCTCCCCTGGGACTCCCATTACCTTCTCAGACTTGCTAATAGAATCAGGCTCAAAATATGCCTTGGAGAAAGGAAATTTAAATTATTTTGTGTTATCAAAAACAAGTGTATCACTGGCCAGTCTTAAACCTTAACAACAGGGCAGGTTTAGGCTGGATGTTAGGAAGAAGTTCTATACAGAGAGAGTGATTGCCCACTGGAATCAGCTGCCCGTGGAGGTGGTGGAGTCACCTTCCTTGGAGGTGTTCAGGAAGAGACTTGATGGGGTGCTTGGTGCCATGGTTTAGTTGATTAGGTGGGTTGGATTGGTTGATGGGTTGGACGCGATGATCTTGAAGGTCTCTCTCAACCTGTTGTATTGTATTGTAACATGAATACATTCTTGAGTTTAAGTGAAGAATACCACAGATGCTGCCTTCTATGGTTCAAATTTCTCAAAGAAATCGGACCTGATCAGGACCATTCCAGGTTGCAGTCCTCTTCACTTTCCTGGTAGTCAATGGACCAGGTGCCTCAAGGTTTGAATACAGAAGATGAAGTACAAAACTAGTGGTCATAGCTAAAATTTTCTGAATGTTCTTGCTACTGTAAAGCATTTGTTGGTGGCTTCTCCTTTTATTGAAAGGCAGGATCCTTACTGTGACTTAATCCTGTCTTTATTATTTACTGCCTTTTGACCAAGGGCTATGCTCTCACATGTCAAAAAACTTTTTCTACTAGGTGTCCATCTGGTCAGGAGAGTAGGAAAGAGTCATTTTCTAGGGTTCAAACCTGATGTTTTACAATTTTTGAGAAGTAAGCTACTTTGAGGATTCACCATGAGTTATTTTTGAAGATGGGTATCAGCTTTTCACTTGAAGCCATTGTCTGCCCTCATCCTTAAACCAATTCACAGAACTGAGGCTAGGTGTATGCTTTCTTGGTTTCATCTTTTTCTGTTCATAGATGTTTACTCAGGTTGTTGCCTTGTCTGTATCTACAAGCAATTGGCAGTTTTGGTGCAGGACTGCTCTCAGTAGACTGTGATGAGATGACATGAAGGGATACAACTATGGATAAGAACAAGACAGATGCTGCTGGGAATGCACTATTGTATGGGAGTTGAAGGAGTTTGCTGAGAACAGAAATTCACTAGCTGACACTGATGTATCTGTAGGCAATAAATCTTAGAAGGAAACTTTCATACAAATTTGCAAGACACCTTTCCACCACTAAAATGACTATAGCAGGTATTTAGGGTGGACGTTCATATTTATCCTTCTTTCCAGCTGCGCTCTGGGCAGTGCCGAATAAAGTGACTTTATTTGGAAAGGACATCTCATCCAAAAATGTCCACACAGAATTAGACAGAAGGAAGGAAAAATAACCTAGATTCTAAATGCAAATGTTGAAAATTGAACATTGAACTGCAGGCATCTTTGTTGCAGTGGGTGGTTTAGAGGGCATAAATCCTAATTTCTTCTTTCAATACTGTCAGCTTCTATTTTTATCTACAAAGGGTTCATAATGAGATGAATATGTGCTTCATTGTTGCAAGTGTAAAAGAAATTACATGATTTAATGTAATTATTATTGTCTCTGGCAAGATATAATTGAAACCAGAGCTTTTATGTATTTGAAGTCTCGAAACAGTAAAATGTAAGAGAGGCTAGAAGTAGGAGAGGAAACTTCCCCATCAAAATTCACTCATCCTTCCAAGTATTTTTCTTGGGGGATTGTACCATAGATTAATTTCTTTGTCCAGAATGAGATTTACACAGACATTTTTACATCCAGAGCTTTCACTAAGTTAGACTGCTCAGCTAACTACTGTTGCACATAAAATTATATTTTAGACCAGATTGAGGCAAAGCAAAAATTTGGGGAAATATTTATACAGATTTGTATTTAGACTCACAGACATTTAAACATGGTCCACACTTGGGAAAGGTGGGGCTTTAAAAGGCAATATAGCACATCCATTTTTATCTTGTATTCCTATAAATGATACACTTACCACCAAAAAACTTCTGTTACTGCATTCACAAACAGTCCTGCATGCTTCAGAATCACACTAAATCCTGAAATCTGTTGCAAGCATTCAGCTGTTGATGCAAGTAAAAATTTCTTTAGTGGTTTTCTTCCCAACACAGATTTTGATTAGTATCATCAAAATAAGCAGGGAGATAAGTAAGTGACCTGATCAGATTCTATATTGAAAGCAAGATAATAAAGTTCAGCATATGAACACTGGTATTCAGCTTAATAATGCCTGATCCTATCATATCTAATTTAGTGTCTAGATGTTTTCTGCTTATGGGAGGGGGGAATGTAGATCTGTAGAGATCTTTCACTAAGATACTGAAATTAGAACTTCCCTGGGGACAAAATTAGAACTTTCAATAACTATGTAGAATACTCTGCAAAGATTATGCAAAGTGGATGTTTATGTGCAAGAAAATTTACTCTTTCTATTTTGTTTACCTCTCGCTGACTGCTATCAGTTACTGTTTCATGCATGCAGCCAGATGGGCTCCTAGAGTCAACATGAGTCATGAAGAGATCACACCAACAGTTCAAAAGAAACTCAGTTGTTACCCCTACAGTGTGACAACAGTAATGGCAGGTGCTTTCAATTTGTCAGTAGCTCTTTTTCAATTTAGCAGTATGTTGTGAAACTCTTGTGAGTTGCTGGTAAAGGGCTTGCTCTGTTCTCTTGAAATGGAGTGTGCTTATACATGTGTTTGCTATTTCACACATTTCTGCAAGCTGTTTCCATGAATCTGTGTAATTGTTACAGGAATAGTAGGTTCTTGGAAAGTATCTCGTACAGATATTCTTTGGAGATGTGATTGCAAAGTGGGGGAAACTTCAGGGATGGCAGCAGGCGAGGAGAGATAACTTGAAGATGCTAGAGAGCTAGTGGAAGCAAAGGTGATTTAAACAGAAAACTACTCTTGAAGAATCAGTGCAGAGGTTTAGGGCTTAAACTATTCTGAAGATTCAGCTATTAAACACAGGTTCAAAGTTTATATAGACTAAATATCACCAATGGCTGTCATGATTTTGTCCATTTGCTTTGCATTACTATGGTCTGGGATCTGTGGAGCCCATGATATAAATTTGTTCAGATATATTACTTCCTGCTGGTACGCTATTTGCACCATTTGAGATTTGCTTGGGAATAGGAGTTGTAATTACCAGCTGGCATACCCTGATCTGGGCACTCCTGGAGGGTGCAGTTTTCCGCCTGTGCCTTGACATTGTTGGCATGCTATAGAATTTCATAATTTTTTCTGAGAGATACAAGCTTCCACAACTCACTTTTTGCTCTAGGTCTGCATTCTTGTTCAAAGCAGCCTAGCTCTGGATGGAAGAATTATCTTATTTCTGTATCTTGCAACTCCTAGGCTAACCAAAGCTGATTTGTTTGTTTGTGGCTTTTTTTTTTTCTACTTTTCCTCACGAGCACTTTTATACAACCCATTTTGTAAACTGAAAGGAGAAAATTACATCACTTTGACTTTATGTATAGAGCCTTATTCCACACTGACAAATACTGTTGGGTTTTTGTCAGTTGTTCTTTCCATTATAATTTCGAGTGTAGTATTTCTTAACAAGATACGTCTTTGTTTATTTTCTCTAATTACAGTTTTGCATGTAAAACTTAACTAGACTTGCCAAAACGAGAATCCAGGGAACCAGGACTAGTTTAGGGGGAAAAGGGCACGAGTCAGTCTTTTGCTGTGCAGACGTCACTTTGATCAAGTTTTGCTTTGTCTTATGGAAGATTCTTGCATAACAAAACCTTAGGGTACAAACCCAGATGAACCAAGAAGGGAGAGTTCAAAGCAACACCATTTCAAAAGGCCTCCCTGAGCATAACCCTGCGTAACTTGCTGCTAGTTTCTCTATGTGGGGGAGTTATGTACTCACCAGGTGTGCTGGGGTTTTGTATTTTCTTTAGTTCTGACTACGTTATTTCAAATAGCAATGCCATTTGGAAAACAAAATAAGATTTAAGTATGTATTAATTTTGTCTTGAAAGCTGCTCTGGTGAGTATCCAACAGCAGTACTTCTGACCACGGGGTGATGCATTATGAAAGAAAGAGGACGTAAGCATGCCAGAGGTTTACAAAGCACCCTTCTTTTAGAAATAAGAGCGTATTAATGTGTTAAAGTGTATCCAGTGTCAGACTACAAAGGAATAGCCATCTCTTTCCAGACTAATTAGACTTCCTACTTTTGCCTGTTAGGAGTCAACAGTTATTGTGTACCGCTTCCTTGGCAAAACTAGGAGCCATGCAGAGAAGAGGATCAGAGAGAGCTTTGACCTTCGTACCTTCCTAATGGATCTGAAGTTCTAAAGGGAGAGCTGTGCATTTTTGTATTTGATTACTTTTTGAACAATCCTTAATATGGGGCTGGAACCAAAGGAAAAAAATCTGGCCTGTACTTTGATACAGCGATGGACTCCTATTCTAATGTTTAGCATTTACATTTTTATTTTATTTTACTAGTAAATTGTGAGTCTAATTCAACTAGTGGCCCTTCATCTATTAAGCATTTTTTTTTCCATTTATATATATATTTTATATAGCGCAAGCTCAATAAAACAAATGTTATGAGAAGTTGCTATTGAGAGGAAGCAAAATCATAGGTTCAATAATCAAGTGCTGCTTATTTCAGCTGATAAAATTTATTAATCATAAAGTTCTAATACACTTTATTGTCTTTCCAAAGGAATTTGTCATTTCTGTACAGGAGATTAGATTTATCTGTCTCCAGAAAAGGGATTTTCCCTAAGGATGATCATCCGTAAGGAACATACATGTTGGAGGGGCTGTGACTTGCCCAAGCGATCTCTGCTTTTCTGCAAAGGTACCTGGCAGTAAAAGCTATTCAGTGCTGGGCCCCATCCTCTTCAATGTCTTCATTGACAATCTGGATGAGGGCATTGAGACAGTCATCAGCAAATTTGCAGATGACACCAAGTTAGGAGCAGATGTTGGTCAGTTAGAGGGTAGAAAGGCTCTGCAGAGGGACCTCGATCGGCTCGACAGATGGGCGGAGTCCAATGGGATGGAATTCAACAAGTCCAAGTGCCGGGTGCTGCACTTTGGCCACAACAACCCCATGCAGAGCTACAGGCTGGGGTCGGAGTGGCTGGAGGGCGGCCGGACAGAGAAGGACCTGGGGGTGCTGATCGACAGCCGCCTGAACATGAGCCAGCAGTGTGCCCAGGTGGCCAAGAAGGCCAACCGCATCCTGGCCTGCATTAGGAATAGTGTGGCCAGCAGGAGCAGGGAGGTCATTGTGTCCCTGTACTCTGCATTGGTTAGGCCGCACCTTGAGTACTGTGTCCAGTTCTGGGCCCCTCAGTTTAAGAAAGACATCGAGACATTTGAACGTGTCCAGAGAAGGGCAACAAGGCTGGTGAGAGGCCTTGAGCACAAGCCCTGTGAGGAGAGGCTGAGGGAGCTGGGGCTGTTTAGCCTGGAGAAGAGGAGGCTCAGGGGAGACCTCATTGCTCTCTACAACTACCTGAAAGGTGGTTGTAGCCAGGAAGGGGTTGGCCTCTTCTCCCTAGCAACCAGCACCAGAACAAGGGGACACAGTCTCAGGCTGCACCAGGGGAAGTTTAGGCTGGAGGTGAGGAGAAAGTTCTTCACCAAGAGAGTGATTCGTCATTGGAATGCGCTGCCTGGGGAGGTGGTTGAGTCGCCGTCCCTGGAGGTGTTCAAGAGGGGACTGGATGTGGCACTTGGTGCCATGGTCTAGTCGTGAGGTTTGTGGTGACAGGTTGGACTCGATGATCTTCAAGGTCTCTTCCAACCTTGGTCATACTGTAATACTGTGATACTGTGATAAACTTTTAAACAACAGTCCTGAAATGCACACGAAGAATGTACTGTTGCAAACAGCATTTTCAGTACAAATTCTGTTCCTCAGAGCTCTGTTTTCTTAGGATCCCTCTGGGTCTGCTTGCTGAGGAATGCTGGTGCAGGCATGAGAGGGGCAGTGGTTGGGGCAAAGACTCACATACCACTCAGATCATTCGTGTCTAACCAGACTTCTGGCTTCAGTGGAGCAGTGATTGCACCCATTTTACTTGTCTGGTTGGAGCTGGTATCCAGTGTGATAGATGACTCCAGCGAACAGTCTAATCTGTGTTCTCTGCTATAGTCTACTCTTGCAGCATTTTTCTGCCTTTCCCCTGTAGTTCTGCCAAACTTAAAGAAACTTTTGTGTTCTAATATGTATTTTGTATAAATGCAGGACCTTTGATCCTGAACTGAGCTAAGGTAAAAGTTTGTGTAGAAGTGATGCCAGTATTGAAGAAGGGAAACTGGGAAACAACATCATCTGTCCAAGTAATTTGAGGGGAGGATATCTGGGTAAGTTCTACTTTCCATAACCTGTCACAGGTTCTAAATCTTACCAAAGAAGAACTAAGAACTCAGCATTATTAAGGGACAACAAAGGTGACTCAGAGCTGGTTCCACACAACACTCAAGTTAGCCAAATACTAGAAGGAAATAATAATTCATGCCTGGAATTCAATGAGTGTGGTCATTTGAGGAAGTCTAAACCAACCCTTTCTTTTCATTAGTGCTCTTACCGCCAATTTCATCCTCTGCTTCTGCTGGTGTTTGAGTTTTAGCTGTGCCTTTGGCCTGGCAATTGCAACTCCTAGACTGAGAACAACTGAATGTGGTGTTACAAATTAAGGCTAAATACTACCATACACCGTGGAAATTACCACAATGAAAACAAGACAAATGGTATGTAAACAAGCAAGTGAGCATACTAGGAACAATTCCATGTAAAATAAGGAATTTCTGAATATATCTTTTTAACTTCCCAGAATGTCAATATTAAAATCACATCTTTTTAACACAAAAATTCTGGACAGAGGCAGAGAAATATAATCTGAGAACATAATCTCAGGTACTGTAACTGTTATTTTCAAACACACCAAATAAGCAGGAGCTTTAATTGCCCTCCTGTTTGTCTCTTTCATGTGTAAATACTTCACTGGGGAGACGTTGCCATGGTGAACTACAAAGTGACATATACAAGAGAAGGATGAACTCTAAGGACATAATGTGAATTCTTCTGCTGAATGAACAGTATGGAGCTGCATGGTCACCAATCAAAAATGAAGAGTTTCAATTTTGTAATTTCTTATTTCCAGCTCTTCTTATATCCAAGAGGACAAGGTTAATAATTCTGTGTATGACAATATGATACAGTACAGAATAAAACTCTAGAATCATCATATCCAAGTCTAAAATGCCTAGAGATAACAAAACCTTTACATTGGCAGCCAGGAAGGGCAATGGCATCCTGGCCTGCATCAGGAACAGTGTGGTCAGCAGGAGCAGGGAGGTCATTCTGCCCCTGTACACTGCACTGGTTAGGCCACACTTTGAGTACTGTGTCCAGTTAAGGGCCCTTCAGTTTAGGAAGGATGTTGTCTTGCTGGAAGGTGTCCAGAGAAGGGCAACAAAGTTGGTGAGGGGTTTGGAACACAAGCCCTATGAAGAGAGGCTGAGGGAGCTGGGGTTGCTTAGCCTGGAGAAGAGGAGACTCAGGGGTGACCTTATTGCTGTCTACAACTACCTGAAGGGAGGTTGTAGACAGGCAGAGGCTGGTCTCTTCTCCCAGGCAGCCAGTACCAGAACAAGAGGACACAGTCTCAGGCTGCGCCAGGGGAGGTTTCGGCTGGATGTTAGGAAGAAGTTCTATACAGAGAGAGTGATTGCCCACTGGAATCAGCTGCCCGTGGAGGTGGTGGAGTCACCTTCCTTGGAGGTGTTCAGGAGGAGACTTGATGGGGTGTTTGGTGCCATGGTTTAGTTGTTTAGGTGGGTTGGATTGGTTGATGGGTTGGATGCAATGATCTTGAAGGTCTCTTTCAACCTGGTATTGTATTGTATTGTATTGTATACTATTATCTGTTTTTAAAATACCAGTCAGACACCAGTTCAGTTTAAATGACTTATCTTGCAAATGGAGAGCTGTTGCAGGCAGCAGCTTTCAAACACCCCTGCAGTTCCTGGAACAAGATGAGGAAGCTTCAGGTTTGTATGGTCTGAAAATTACAGTTGTGAGAGTAGAAAATTATGGAACACCCTGGTATCTTCATAGATATTAATCCAAGAGTGTCCATTCCAAAGGCAACTTCCTGGTTTGGTATTAATATTCCTTATCTCAGTGATAGTTTTGTTGACACTAATAGCTTTCTAGAGATACATTCTTTGCATAGTTGAAAACCAAGTGGCATTCTCTGACATCTCTCTTCAGTTGTTATTTCAGCAGAACTGTTTATGTTATCTTAAATCATAATCTCACACAAGTGTATGTGGAGGAAAAACAAAAACCAAAACCAAAGTAAATGAGAACCTGATCCTTAAAGTATTTTTCTGTAGATGACTGGAAGTAGCTGAATGGCTCTGTTGGTACACACAAGCACGTTTTCCCTGTTTAATATCTAATATAATAGTGCTATCATTTATGAAAAATTATTAGCTGAGTACCTGTCATGTGAATTTAAATCCTGTTTCCTTGCTGCTTATCAGAAAGCTAGAGGCAATAGTCTGTTTCTGGTGTTCTGTTCCCAGAGGAGACAGAAGTGCTACAACTGTGGCAAGTGTAAACCAGGCAGACACTGGAGACGAGGAGGAGGAAGGAAGCACATTAAGTGCATAAAGCTGGGTAGTGTAAATATCCTTTTCCCACTCCCCATGCAGTTGAAATCCTGAATATTTAACTGATAAAGTCAAAAGGGAGCCTTTTTACTGTTGCACAATAATTGTTCAGTTTTGAAGCTGATGTGCACTGAAACACCTTTGAGGCCACACCAAATCCAATTTAATTTGCACAAATGTTTTCTCTTTTTCAAATGGTGCATGCAAAAACCCTAGTAACAAATCAGATGTCAAGAAGTATTTAGCATCAGCTACACTTCAGTAATACATCTCTTTAACAGAAATTGAACGGACTATTTCAGTTGGAAGGGACCTCCTACAATCTTCTGGTTTAACTGCTCATTTTCCAAATGGAAAAAGTGTGTCTTTTATGTATTTAGATATTTTTAAAGTAAAGTTTTCACATTAATTTATTATACTTCAGATAACAGCTTTCAAAAGGACTGCAACTTCCATCGAAGCTCACTTTATCCAAGGGAGGTGAGGTGAACGTTCTAAAGCTATGTTTCTAGTTTCCATGTATGTAAAGGACAATGAAGTTGGTGAGGGGTTTGGAACACAAGCCCTATGAGGAGAGGCTGAGGGAGCTGGGGTTGCTTAGCCTGGAGAAGAGGAGGCTCAGGGGTGACCTTATTGCTGTCTACAACTACCTGAAAGGAGGTTGTAGACAGGCAGAGGTTGGTCTCTTCTCCCAGGCAGCCAGAACCAGAACAAGAGGACACAGTCTCAAGCTGCACCAGGGGAGGTTTCGGCTGGATGTTAGGAAGAAGTTCTATACAGAGGGAGTGATTGCCCATTGGAATGGGCTGCCCGGGGAGATGGTGGAGTCACCTTCATTGGAGGTGTTCAGGAGGAGACTTGATGGGGTGTTTGGTGCCATGGTTTAGTTGATTAGGTGGGTTGGATTGGTTGATGGGTTGGATGCAATGATCTTGAAGGTCTCTTCCAACCTGGTCTATTCTATTCTATTCTATTCTATTCTATTCTATTCTATTCTATTCTATTCTATTCTATTCCCTGTCAGCAGCGAAGCTTGATTTGGAGACTTTGCTAAAGCTGTATACAGTCTGAAGACAGTACCTGAATACCTGTTAGATATAGAAAGTAGTTAATTCCTGTGCAAAATGTGGGGGTTTTGTTTAAGTGAGAAAAGAGGAATTGTAATTTGAGTGCTACCTGAAGAAGTGAGGAAGATGCAGGATTTACCACCAAAAAAAAAAAACAACAAAAGAGAGAGAGGAGGAATTTCCTAAATATCTGCTAGGTGTTGCAGGTCTTCAATTGTACTTAGCTCACCTCTTGTTAAGGCTGTGTAAAGATGTGCTTTACTTTCCAGTGGAGCCTGGCTTTCTCAATTGTACAGCATTACACTGTGAGCCTTTATTTACTGTCCTTTTAATTGAAATTGAATTTAACTGGCTTTGTCTGGACTGCAGCTTGCTCTTTGTAAGTGGTATATTAATATTCTTGGTTCTAGGGAAGATAAGTAAGACATCAGTTTTTGAAGGACCTGTAAAAAGCGGTAAACAGAAATGGTTTAATTAATGTCAGTGCTCTGACATGAAAGAATTGTAAACAATAACTGGAAATAGTAAATTAGGCATTTACTCTGTGCTGCTTCTTAAGTCTCTTCCTACTGTGGGACTGCCTGGTTGAATCTATATAAATCGTGGTGCTGAGGGCCACAACAATCATAACTTTGATAATAACAGACAACAGCAACACTTTCTCTTGCAGTATCTTCACTTTCTATACAATTTCTCAGACTTTAACATTGGGAGGAACAGGGTATCTCTCTTATCCTAGCTCTATTTTTATGGAATAGTTGCTACATCAAACCTGGTAATTCTGTAGCTGGTTTGGTAGCTAGTATTAGACATTTAGACAGTATTTGTTAATACTTTCCATGGACATCTGAGGACTGGATTGGTGTGATTTCTGTTTCAGCAAAACTATGTAAAGAGTTACATCCATACAATGCATTAATAGGTTTGGGTTGGGTTGGGTTGGGGATTTTTGCTAGCACAGCTTAGTCTTCCTTCCAGATGGATGTAATTTTAGTATTAATAGGTCAGTCCTTCAGCTGAAGGAGGAACTTGGATTCAGTATCAGAAGGAGAGGTAAAGTGAAGATTTAAGCCTTGTCACAGCCCCTGACTGATAACATTTCAGCAGTAGACATTAGTGAGGGAGATGGATGAAGTCCCATGAAAGACAGGATGGGATCTCACTTGGGATCTACGGAGCTGGTGCTGTGCTAAGGCTAAAAGAAGTGGTTATGATCATGAGAGGACAACACAGGAAACCATTCAGATTCCTAGGAGCAGGGTGGAGAAAGGAGCCAGAATAGCCCAGTCTGGACTGTATATTACTTCAGGGAACAACCTCCCTGAAGGCTGAGACTTCACTCACCACAAGCAATAAACTTGGGGCAGGCAGAGGGGAAAGAAGATTGGACCAGGTAGAGAAAGCATTTGTACCTTGAGTTCTTACACTGTGTACTGGGAAATCCAAGGCCAAAGGGTGATTGCCAAAGCCATTGTGGAGATGGATATGTTACTGATGGCCTTCATAAACATACTGTTGGCTTATTGTTATACTTTCGAAAAATTAAAACCAGATTCCTTCTCATCTTCAAATTTTCTTTGTTTAGATGCCAGTATCATTCTTAAGAGAATAAGGAAATAGAGCAGTAGGGTAGAGTCTGTTTCCATCCTTTGCTCACTGTGATTGAATTACATTGTGGTCTACCCTCTTTTTTTAGTAATTTTGTAAAGAAAAGGGGAAAAGTGGATGACAAACTAACAAATATTATTATAAATGGTCATGGCAACCATTACAAAAATGTTTTCCTTCACTCATTTGGTGGCTATGTGAGGACAGCCTAGTCAATTTATTTGTACATACACAGCATAATCCACCCTCAGCTACAGAAAGGATCTTCTGAAGAAATAGCAATCTTCACTGTCAACTACACTGACATGCCAAATGGGAAGGCACTTTAGAATAGTTTCTTCTGGAAATAAAGGAACTCTGTGACTCTAAGAGCAAGCCCTGTTTGAATATATAAATAATTATAAATATGTAAAAGATGAGTGTCAAGAGGACAGAGTCACTCTCCTTGGTAATGCCCAATGACAGGACAAGGGGCAATGGCTGGGTAGGTTTAGGCTGGATGTTAGGAAGAAGTTCTATACAGAGTGATTGCCCATTGGAATGGGCTGCCCATGGAGGTGGTGGAGTCACCTTCATTGGAGGTGTTCAGAAGGAGACTTGATGGGGTGCTTGGTGCCATGGTTTAGTTGTTTAGGTGGGTTGGATTGGTTGATGGGTTGGATGAGATGATCTTGAAGGTCTCTTTCATCCTGGTGTATTGTATTGTATTGTGTATATATATATATACACACACACACACATACATACATGTATATATAAATGTAACTGGCATTTCATGAAGCTAAACCTCAGTTTGCAGGGAGGAATGTTTTGTTTCATTTTGTGAAACTCAACAGATTCATCAGTGACATCCACAAGGCTAACAAAATCAGCAGTGAGTTAGCCCCTCCTGGAATTTCTATTTAATAAAGTTAGTTAAGGTCACAATTGTACCTGAAACTTTTTGAAAAACACTCAGACTTTTGAAATGAGGATGAGCATTCTTGTATGTGAGAAGCAGCCACAGGGTACTGTGACACAGTATTTACAGAGACAGAACCAAGGTAAGGAGGAAATTATTTGCAATGGCCTATAAATGCCAGAAGGGGACTCCAGAACTTTTCTGGACAAAACAGTGTCAAATATATTTTATTTATTGCTAGTTAAAATATGTTTCTAATTATTGATTCAGAAAGAGAAAATATAAACAATTCATGAACACCATGGGAAACACCTTTCTATCCCCTTTCCTAGGCTCGGCTTCAGTTAAAAAACCTTTGGTCTTCTTGGTTTCAACTCCCCTCATTTTTAGTACCTGTTACACTAAGACTGTCCCAGTACCTTTACAACAAGGCAGTGTGATGGGCATTGGTGGATAATGGCTATGTTCTGATACTCTTTGCTTACTCTTTTTACTCTACTGCTTTTCACTTCTTGCTCATTGTCCTCTGCCCCGGCATGTCACAGGCCACTGTCTTTTGGGGAGTCCCTGCCCTACCATGGGTCATCCATAGCTGAAGTCCCCCAAAGCCATAATTCCTTCATTGTGGAACACCTCCTTTCTTAAATATCTGAGTACATGTACAAGGTGCTCCTTGGCCAGTGATGTGCAGTGAGTTCCCTACACAAGTTTCAGAGCCAGTGTGATGGGTTGCCTGCACGGGCTTCAGAGCAAAGAGGACCCAGCTATAGCCATCACAGAGATCATGGCCTATGCAGGTCTTTACTGTTGCCACCTGTTCCCAACTTCTGCCAGTTATACCTAATATATTAGCCATGATGATTTTGAACATAGCATACCTCCTCTATAGAGAAATTATTACAAATATAATTAATAGGTCTGTAAGTTACAGGACAATATGTGATAGTTGACTGGATCATTCTAAAGAGTCAGTGAGAAAAAAAAGTGAAAGGACAACATAATAATGTTAGAAAGGAAGTACTGAATTCACCTCGTTTGACATTTGTCTACAGTGGGTGGTTTGTCTTTACTCCTGCATTGCATCCTTCAGCAAGCAAGTTCTCCCACCTAAAAGACATGGAATGGCTCTTCTGCATCTCTTTCCTTTAATGAATGAGATAACATAGATATCTCTATTATCTACCTTCTAGATAACTTCATTTTTAATCTGCTCAATGAATATCAATTTTCAGTTACCAGTTATAAAATTCACACTGCTTCCACAGACCAAACACCCATTAGCATTGTGACTAATTTATAATTGTGATAAATTTATATATTAAATTTATAATTTAATGGCACAATTTTTTTGTATGATGCTAGCTTGTTTGACTTCTGTGTTTCTGCTGAGAATAGCCACAGAGCTATTCTCCAAGTTTTACATACCTCAGTATTTCCATAATGGGTCAGACATCTTTCCCACTACCACAGATTCAGTCTTCTCTCTGAACAGCCCACAGGTAATTCAAATTCTACCAGTTACCTTTCTTTCATCTGGCTTGTGCCAGCTTGCCACTCATTTAACAGATCTGCCTCCAGAGTCTGAGGATGCAGTGAGGCAGGCAGAGGTGGACAGAGTGTGGAGGGAAAGGGGTGTAGGTCAAAGGCTGTGGTTTGAAAAAATGACAATACAGGAAACTATTTGCTTTATGAACACAACACGGAGGAAAGCAGATTGGGGAAAGGATTCAAGGTTGGTATCCTCTTGCATTGCCCTGAGCACCATGGGGAACAGTGCTGAGGTTGTTCGAGATGTAATAAAAGCTGCAGGGCAGAGGTCTCCACTGCACAGTGAGGGTCAGGAGAGGAATGGGCTATTGTGGAGAGATGAGCAGTATATGCATTGGAGGGAAGATCATACTGCAGTACCAAAATTTTCCCAAGTGCTACCTTCTATTGTCAGGATATCAATCCCATGGGGAGCCAGTTCAGCATCCATCAAGCAGATGGCAACTTTGAACTTTCATTGCGTCATGACTGTGAGAGACATGAGTAGAAGTGTGCATTTGCCCTGTTTTAAGCAGCTTGAAATACAAGCAGAACTACACGGGTAGAGCATTAGATGAAGGAACATTGATTTTTGGTTAGCCAGTGTTACCCTCATTTAGATTCCAGATCTTAACCGTCGTCTTGGTGATTTTACTCACTGGGCTGTGCAAGACTTGTTTTCATTACATCAGTAATTTAAATGAGTAATTCTAGCATAAGTTACAGCTAAAATAATAAACTAGAATATATTTACATCTATAAGGACACAAGTGGATTCTTAGATCCTTTATTAAGGTAACATTTTACTTGAGCAAAACATGTATTGGCAAGCCAATTCCTTTTGCAAGTTGGTTTCTGAATGCAGCACTTTTTCAGCATGCATCTATGAGTTCTCAGTTTCTTTCAGTCTCCATGTAGACAATAAATTAATTGGTTATTTGTTAACACCAATATGTGTGTGTGTGTACAGGATATATATGAATATATTTTTATCATGACACAACATTTTCTTTGAAGAGGAACACTTCTGTACTAACCACTCACACTGTCCTGCTGTTTCATATGCAAAGCAAGTAGAAAAGGCATGGTGAGTTGCCAAGGAACTATTACCTCAAGGGGGAAATAAAACCAAAACCTCAGGCATTTGGATCTATTGGGCATTTAAAGTAAAAACCTATTTCACCCTAGGAGAGACCCAAACCAGAGGACCTGTGATCTCAAGGCTGATTCATCAACTAACAAAAGTAGAATATAAAATACTGCATCCAACTCACCTGCAACAACTTTTGCATCATTAACTAAAATCACACTGACTTAGACTCTGTACTTCAGCAATCTACTTGTCAGGATTACTTTTTTGGGCATGCCAGGGTAAGGCATGTAAGGTACTGTATCACTGTATTATTTTCCTGCTAAGTCTGGGCTTGAGGGCACAGTGACTGGGGTACAGTCAAGGAATTTATTTGTGCTTCCCAAGTGCTTTGAAGTGATTCTCAACAGCAGCAGCAACAATAAAAAATGTTAGTGGAAAGCTTAACTTTGTGTTTCCCACAGAAGAAAGCCTCAAGGGCCACATTTTTTTCAGAAGCTTTGACAATAATGTGTAAATTGCACATATTTGTACTGCTGACACTGGGAAAGATGAATGTGCTTTATGGCTCAGAAAAGGAAAAATGCTTTCCTCTGTTCTGGAAGCTCACAGTCCTTTTGAACTTCCTTCACTACACCAGTTTTTGGTCAAAGCTGGTTTTCTCATGAAAATTATCTGTTTGTTATATCTTAAAAATGCTACTGTGCCACAATAAGTTTAATATAGTGCCCATATTTGCTGCTTTTGTCTGCATGTCTGCTGGAGCAGAAAGTGCTTGAAGACAAAAACAGTGATCGGTGACTTGCAGTGCCCAATATGACAAGTAATACATGTCCAGCCTATGTTGTGAAAATAAATCAATGCTTATAATTCTGGTCTAGTATATAAACTAGTATATAAGCTATTATAGAATAGAATAGAATAGAATAGAATAGAATAGAATAGAATAGAATAGAATAGAATAGAATAGAATAGAATTCACCAGGTTGGAAAAGACCTTTGAGATCATCAAGTCCAACCCAACACCATCTAATCAACTAAACAATAGCACCAAGCAACCCATCCGGTCTCTTTATAAATGCCTCCAGTGATGGTGACTCCACCACCTTCCTGGGCAGCCCATTCCAATGGCCAATCCCTCTTTCTATGAAGAACTTCTTCCTAACATCCAGCCTAAACCTCTTCTGGTGCAGCTTGAGACTGTGTCCTCTTGTTCTGGTGCTGGTTGCTTGGGAGAAGAGACTGACCCCCACTTGGCTACAACCTCCCTTCTGCTGGTTGCAGACAGCAACAAGGTCTCCCCTGAGCCTTCTTGTCTCCAGGCTAAGAAACCCCAGCTCCCTCAGCCTCTCCTCGCAGGGCTGTGCTCCAAACTCCTCACCAGCTTTGTTGCCCTTCTCTGTACATGTTCCAGCAAGTCAGCATCTTTCCTAAACTGAGGGGCCCAGAACTGGACACAGTACTCAAGGTGTGGCCTAACCAGTGCCGAATACAGGGGCACAACAACTTCCCAGCTCCTGCTGGCCACACTATTCCTGATACAGGCCAGGATGCCACTGGCTTTCTTGGCCACCTGGGCACACTGCTGGCTCATGTTCAGCCTACTATTAAGCAGTAAGCCAGTAACATTTCCAAGGTGTTGTTCCCCTCTTTGTACATTTTATATCTAGTGCAATTCTAGTGTCTAGAAGACATTAACACTTAACTAATTTACAAATATGAAAAATAGTGAAAAATTAAGAGAAACTTTGCTCAGTATAAATTGGAATTTTTGCTGTGTCCACAAAAAAATGTATCCATCCACACCAAATTAACTTTTACAAGGATGAATCTTAATAAAAGAGCATTCAATAACAGGTTATTTCTTGGCTCCAAATATTGCCCAATGTGATAAAAATGGAAGTATAACAAAAGGGGTATCCCAGTATTAATGCTCAGACTATTTACAAACAATCATGAAATAGATGCTGACAGGGAATGGAATTCTCCAGTGTACATTCTGATATTTAACCCAAACCCTTCTTTAGAATTGTCTGTGGCTTCTAACACCATTGGCTGTATCTTCCTACAGCTTAATCATTGTCACTGTTGGTAAAGACTAATTAAAACAGATTGATTTCCCATGAATGTACTCACATTTGTTGAAGATTTGAGAGCAAAAGAAAAGTTCAATCTTTTTTTCCCTCTTTCTTTCCTCCTGACCTTTTTTTTCGGATGGGGAATAATCAGAGCTAAAAAACAAAGGACAGAAAGTCTCATCTCTTCCGGGAATGAAGCACTCTGAAATTCCCTGTTCCTCTTTCTGTGTTTATCTGGCAGAGCCCCAGGTTCTGTCCCCAGTATTTACCCTGCACAGCTCCTTACTCACAACTTAATCTAAAGCCTGTTGAAGTCAGTGGGAACCTCTCCTTTCACCTCAGGGAGAATCAGCTCTGCTTGTGTAGGCAGATCAGTTTCACATTATTTCGACTGCTGATTACAATATAAATACTAGTTGAAATCAGTAACCTGTCCTAAGATCCAACACTACAGCTAAGCTGATGATGTCTTAAGTTACTGTTATACTCCTTGTTATGTGTGCTTTAAGAAGCTTAAGTAGTAACAGCTGCCAGAAAAAACAACAGATAAATGGCTTTTTTCCCTCTCTACTGACAGTGAAGAAATGAAGAACAACTGCACAGCTTCTAAACATCGTGTCATTAATAATGATCACTGGCGACATCATAATGATTCTTTTTGTCTTTTGAAATGTTTATGTCAATAATACAAGGTAATTTAGTCATTGTAATTCAGGAAAAGAAAAACAAAACCCAAACCACTTAGTTTTTGTCAGGAGATTGGTTTAAATGTTGGAGGAAGTTCTTCTGATACAAGGTAAAGGGACAAAATTTGGAGAGCAGTTTAACAAACACTGCTCTTACTGAATTCAGTAGGAATTTGGGGTGTTTGGGTCTTTCTGATTCTGAACTGGTTATTATGGAAACTCTGTAAAAAGTCAGATTTAAATCCTACTGACTATTGAACCAAGCAGCCTTGGGAGCCATTCCAGGCAGACTTGAGCAAATTCAGCTCCATTTTTCTCATTAGCTTAATGGATGTCTGCATTCAAGTTCATTAAAAAGAGAGATAGGAAATGGATGAAGAATGTAATGATTCATGACTTTTAATGATTAATATTGTTCATCCTTATAATATTTAGTATAAGGGGCATTATTCTACATGCACATTTTCGCATAGTATGTGTGATACCTAAAAACAGTGCTCTGAAACCTGCATTTCTGATTAAATTATTGAAATATTTACCAAAATACTCATTTGCAGTGTATGAACTCCAGGTCCAAGTCTTTACATCATCTTTTCCACACCCATTTCCTTTTGATGTAATAACTTTGATTTTAGCAAACATAATGCTTATTTCATATTTTTCATGTTTTTCAATTCAATTTGTTGGTTTCCTCCTGTACCTTCTTCTACCATACTTTCCTCTTTTCATTATCATGACTTCTCTTGCCATTTTTTGACACCAGCAGCATTTCCATTTATCTTCCATATCTTCTGTGCATCTTTGGTATATCCATCCAGCCTTCTTCCACCAATCCATCTTCAACACTTCTACCATCCCCCTAGTGTCTTCTTTCTGAACTTGCTGCCTGCTGAGATTTTCCCTTAATCACACAGGTGCCTGTCTTGTGCCACCTCACACACTCACCTTTCTTTCTCAGTAGTAGTTAGGGGTTTGCACTCCAGTGTTTACACATCTTATTTGCTAAGATGATATGTGAAATTCCAGTGCAATGTGGATCCAGTTGCCTGTTATTGAGCAAGGATAAGGTGGAGGGGAGTACTGTGTGCCCAGGGGACAGAAAGATGACTAGGGATCTATTATTGTGGTCTGTGGACAGAGTGCTCTTTGTTTCGTCAGCATCCTCCAAAAACGTGTGAGGCAATAAAGGCAGAGAGAGAAGAAAGGACCAGTACCCATAGAAGCACTCATTCTGAATATCTAAATGCAGCCTTTTATAGTATGATCATTTCATGATACACAAAATAACTCTACTGATATGTTAATGCTTCTAGCATGCTGCTTTAAATGCCTAGGGAGGCATTTAGGGTAGACATTGCTGCCTTCCCACATCATCCAGCTAACATGCCTAGTCCTTACATAGAATGGTATATACCTGCTGTAAGATAGAGGTTGTTCCCTCCCCACCCCCCTTCCAATTACTTCTCTACACAGACTTTAAATAAAGATTCCAACACAGATGTTTAGAGTTGTAGTGGTTTTAAGCTATCTTCTCAGTGATGTCCAGTGATAAGATATGGGATGATGAGGTGCAAGCTGGAGCATAAAAGGTTCTGTGTGAACATAAGGAAAAAGGTGTTCACTGTGAGGGTGACAAAACGCTGGAACAGGCTGCCCAGAGAGGTTGTGGAATCTCCTCTAGAAACATTCAAAGCCCGCCTGGATGCTTTCCTGTGTGACCTACTCTAGGTGATTCTGCTCTGGTGGGGGACTGGACTTGATGATCTTTCGAGGTCCCTTCTAATCCCTAAAGTTCTGTGATTCTGTGATTTTGTTATGATGTGATGACGGTAAAAGCAAGTCATTGAGAACTGGACTCCAATAACTTAGGACATAAGCAAACCTGTATATTAGAGGTCACTGCTTTAGGGACATACTTGAGCTGTTGAGTCATGACCATTAACTGGTCCATCAAATACCTCCAGTTTGATAAATTACTGACAATATTGCTGCTGCAAAATTAATAGGCAGCACTGACATTCGACTGCCTGAATTTCCTTTTCTATTTGAAAAAATAAATAAGTATGTTCAGGAGAGATTAGACAAAGGTTAGCTGCAGGAAGACGTTTCAACATCATAATGAAAATGGTGAACTTCAAAAGAATTGCTGTATTTATTTAAATTAATCTTTGTGGCTTATCAAAAAATATCATTGAGTTCAGATGCTTTCTTACAAGGAATTTATTTGGAATTTGTTCTTCAACTCTGCATTCTCATGACTGCCCATTTCTAATGAAGATAAAATAGCAAACCATGAAAATTAAATGGGAATGAGAGTCAAACTTCTTTATGCTTAAGGAATCTTGAATATTGAAGCTTGAATCTGTCTTTACATTCTTTTCACTCTTTTCTCTCTGTCACTGTTTATTACAATAGATTTAAGAGAATAAACATGCTATATAAGTAGCAACTAACACTGATAGGAGCAGATTTTCCTTATTTCTTTTACTTTGGGAGTACACACAATAATCCCAATAGAAGATATAACCTAATACTAAGAGCATGTAACTAGTAGCAGTTACCATGATTAGCTACATGGTAAGGCTGAAATATGAAGCGAGCCAAGGGAACACAGGAACAGCTACAGTTGCTGTGTGCAGTGCAGTCTGTCCTCTCCTCCCATGTTCTAGACCATGGACAAAGCTTACTCCTCGCTTTGGTGTTTTCTTCTCATAGGCTAGAATTTGCTGTGGGTCAACTACAGTCTCTAGTTGCAGTCAATAGTACAATACAATACAATACAATACAATACAATACAATACAATACAATACACCAGGTTGGAAGAGACCTTCAAGATCATCGCGTCCAACCCATCAACCAATCCAACCCACCCAACAACTAGACCATACAGCCAAGCACCCCATCAAGTCTTCTCCCGAACACCTCCAGTGAAGGTGACTCCACCACCTCCACGGGCAGCCCATTCCAATGGGCAATCACTCTCTCCGTGTAGAACTTCTTCCTAACATCCAGCCCAAACCTCCCCTGGCACAGCCTGAGACTGTGTCCTCCTGTTCTGGTGCTGGTTGCCTGGGAGAAGAGGCCTGGCTACAACCTCCCTTCAGGCAGCTGCAGAGAGCAATAAGGTCACCCCTCAGTCTCCTCCTCTCCAGGCCAAGCAACCCCAGCTCCCCCAGCCTTTCCCCATAGGGCTTGTGTTCCAAACCCCTCACCAGCTTTGTTGCCCCCCTCTGGACACGCTCCAGCAAGTCAACATCCTTCCTAAACTGAGGGGCCCAGAACTGGACACAGTACTCAAGGTGTGGCCTAACCAGTGCAGTGTACAGGGGCAGAATGACCTCCCTGCTCCTGCTGGCCACACTGTTCCTGATGCAAGCCAGGATGCCATTGGCCTTCTTGGCTGCCTGGGCAAAAAGTCGAAAACAGAGAATTCGCCTCCGAGGGGGCACCCGGATATGAACCGGGTGAACAGGTCATTTCCCTGGGAAGTGCCACCCTGTGCCTCAGGGCTGTGGTATGGGGGCATTATGGTGCCAATTACTCGTGCCAGTCAGGGGGTACAGTCTATGTGATTATTTGGTATATCCACATACAACAAAATGCTTAGGGAAGTAAAATAAACAGTCTCTGAATCCTAGCAAAAGAATACAGATTGAGATGTCTCTACTGAGGCCAGGACTGGTTCATATTCTATGATTGTGTTATTCTATATTTTCCAAATATAAATGGAAAATAGTGCTTAAAAATTATGAAAAAATAGAGTTTTGTAATTTCTTTCTTTCTTTTCTTTTAAAGGAAGAGGCTTTGACTGGCTTTATTCTGTAATACAATTTGTTCTTTTTATAATGTTTTGAAAATTTTAGTACAATTCAGGGAAATGACCAAATATATCTAGGTAATGCAAGCCTGGAGTTTGTGGGTTTGGGGTTTTGTTTTTGTTGTTGGGGGTGGGTTTTTCCCCCCAGAAACATATATTAATCTCACTGTCTTTCAAACTACATGCAAAATACATGTATTTAATACTTTAAAGAATATGTCACAATTTTTCATTTAGGTAGGACTTAATGTAGAATTGAATTGAATAATATTAATATTGATAATAATAATATTGAATTTAGACTCTGTAATGTAAACAATTTTAATATTGATTATTTTTAAGGGAGAGAGATGAGAGGAGAAGGGACAGGGAAGGGAGAGGGTAGCAGGACAGGAAAGAAGATGGAGGTGAGGGAAAATTTTTATAATAGTACAGAATACAGAATTAACCAGGTTAGAAGAGACCTTCAAGATCATCGAGTCCAACCTATCACCCAACACCATCTAATCAACTAAACCATGGCACCAAGCAACCCATCCAGTCCCCTCTTAAATACCTACAGTGATGGTGACTCCACCACCTCCCTGGGCAGTACATTCCAATGGGCAATCACTCTTTCTGTGAAGAATTGAAGATATAAGATATTGATATAAGATATTGAACAGGATCAGGCCCAGTTCTGTTTCCTGGAGGACACCACTAGTGACTGGCTGCCAGCTGGATGTGGCACCATTCTCTCTCTGGGCCCAGCCCTCCAGCCAGTTCCTAACCCAGCACAGAGTGCTGCTGTCCAAGCCATGGGCTGACAGTTTGGCCAAGAGTTTAGTAAGAATGAAACACCAAAGTTTCACACAAGTAGAAATAATGAAAATACAACACAAAATGAAAAATTCTTTTTCTTTTTCCTTTGTATACTTTTTTTTGTATGATTTGTCAAGCCCTGATTTCAAATTAGGGAAGTAAACACACTCCTTGTTTCTTCCTCCTTCCCCATAAAAATTTCCAGGTCTTATCCATTAATCACAAAGAAATACAATCTCAACTGTCTTTTTCATACATCCTCTCTTAAACTGAGGGGAAAAGGATAGATATAGCCATCCCAGACATGCACCAAAGAAGCAATACTGAAAGATTAAGTGAATTTAATTCCTGTGTTTACGGATGTTTTACTATGTCTTACTCTAAAGAAAACCTCTAAGGATGTCAAAGATTATTGAGGGGAGGGGGAAAGTATGACTTGGGCTGTAACAAGTTATAAGCACATCCTACAAACATGGTTTTAATTAGCTCTTACTAAATGGGAAATTCATGGGACTGGATGTACACATTGCAGTACAAGGAGGTGCCTCTATGATGAGAGTTACAGAAGTATTGAAAAAGAAAAAAAAACATTAAAAAATAGAAAATATATGCATCTAGTCCATCTTTCAGAATTAAGTATGTTCAGATGGTGAACTAGGTCTTCAGTTACAATTATGAATTACAACAGTCTAAAAAGCTTTGGTGTCATTTCCTTCGCTGCTGATTTCCTTCCCCTGTTAAGCCGCTGGTCTGCGGAAAGTCACCAGAGATACCTCTCCTCATCCCTTGCAATCACAAAAAAGATACTCCTGATCCAGTATCATTCTCTTAACTGGGCTATGCCTTTGCTTTTCAGGTGTTTTTGCTGCATTAAAAAAAAACCAAATATATTTTGCCTGGGAAAGGAAAAGAAGGTATTTTCCCTCAGCTCTTTCTTCTTTAGCTGCAGGTTGTTTTACTACCAGTATCAGGTCAAGTTGGAATAAAATATGGTGGTTTAATTGGAAGTTCTGGAATTGATGCAGTTTTAAGAGGATCTTAATGAGCTAGACATGATGAAGAATTGGACACATAAAAACTTACACTGTGATACAAGCTTTCATTTCTTATCACTTTCTCCTCAAAGTCCCAGCTTTATTCACTGCTAGGAGTCTATACACATTCCTGCAGGAATCAGGATTCATGGTGGAATTTGTGATGCTTCTTCACTGCACACAATACCTGCACACAATACAATGAGAAAGGGGCAACACCACATGGGAAAGGAGTGGAAGGCAGACAAATACTAGTTCAAGGAAGCTATGAAGAACTGGTTCCTGCTACTACCATAGAATGCTGTATTTCCACTTACCTATTAGTTTTTACTATGAGGAAGCCACAGCTCAACAGAAATACATCATAAAAATACAGAAATGTTATAAATATAGCACAAAAATCACAAAGGAAAAAAATACAATACAATACAATAAACCAGGTTGGAAGAGACCTTCAAGATCATCGCATCCAACCCATCAACCAATCCAATCCACCTAATCAACTAAACCATGGCACCAAGTACCCCATCAAGTCTCCTCCTGAACACCTCCAGTGATGGTGAGTCCACCACCTCCCCAGGCAGCCCATTCCAATGGGCAATCACTCTCTCTGTATAGAACTTCTTCCTAACATCCAGTCTAGACCTGCCCTGGTGCAGCTTGAGACTGTGTCCTCTTGTTCTGGTGCTGGCTGCCTGGGAGAAGAGACCAACCTCTGCCTGTTTACAACCTCCCTTCAGGTAGTTGTAAAGAGCAATAGGGTCACCCCTCAGTCTCCTCTTCTCCAGGCTAAGCAACCCCAGCTCCCTCAGCCTCTCCTCATAATATCCTAACAATTCCAATATCATAATATCCTAAGAATTCCAGGCTGGACACTTAGTATGTAAGGCACTTTATCTGTAATTCTGCCCTTAATCTCTCTACATCAGCTCCCTGTTTGGAAAATGAAGGTAAGCCCATGTACTCAGTCAAGGGTGCTGTGGTATCAAGCATTCAGCTGTTATGGTGAGGGCAATTCAAAATGCACTTTGGAAAGTTCAGGATTTGGAATTTCTTTTGTTTTTCTCAAGGCTCAAGAAATTGTCATGTTTCTGGTTTGCCTTGTGGAACAGACAGTGCATTCTTGTATTATTTATAGTAATGCATAAGCACAGGAAAGGAAATTTAAGTTATAAAAGCAGGTCAAATTTTCACATAGTTTCGAACCAGTATTGGTTGGTGTTTTCAATAATTTATTGAAAAGTGCACTTGTAAGAACTTTTTCTGTTTCTATGTTATCCTGTGATTTTGTTACCACTTGTGTGGTTTTACAAAGAATGATGAATGAACGTTGTAATATTCGTTTTGCTTTCAGTTTTGATAAGCATCCAAATATTTTGATGATTAATCAAAACTTATCCAAAGTTTCCTGAGCTCTTGACTCTGCAAAACTAGTCTGAACACTTTGACAGAGAAGGGCTTTCCTCATGAGATCTCCAGTTGTTCCACTAGTGGAACCTGATGGAAATACCGTGAGGTCAGCTTTTCTTCCAGTTATTCCAAATCTTAACATCTGGAGAGAAATCGGAAGTGAGAAGTCCTGCCCAGAAGCTGTATTATAGGAAAAGTTTTGTTCTAAAAATAGGTGAAGAACGACTGTTGGTTTTTTTTAAAACTCCTACAAAGTGGTTGATCCATGACTGAAAAAGAATCAAGAATCCAGAATTAGGGATTAATCAGTTTAACTGGTACAAGAAACTACAGCCTACTCGGCTGAAACCTTTTGCTCCACAGAATGTGCTTATTTGTGAAATGACACGTGCGGAGCAAAATTCAAATGTGGTGACATTTTAGCAGTTTTCAGGAATGAATATTTGTTTTCATTCCAGACTATTTATCAATTCATGGGAGGGTAGTACACAGGAAAAGATCATCTCAGTTTTGTACCAGAAAAAAAAAAATCTGTGTTTTCCCCCGGTATTAATACTCTGCAAATCCTGGCTATTCATGCTACCTTCCTCAGCTCTAATTTCAGAGTTAGTCTATTGAGAAGATGGCGGAGTTTATCTGTGTAGAGTTTAGCATTGAAGTAACTTGCAGCCACAGAGATGTGTTTTTAGACAAAAGACTTGGATAGCTTGATGTGTTCTACTCTGTTAGGTGGTATCAAATAAGTTCAAAGTATACTTTGCAGAAATGAATGATCTCCTGTTTTCACCACCTGTGATTTCCAGTTCACTATGCTTCTTCCCCTGTACTTCACAAGAAGAATGATCAGCTCTCCCAGCACATCCTCTGATTGTAGTGTTGGATGATAGGTTGGACTCCATGATCTCAAAGGTCTTCTCCAACCTGGTTAATTCTCTTCTCTTCTCTTCTCTTCTCTTCTCTTCTCTTCTCTTCTCTTCTCTTCTCTTCTCTTCTCTTCTCTTCTCTTCTCTTCTCTTCTCTTCTCTTCTCTTCTCTTCTCTTCTCTTCTCTTCTCTTCTCTTCTCTTCTCTCTTCTCTTCTCTTCTCTTCTCTTCTCTTCTCTTCTCTTCTCTTCTCTTCTCTTCTCTTCTCTTCTCTTCTCTTCTCTTCTCTTCTCTTCTCTTCTCTTCTCTTCTCTTCCCTTCCCTTCCCTTCCCTTCCCTTCCCTTCCCTTCCCCTTCCTTCCCTTCCTTCCCTTCCCTTCCCTTCCCTTCCCTTCCCTTCCCTTCCCTTCCCTTCCCTTCCCTTCCCTTCCCTTCCCTTCCCTTCCCCAGGCTCTTGCTTACCAGGTTACTCTTTCTGCCCAAATTCCAGACACCAGTTCAGGCTCCTGAGAGCTGTTAATTGGTGGTATCAACAACATTCCATAGGTTCTTTATAGTGATAAAATGCATCACCATGTAATGCAAGCACTGCTCCCAAGTTCATTCACCTGAAGCTAGGGCAAAATTCGGAGGTTCCTCTTCACTTTGAGAGAAATCAAAGTTCAGGAAGCCCTTACAAGTGGGAAAGCAAGTACTTCCAGCATCCTCTCAGCCACACAGATCAGAAATGTATGCAAAAACGCCAGTGGCAGCATGCACCAGAAGGCTAACATTTAGGACCTCCAAAGTGCTTGATCATGAGTTAGGAGTTGAAATGGGCTAAAAGGAAAAAAAGACAGTGATTAAAACCCCTGAAATATTTTATAAAAACCATCCAAATTCATTTGCTGCCCAATCTCTCCTTTGCTTCGCTTGAGGTCTTGAGACCTTACAGAATTTTATGAAGTGAAATGTGTGCAGGCTTTGTATGCACCATGCTCTCAGCACTGCATCAAAGACATTTCATCTGGTGCAAACCACAGCATTTTAGCTGTTGGTAACCTCCCTGACAGGAAATGTTTCATAATCTAAGCTTTCTGCACATGAAAGCAGACAAAGTACCAGTGAGGTGAACATGAGTGTATGCTAGCCCCCGAACTTCTGCGTGTACAATTCACTTTAAGCTTGTTTTCAGGAGCAAAAAATAAATTCAGGAGCATACATGGTGGTGCAATCATTTTATCAGTAGTATCACCAACTACTAACTTCAGCCAATATGGTCCTTCTAATACTCCTCTCTCTCTAGAAGCCCATGATTGCTTTGTTCTTGCTCAGGCATAGAAACTGCATGACATTCAGTTACCCAGCATTCAGCTATCAGCGCCCAGCATATAGACGAAACCATTGCATTAAGGACCACAGTGAAAACTCATTTGCCACCTCTTCAGTCTCTTAGCAATGGGAACCAGCCCGGTCTGCATGACCTCTCAAATCCAAAGGGAAAGCATCTTCCTAGAAAAAGATACTGAACAAAGAAAAATAACTGCCTGATCCTGTTCTCATCTCTTCTACACCTGAATTAGAAAGGTAAGGCTTATCGTCTCTCAAATAAGGGAAAGTAAGGAAAGAGGAGCTCTTTAGAGACTCTCTGGCAGACTCAGTAGAAAAGAAGTTCAGGTAGATTGCTGTCTGGACTGTGAAAGAAGGCTTCTGCTGGGACCCAGCTAGGGGCAAACAAGGCTGACTGCTGCTATGAAATATGGGAGCAGCTTAAGTAGTCTTCAGAGAAATAATAGCAGACCCTCAAGAAGAAGAGCTGCAAGACCATAAAAATTACTTTATGTAAAAGCACAGTAAAACAGAGTCCTTGTCAGCTCCATCTCAACACTCTGAAGCAATTCTTGAATTGCAAGTATTGGGAGCAGCTGTTCACATCAACTCTACTACTTTACATTTTAGATCAATGCACAGACTTTGATCCTCATAACCAGATTATGGGAATTCACCTTTGAACTTTCAGACTCAGTTGAGTATATCTATCATGTTATGTCTGAGACAGGAGAATGACCAGGCAGAAAGCCAGGAATGGCTGTAGAGCACAAAGTCAAGGGTTTTTTTCTTTTGAACTTTTTGAGAATGAATATGATTTTCTTCATTGAACTTTTAATTTTAAGCTTCCCTTTTACAGTTGTGCATTATTTTCTCTGTTGCAGTGTTACAGACAATAATGTTTCAGTATTTTCACTTCTTTGGAAAGTAAACATGGGTTTTCTCAAATGCAACTGATATAATAAGGGGGAAAGGTTCAAAACAAAAGTTCCAAGGGAAAAAAAAAGTTTATCAATCATTAAAGTGAAGTATCAAGACATGAAATGTGATATTTTGTATTATTTCATGAAACATTCTTATAAAATACTTTTGGAGATCCATGCAATAGGACATCAAGACACTTGAACGTGTCCAGAGAAGGGCAACAAGGCTGGGGAGAGGCCTCAAGCTCAAGCCCTATGAGGAGAGGCTGAGGGAGCTGGGATTGCTTAGCTGGAGAAGAGGAGGCTCAGGGGAGACCTCATTGCTCACCAGAACAAGAGGACAGTCTCAAGCTGCACCAAGGGAAGTTTAGGCTCAAGGTGAGGAGAAAGTTCTTCACTGAGAGAGTCGTTCGTCATTGAAATGGGCTGCCCAGGGAGGTGGTGGAGTCACTGTCCCTGGAGGTGTTCAAGAAGGGACTGGACGTGGCACTTGGTGCCATGGTTTAGTCATGAGGTCTATGGTGACAGGTTGGACTCGATGATCTTTGAGGTCTCTTCCAACCTTGGCAATACTGTGATACTGTAATATTGCACAAAACATAAAGAAACCATCCTAACCATAAGGTTGTGCCAGGGAAGGTTCAGGATGGATATGAGGAAAAGATTCTTCACAGAAAGGGTTATCAAGCATTGGAATAGGCTGCCCAGAGACGTGGAGGAGTCACCAACCCTGGACATATTTAGAAAACATGTGGATGAAGTATTTACAGACATGGTTTAGTGGTAGTGGCTTAGCAGTTGTGGTGGGATTGCAAGCTCTAGGCAAGTGGTTGGACATGATCTCAAAGGTCTCTTCCATTCTTAACAATTCTGTAATTTCCCAGTGGCTTGAATCTTGCAGTATCATCCCATGGTTAACATAGGTTAACATGTCATGATGATTAAGCACATTATGGCAGTGCTCCTGCTGTGAAGGGGAAAAAAGATTTGATGGCTGAGAAAGTATATGGCAGCAAATTCACAACAGGAGAATTAACCAAGAAACAGCTCAGCAAAAGCGTGTACGCAAGAAAAATCCCATCATTTCTTTTCTTCCTTTATTTTGCATCACTCCCAGATTCTAAAATTCACAGAATCACAGAAAGATAGGGGTGGAAGGGACCTTGAAAGATCATCTAGTCCAACACTGTCATAGCTGGATCACCTATATGAGATCATACTGGAACACATCCAGGCAGATTTTGAGTGTCTCCAGAGACTCCACAACCTCTCTGGGCAGCCTATTCCAATTTCTGTCACCCTCACAGAGAAAAAGTTTTCCTTTATGTTCACTTGGAACCTCCTATGGTCTAGCCCTTGTTCTATCACTGGACATTACTGAAAATAGTCTGGCTCCATCCTCCTGACACTTGCCCTTTACATATTTATAAACATGAATGAGGTCACCCCTCAGTCTCCTCCTCTCCAAGCTAAAGAGACCCAGCTTCCTCAGACTTTCCTCCTAAGGGAAATGTTCACTCCCTTCAGCATCTTTGTGGCTCTGTGCTGGACTCTTTCAAGCAGTTCCTTGTCCTTCTTGAACTGAGGGGCCCAGAACTGGACATAATGTTCCAGATGTGTCTTCACCAGGGCAGAGTAGAGGGGAAGGAGAACTTCCCTCTACCTACTACTATTACTAACTACTAACTATTCCCCTTCTAATACACTCCAGGATACCATCGGCCTTCTTGGCCACAAGGGCACATTGCTGGCTCATGATCATCCTTCTATCCACCAGGACCCCCAGATATCTCTCCTCTGAGCTGCTCTCCAACAGGTCAGTCCCCAACATATACTGGTACATGGGGCTGTTCTTTCCCAGATGCAAGACTCTATACTTGTCCTTGTATTTCATTAAATTTCTCCCTGACCAACACTCCAGCCTATCTAGGTCCCACTGAATGGCAGCACAGCCTTCAGGTGTGTCAGCCACTCCTCCCAGTTTTGTCAACAACAAATTTGCTGACAGTGCTCCCTGTTCCTTCTTCTAGGTTGCTGATGAATGCATTGAATAGTGCTGGTCCCAGTACCAACCCCTGAGGGACCCCACTCACAGAGGCCTCCAACGAGACTCTGTCCCATTGACCACAACTCTCTGACTTCTTTCCATCGACCAGTTCACAATCCATGTCACTACCCAATCATCCAGACCACACTTCCTCAGTTTAGCTGTGAGGATGCTGTGGCAGACTGTGTGAAATTGTAGTTACCTCTAATGCCTTCCAAGTTGGGAAGGAAGATGTAAGCAGATAACGTGTCACTAATCTCTGCATCACCATCAGATAGACTTCTTCCAGATGCTCTTGACTTTTTGTATATCATATATACAGTAAATCCAATACATCCAGGAGGAATTGAGCTTAATCTTCAATTGATCTGCATATGTACAGCAAATCCAATGCATTCTAGATGCACTACCTTTGCTATGCATGTGAGGTAAATGCAGTCCATGCCTGAACAATAAATCCAGGCAGCAAGAACTTCTAGGTTTCTTGTCCAAGCACGATCCGACTGTACATAACAGATTAAGTCTCATGTGCATCGATACCATGGACTCACTGCAAATGCAATTTAAAGTTATCTGCACTGACTTAATCCAGAAATAAAGCAGATTGCTGCAGAAAACAACAGGGTGTTTGATTACAACTCTTGGAGGAAAGATGGCACATACTCCTCTCTGTGCCTCCCTCATCTCCTGTGACATCAGACCCAGAAGCAGGGTGGAAAGCAGTGCAATACCTACTCAGAGAGCTCTTAAAGCGACAAAAAGGCCAAGCATGTACAAAGTAATTCATAGTGCCTTTCAGGGACAGTTGGCCATGTAGATTTGGCTAACCTGGCCCCAGCAGTTCCAGCACCTGGGTTCAGTGCCAGGAAGTTACAATGAAAGCACACCTACAACTTACTGATTTTAAAGACATATGATAAAAATTGACCAGAATGTAAATGTTCAGTATAAAGTTCATGAAAAAATTAATGATTTTTTTTTTTTTTTTAAAGTAGGAGCTCTCTTTGCTTTTAACTGCCATTGCATGCTGGTAACTTCATTGAATGGTTCACTATGCCAAGTCTTCTCTTCCCTCATCCTTCCTAAGTCTGCCAGCTCACATCCAAGGAGCTCTGTGAAAATTTGGGACTTTTGTGACCTTGTGATTTGCTGTGTTTCCCTTTCTGTCACTTCAATGTTTTCCTAGCTAACTATAGTGGAGTACCATGTTACAGAGATTTTAATTGAACAAAGCAGATAAGGATCATTAGGAAATGGTGCAAATTACCATCCTCCAAATAGGCTATCCAGGAGGTGTGGGCCAGCACTGTCTGTGTGAGCAGTGCACAGCTTTGTATGCTTCATACAACGGGTCAGAGACGCAACCCCTCCACCAACTTTTCTATGGTGCATCACAGAAAATGGTACACGGTAAATGCCTTGGCGTCTGTGTCAGCAGCCATGGGATGCATCACCGTGGTTTGTTTCCCAGAATCATGTGGATAGGCCTGTGTGCACTTTCTTCTGCTGTCTACGGCATAGAGGGTGTGCGGGCTGTTAGCCCCAGGGACCTGCTGTCACCGGGATGCTGCGGCGTGCTGCATGCCCTGGAAGTTGTGACCACCGAGGACAGTACTTCTAGTACGTGATCTCCTCAGAGGTGTCCTTCGGGGGTGGTTTTGGGCCTGCGGCTACCGTCTTCTGGGGGATGCAAGTGTGCCTGGGGCCTCTGCGCCCCAGCACTAGCCCATAACCAGTGAGCCGGGGTGCTGTACGTGGGCAGTGCCCTTTAGAGAAGTGTCGGTATCAGGCGGCGCGGCCCCGAGCCCGCCCTTCTTCCCGGCGCCGCGCGCCGGTCCTCGGAGGAGAGAGCGAGGCCCCCGGTGGCGGCGGCGGTTCAGCGGGTCCCATCCTGCTCCCCACGCGGCGCGACGGGTGGGGGCGTGACGGAGCCGCCACCTGAGCCCCCGGCGCGGCGTGCGCGGGGATCGGCGGGTGGGGCGGCCGTTGCCCTCTGCGGGGGCGGCTTCCCTCCACATCGAAGTTTTCCCGACTTGTGCCGGGAGAGGCAGGTCCCGGCGTGGGGGCTGGGGGGCATCGCGGCGGCAGAGGTGGATTGGCGCAGTCCCGGCCGCCGCGGGCGGCATGCGCGGGGGCGGGTGTGGAAGAGAGGTGGGCGAGCAGCAATGACCTTTGCGAGCAGCCCTCGCGAGCGGCAGAGGGGCAGGATGGTTGCTGAGACCCGGAGGAGAGCCACTCCGTAATGTCACCATGTAAGTTTCCTCTCTGGACTCCGAGGCGGTAGTTGCGGATAACCTCCACGGGCTCCCTCGTGGGGCAAGAAGTCCTGGCCATCTAGATGGGCAGAGCTTTACATCCCCCACACCGCCTCCCCCAGAGCAGGCGATGAGTAATGTAAGGTTTGAGCCGTGCAGATAGGTAGGGCTGAAAGAATGGGGAAACGAATGGAGTTTCGCGTCGGGAGCTCAGAGGGCAGGGCTGGCAGAGCTCTGCCCCGTCCGGGCTCCGGACCCGCTGGCGGCTGCCCTACGGGGTCCCGGGCGGCCGCTGCTCATCTCAGAGCACAGTAGTCCAGTCCTTAAGACTGATCTGGTGTGAGCTTTCCGGTGCTTGCAGGCAAGTAGCAAGCTCCTGGCCTCGCTCGCTGTGAGCACTGGACTCCGGGCACCCGCCCGATCCGGCCTGTAGGCTTGGGGCCGTGGTCGCTCCCGTCGAAGAGTCTCGTCCGCCACAGGCACCGTTCCAGGCGTTCCAGGTGCAGTGCCAGCAACAAGCACGGGGGAAAGGGAGAGGGAGGGCCGCACGGGCTCCACGAAGCCTTCCCAGCCCCGCCGCTCCTCCCTCCCCGCAGCGCTCGTCAGAGAGGAGGCACCGCGGGGCTCCGTCGCTGTCTGGGGGCCAGGGGCGGTCGGGGGTGCCGCAGGCGGGTGGCGTCGGGGTCCTCCCTCTCTTCTGTGCGTACGCCTCCTGGTCCTGGGCGGGCCACTCCAGTGGCCGCTGAACGCCTTCCCCGATATGTTTTGCCTTTCCTGACAGGCTCTCACCGAAGGTAAAGCGAGGTACTGGAGTTTGGGATTAGGCGTTTCACCGGTGCGTTCACGGCCGGAGGAGGGAGGGGAGCTGTGGTTGGTCTTAAGGGAATGGATCCAAGGGGGAAAGGGTAAGGTTTTCTAACAGTTCACGGTGAGGAAAGTTAAGGCAGAAACGAGAAGGAGTTCGTAAAGAGCTAGCGTTGCAGTCCTTCAGAGTTGCAAACTGCCAGCAGATTAGTTTCCTGCAACTGGGAAAAGTTAATTTTGTAAGGAAAGCCAAAGGACTGAGATGGATCTGATACAGTTGGCACCGTTTAAATTAAAAAGCAATGTCTTATGTTGCTCATCTTTTTCGATGACTGAGGGTGTTTTCAGGGTTGACTGGAAGCGTAAGTAGGAACAAGTAATATTTAACAAAATGAAACTTTTAAGTGGCATTGTGTGATGAATTTTTCAAGATATTTCGTGTGCTTTTTGCGTTTAAAGCAAGAGTTTCAAAGTTAAAATCGACTCTTAACCTGCAGGAGCTAAACTGTGAGTTGTAATCACCATTCACTTGTAGTTCCACTTAGAAGTGAATAAGCTTAAAGTCTTTTTGTTTACAACCTATATAAGAAAAAGAAATGTGAAATTGATGTTATCTTTCTTTTAATTTTGAAATGTCGGCAGCATCTTTCCTTAATAGCTTTAGACATGCCAAAGACCAAAGAAAGTCATGTCAGCCTGCCTGAGGCATAGTTCACATCCTACTCTAGGGAACTTTGCTGAAACTTTGAACAAGGATGATGAAGTAGTCAAATGTACAAGTGAAATAGCCTAGACTTATTCCCATTTTTGTGTATATTTTCTTGAAGAGTTGTATCCTCTCTAAAAGGTGATGGTGTTGTTTTAACTGGCTACTGGCATGGAGAATACAAGGTCTAGTAGTTAGATGTAGCAAGACTCCCACTATGTCAAGTTGCCATCCATTTATGGTTTAGATAAATTACATGTCTATTTTGCTCTTCTGGAATGAATTGTGAATAAGCTCATTGTCCTCCTATGTTATAGAAATGAAAGTAGCTGTGGACTGGACTGTATTGAATTTGTAGCTAGAGTGCGTAGCTGTCCGTGTCCCACAGTGTCTGCAATGGGAATAATGCAAGTCCATAGGAAAAATAGTAGTTCTGTCAAACTCCACAGAAGGTCACCTTGTAATTTCTCTTCTTCTTTTTTTTTTTCCAACCTCCTCCCCCCTTACACATGCATACAACAACCAAACAAACACCACCACCACCAAACCCAAATGTTAAGAGGGGAGTTTTTTTGTGAGACTTACCCAGCGGTAATGGATGTACTCCTACCGTAGGTGTTCTGACAGTTCCCAAATAAAATGATTTATTTGGAGCTGCTGGTGTCTTACTAGCTGCGAACAGAAAAAGGCTTTTTCATTTAAATGGAAACAAAATAGAGAAGAAAACCCAATATAAACAATGTTCAGCAATTTTGATGTGTTGAGAGTTGAAAGACTGAAATAATCTGTACATGTTCTGAGAATCCTCATTGTGAACTGCTTTGCTTACTTAAACTCCAAATGTGTTTTAGTACATTGCTGTTGTTACATCCATTCTCTGTGTCATTGATGAATATTAAATGACAGAACGCATCCTTTTAATTCTGTTTAGGAATATAGTACCAAAGAGGTTTCTTGGGCTGTCAAGTCAGTGCTGTTGTAGCAGGGGACCATATAATCCCTTGGTAAGCTATAAACTAGCCCAGAATGGTTTGCAAAATTTTCTGTTTAATTATTCATATGCTGTTTGCATTCAGTTACAGATGTTAATTTACACTAATAATCAAGAAGATTAACCTTACAGTAAATATAAATGTAGTTGGCTTTGACAGATGAATAACATGTGCAGCTAAGTTGGATTGTTAATATCTGGGAAGTATTTAGTTGTTGCTCTGGCTTGTTTTTGTAACTGTCTGCCAATTGGGATGTCACATTACAAAAATATTAGGGATGAGTTTTGCTACAGGAGAAGCCTTTTTGTTGGCAATGTGTTATCTGACTTCCATCCCTGACAACTTCTTGTATGAACAGGGGTGTTACACACATCACAGCCATGAGCAATCAGGTTTCTAAAGTTTCTCTTTTTGTCTATGCACGATCTCAAGAACGTGTGAAGAACTGATTTCCTCAGTCATTTATGGCACTCAGCTAGAAGTTATGCTCTGTAACACAGATATTTGAAAATCCTCTGAAAAAGAAACAGATTTGACTCATGGCTTCTGCATTAGTGGACCATTTCGGTAGCATGCTGCTTCTGTGGTCATTCTTGTTTTAGTTTGATAAACCTTGCCTTCATGTCAACTGAGGTGATATGGTGTAAAGAAAATTATTTTATTCTTCAGCAGAAGCAAGTGTAAGTGGAAGAAGCAGGCTTGCCAGTTTTTACATACTAATTTATTTTGGTGGAGAATTGTATATTTTTTTAATTGCAATTGTATAATTACCTACCCTTTTTCTCTGGAAACAGGGAAAACCCGTTATAGTTACTCCTTTCTGCCTTGTTGTTTGCACTTGTTTATGCTCTGCTGTTTTTATTATCCATGTTCTTGAAACCTTTCTTGACTTGGGCATTTTCACAAGAGGGAGGATGAGGAAACAAACTGTAAACTCTGGAGTACTGGCTTGTAAGTGTCACCACAATGCAAGTAAACATTAACAGAAATTTACCAAATTAAATAGCTCTCTCAAGCTAACACAGAATCTCAGATTCTTCAGAAAGGCACTGAAGGCCATGTGACTGGGTAGATTTACTCCATATGTAGGCAGCACAAACTTGTCATGCTACTTTTTCATGAGTATCTCAAAAGTTGTGTCTTGGGCTCTCCAACTATGCAATGAGCAAAAACTTCAGCTGAGTTCAGAGACATCAAAGGGGATAATTTTGTGTAACACGTTGAAAATGTATCGATACCATGAAAATCAACCTAGATTTCTTCTGAATTAATAAACAATTGTTTGCAACTGTTTCCTACTCTGATATCTTTAACTGTGTTTGTTCAGAACAAAACAACAAAGAAAACCCAGTAATTCACTCACTTTGACAGGTTTGCATTAGGAGATTATGCAGCAGGCTGGTGTGTGTCTCAGCAGTAGTGCAGCCTCTTTCTTCTGTAGAAACACCAATATTCTGTATCTGTTATGTCATGCTGTTATCCTTGGCATTTCCACTTCACCACTCGGTGAGGATATATGCATGTTGTCTGTGTATGCATGTGCATAAAACTGTTTTTATATTTTAAAAGGACTCCAAAGTAATTTTTTTAGATTAATATTAAGAGTATTGTGGATTTATTAACTATATACATTGAGCAGTAACTGTGCTCAAACCTCATCATTCTGGTGTCTGAGATTTTAATAGGGATTTTTAGGTCATAAAGTGACGGACAATAATTCTATTGTTTGATAATCTGGTTATTTTGTGTGTCTGGCTTCATCAAAGAGATTCTTGTATTTCAGTGCCCAGTGTTTTCTGTGCTTGTCTTCAACACTTGTTAAGTTTGACTTTACAATATCTCAGAAAAATAAATCCGCTTCAAATTCCTAATTTGATACAACTCCCCATAAAGAACTGGACTTCTTTTGTAATCAGAGACTTGTGCTATGTAACACTGCACTGAAGGGAAACCTGTAGCAGTCTGTTGGACGTGCCATTTACCTGGGCCCGTTGGCACCTTGCCCACAGGAGTAGTTTGATGAACTGCTACTTTTAAAACTGAAACATTAGTTGTTCCTTTACAATGGTTTATCTTGCAGCATTAAGGTTGGCTTGTCTGCGTTACACAATTCCACTATGGGAAGAAACAGAAGCTAGTATTTGAAAAGGATACATTTGCCCCCCTCCCAGGTTTCACAGGCAGGTTCACAGCAATATCTGTGGTGTAGAGGAAAGACTGTTTGCCCAAGTTTAAGAAAATCAAATTTTCTTGCCACTAACGATGAACTCTGTACTTTCTTTCACTTAGCTTTCACATTTCCATCCCGATAAATCATACCAGAGGCCATTCCAAATACCTTTCTTTTTTTCCTGTGTTTGATATGCACTAACCTGGAAAACATTTGTGTTCATTGGTGTTTCTTCATGACTATTCATTTGTGGTTCTTCTTCACATGCTGTTACTGGGAATAACTTGTGAAATATGGGGATTCTGTTAGAGATTTTGTCCCAGTATAAGCTGATAATATCTTACTGAACAAAAGCCAGTTATCATTGCCAAATAGGAGGGGAAGGAATCAGTCAAAATAATGCACGTTGTGTTTTCTTACTTGTTGCTTACTTTTGCTTGCTGCTAACTTGTTGAATAGAATGAGACAGGAATGTAATGGATTACCGTTCACTTTGGATACATGGTTTCAAGTCTGTCCAAATTTATTTGGTCTTTCTTGCTTCCTCTTCTGCCCACTATGGAGGAGACATTTTGGTTGAGCCATTAAATGTCCTGAATGCTTCAAGGCAAAGGAAACTTTAAGCTATAAGGGATAAAAGATTTTTGTATAATAGCATTTATTTATTTTATAAAATAATATAAAAGTCCCTGGCCTTTCCGTCAGCCCATATGAGCCCTTGGATTTTAGCAAGGAAAGTTTCAGGATTTCAGCAGAAAATGTTGTAGCTATCAAGATACTAGCACTGAAAAATATGGAAGGCTGGTTAAGGGCAGGTGTAGGTTTTTACCTCCCATCTTTGTATAGTTAATAAAAAGTATGTATATGCTATATATGTGAACAGCATATATATATATATATATATATATATATATATATATATATATATATGTAAACAGGTAAACTAAAACTTTACAATATCCAAAACAACCCCTACATCGTTACTTCTCCCCCCACCTTTTTTTTCTGGCTTGTTGTAAAGCTTTTTTTTTTTCCCACAGGATGTTTCATCTAAGTGAAATGTGGTGCTATCACTGGAAATGGAAGCTGCAGCACTGTCTTTGCTTGTTTACTACATATATTGTATGCATGCAGCAAACAGGTAAGTCAGCAAATTACCTTGTTGCTTAAATAAATGCTTTGTTGCTTAAATCAAAGTTTTGGTGACTAAGGATTATGTGTTTGTATGACTGAATTATCTACAGTAGAACATCTTGATGAAAGTGACATAATTGCTAGTTGTGATTTGATAGGTTGGGTCATATTCTGCTACTGATGATTTTAATTTTTGTTGCTTTTTATAATTTTGCTATTAATATTTTTCTTTGACTTTGTTTTTTGAATAATTATGCTCTTCCTTTGCTTTACCTTGTTAATGCTTACCTCTCCTTTGAATTTCTTCAGGTTGTTGGAATACTACGAGTAATCACATAATTCTTTTCCACAGTACTGTTTATGCCTATAGATTATGTGTGTCCTTCCTCCTAGTTCAAAACTGTAAAATTACTGTGGTGTACTTAGTATTTTTAATCACTTTTGTAATTCAAATAATAGAAACATTACTCAGCAAGCTATTAGGTACATAAATATATTCATACACTGTGAAGGACAAGCAATTTAAACTTACCATCTTGTAGTGGCACTTGGATACAAAGTAACATATTGTGTTGGGACTCTTTTCTTTAAACATATGAAGGAGAGATTGCATTTACTAAATGTCTTTTCCTAACCACTAGAGTGCAAAGTATTTTAGGAGCTCCAGCTGCCTTACTGGAAAAAAAAACTCTGGAGTTTATTCTGGAGCATATGAAAATTTTGGATCAGCTTGTAGTGCTCAGCTAATTCCATATCAAGTGGGTAGTTCTGCTGTTACAGACTTGCCATTGGAAAAATGATGGTTTATATATAGAAAGAGTGTCTAGTTTCTTTGATATTATTTTTTCTCAAAGAGTCTTTTTTTTTTCCTTTTTTAAAACCTGCACTTGTTATTTAGAGAAAAAACAATGCAGTAGCTGTTCAACAGCAGCTTCCAGCTTCATGCCACTTTGATGGGTGTTTTCCATTTCCCTTAAACTGTGTAGCCAGAAATTCATTTAGAACCCAACTCTCACCTGTGGCTCCACTGGCTGACAGCCTTTGTCCCTGTGTTCCTGGGCCATGTGTGATCCTGGGCCATGCAGCTGCCATTCTCAGCATAAAGCAAATCATCAAAAGCTGCTGTAATTTACAGCTACTATGGGCTATTATCTAGTGACTAGAACATTATACTCAAAGACTATTAGTCTTTGGTAGTTTCTTTTTATAAAAGTTTAGGTACTGAAAGTGCAGGTGACATGGCAAGAGTAAGTCCCATGAGCCTGAAGGTCCTAGGTCCTAGACAGTATGCTGCGGGGACAGAGAAAGCAACTGCAAGCTCACTTGTGCATTTGACTCATCAGCACACTGTGGCTACCTGTGCTGGTACAGAAAAAGCAGATAGGTCAAAAGCCCCATGCCAAACTCCCAAGATACACTTCCACAAAATCATACATGTTCCTGGCTGACTGCTTCAGCAGTAATGTGTTTGGTGCCACTGGACTGATGAAAGCAACCAAAGCATTCTAGATAATTTAGTCTCTGCTATAGGTACTGTCTGTACTCTTTTCTAAACCACTGGTTTAGCATGTAGAAGACTTATGACTAGGTGGTTATGATGGAAGGGAGTTAGGATGGAAGTCAGAGGAGAGACATTTTACATCTCAAATGTGTGCCCCTGGGAACTTTTTCTTTCTTGCTTTAATTTGCTTTAGTATTTTCAATAAATGGAGAAGATGAGAAGACATTTCCCAATCAGAATGACAAGAAGATAAGTAAGGTACAGTGGAAACACCCAGGTTCAATAGACATATGTTTGCTGTTCAGTACTGAAAGAGACCATAAATAGTCTGCTCTTAATACTTGACTGAAATGAAAATGAGACATTCACCTTCACAGCAACCTGTCATTTGGCCATACTTGCCTGTAGACCCTCAGGATTCCTGTTTCTTTTATGTTGCTATAAAGCCATAGGTTATGCTGCAGAATGGAGTCTTCTTTTTAATAGATCGTGGCAGACAAGGTGGGAAACACTGCTGCTTCTGTATTTTTTGCGTTCTTCAAATACATTGGTTGCTTTGGCTGTGGATTCACATGGTATTCATAATCTCTCTGGCAGTTTATGGTAGAAGTATCATAAAACCTGATATTCACCCAGCTTGACTAGTGAGCTTTAAGCTTAGAAAGCTATTTGGGCTTGTTAAGCTTTGCGTAGAAGAGGTTACATACAAGTGAGGGATTAGGATCATCAGGTGCAGATTTTATGAATTATTTAAGGGGCTGTTCATAAGGATAAAAATGTCAGCCATGCTGTGACATGACAGAAAATGCAAAAGGAAGGATTTTATAGTTTGACTAGAGAAGAACTAAAGGATTTGTTCTGCTTTCAGGAACAAAGCTTGGGAGAAGAATCGTACAGCAGAAAACTTAGAATAGGAGCAGCGTGGTCTGAGAAAAAGAGTGTTTAGCCGCAAATTGATCAGTAAAGTCACTGACAAGCAGGTGCAACAGTGAAATGCAATCTCAGAATACCTCAGGTGAATCAATGTATGGACTCTGACACTTAAAACAGAAAGAAACAAATCATAAAAATAATTAAAAAATACATCATGCACTTTAATTTAAATCTCAACAGCTGTAACTGTTCAGGCATACTGGCTTTGGGTCATGTGTTGTGACATGGCGTGAAATTACAGAGCAGCTCAGTAAGCAACTTGACAGGTTTCCATTCCTGTCTGGGGTAGACATCCCTTTTGGCCTTCAGTGAGTCATTTAGCTGTGCCTCAGTTTCCCTGCCTATAATGATGAGTGTATGTCTTGCCTTCCTTGTAAACAACTTGTCTGTCTTCCAGTGAATGAACTGTATGGAAGCTGAGCTGTTAGAATGGTGGAGTTTTAAACAGAATTAATTAAATTTTATTAAAAAAAAAAAAAAAAATCTGTGATTCAGACTTGCCTAACTTTTTGTTTGTAAGTATGTCTCATTGGTTTAAGAGAGCCCAAGACAGAACAAAAAGAGTGAACAGAATTTTGGAAAACATAACTAATGAGGGCAGGCCGAAGGAACTAAGATTTCTTAGTGTAGAGTAGGCAGAAGGGGCAATGTAGAGGAACTGAGAATATTTGAAGGGAAAGCTTCAGTGGGAAGGAATAGACTGATATTTTTAGACAGATGAAAGAGCAAAAATAATGGGTTAAATTACAGCAAGATAAATGAGGGGAGGACATCTCATTGAAAGGTATAGATAGCAGTGGGATAGATTGCCAGGTAAGACTGAGGAATCTCATTCTTTGGGAACATATAGTAATATTTGCCAGAAATGTTTTAAATCTGTAGTCCTCTTTCCTTGGGACTGAGAAAGACATTAGAGGATTCCCTAATTTCTATAGTGCTTCCTTGACCTTTGCCCAGTAGAATCTATTTTGGTTCAAATCTGGGAAATGAGGAGAATATGACAGTGCTTTTGCCGTGCCTGCAAAATTATGTTGGTGTTTGTCCTAGTGCAACAGCTTCATTTTTATCTGACATATGGAAGCAGCAGGTAAAAATTGTTGTTTCAGATATGTGTAACCTCACAAAAAGTGTTCATATCCGTTTCACCTTGCTTTTTGGCTTTTCTGCTCTTACAGCAAAATGTCTAATGTTTCAATATAGTACCATCTCTTGGGTTTCACTGTGCCCTCTGTGGTAGCCCAGGAGCAGAACTGAACGTTTTTTTCAGTAACATTAAAAGCAGATTACAGTTTGCTTAATTACTTTCCAGTCTAGTTTCCAAGTCTCTTGTTGGTACTGGACTTCTAGGGCTTTGAAGACTTTCAAATTTTGAAGAGATTTCAACATTCTCATTAGAGTTTTTACCTTCTGTCATCAATAGGTACATAATTGTTTAAGAGCCAATAGCTATTTTAAATTTTGACTGCCATGCAACCATATTTAATTTTACTCAGTATGTGGAAAATATTAATTTTAATAAAGCCATGAGTACATCTACAAATCTTATTACCCTATTTCTTCATTGTGCCCCATATAACAGAATTAATTTGTCTGTAGTAATGCCAGAGCAAGCAATTGTCTTTTTGTTCATCCATCAGTAAAGTGGGTTGGTGTCTGTAGTCACACATCCATGTTTTCAAAGGGCTTTAATCAATCCCCAGGAGCTAACCAAACAGTATGTTTCAATTTTATTACAGCACTGACAATTTAATTTCATTTTTAGTGGCAATTCAGAGCAAAAATTTGTGCTGTCTTTAATTCATCAAGAAAAAGAGAAGTGTGAAGAATAAAACTGAAAGGTCGTTCAACTGCATGGCTCATAATGGTATAATAATCATATAGAATAATCTCTGTCCATCGTGTTCCTTAATTCAGCCTGTGTAAAGAAGGGATTATGGGAGGGTTTCAGAGTGAGTCTGCAGGCTCAGGAGACTAATAAGAGATGGGACAGGGTATGGTGAGAAATATTTCTCATGCCACCAGTGGCTAGCAGCAAGAGTTAGTCACATTGCCATCTGTGAAAATGGATTGGGTTTTATCTGGTATGTCCCAAGTCAGGAAGTGTGTATTCTCACCAAAGATCTGAAACCGCCTACCCTAGATGAGGATCAAAGAAGTTATTGCCAAGCAAATGATGAAGTGGCTGTCAGCACATTCCTTTATCTTCCTTATCTACCAAAGTGCCAAGATACTAAACCGATCAGCACAAACATTGCATTTGGCAGAGAGGTGGGGGATGACTTTACAACATTAGTACTGATGCTTTTTGAAACTTCTCCTGTGGTGTCCCCGGAGTAGGAATGAGTGGGTATATATTGCTGAGCAGAGTGAACAAAAAGGGCTATTCCTGACTAAGGCATGGAAATTCATGTTTCTGAAGTTATGGAAAAACTCAGAAAAAATAAAAAGTTTGAGAAAAATACTCAGTCTGGCAGTCTTTTCCTTACACAGGCACACATAGATCATTAATCAGAATGAATTTGGATATTTAATGAATAGCTCCAAAATATTATTCTTTCCCCTTTCTCTGACAGCCTTTTATAGTTTAATGTAGTGTAAACAAAACAAACCAAAAGCAATCCTTTATGTTCTCTTTAATAACAAAATTTCTACTGTCTTGAGGCATGTGTTTAAAATGACTGTTCATTTAAATCTTGCAGAGGAAAATGTTGCTAGTTGGCTTTGTTGTATTTCCCTTAGTTGACAGTTCATTAATGTAAAAGTAAATCATTGTTGGAATGAATTTCACAGGAAGCTGACTCTCATTACCTCTGTTTACTGTTTTTGCTATAATTTTTTGATGGTGCTGATAATCTCTTTTCCCTAAAGTGTTTGGACCTTATTGCATTAACCGTAACAGTGTTGCCTTAAAAGCACAATGATTTTTCCCCCTGTTTCCCCTGATATGCACCTGTAGCTGAAGAAGTGAAATACTGTGAAACATCACAGAAATTAAAAGCTGACTAGGAACTCATCGTACAGGGTCTTTGCACTCCATCACTGGAAGATAGGCTAAAGAATGTACCTTTTGCTAAAGAATATACCTTTCACTGAAGGTCCTGTCTTTGTGAACTGTTGATTTTAGAATGTGTTTGTAATTTATTTTTGCCACATTTTTTCCCATTCACTGTTAAAAATTAAAACCATAGCCACATGAGAATTTGGCAGCTTGTCAATATTGTCTATGCCAATGGCCATCAAAAGTATCTAGTTTAGTGTTATATCCAGCAATAGCCCCCTCCCCCATAACTTGTGGCCAGCTGGACTGTGCTTTGCAAAAGGCTGCCTCTCAGAGGGGGTATTATATAAAGAAGTTAATTCTTTATGGTATTCGGCAATTGCTTTCCATACAGTAAATGAACATTCTGGAATAAAATGAGTTTCTGTCTTACTAAAAGACTTTCCAAATGTCACTTTTTTTCTCTTGTGGATTAGTAATGTGAGAAATGTTGCATCACAAGGTGAAAGTTTTAACTGGGAATAGAACAGCTTTCCAGATAAAATTCCTCATGTATAATTCTAGCAATCACGTGACATGCATTTTAATCTGTATTACAATTCAATACAGAGTAATGACAAGGATTGATTGCATATACAAGTGGACTTTTTAGAAGTGAGTGATTACTACTGTAAGTTCGTTGCTTGTCAATTAATAAGAAGGGCTGACCTTGCAGATTTTGGATGAATATTATGCCCATGATTGTGTTGCGAGAATATTGGATTACTTAATAGGATTGCTTAAGTGATTTGCATACGGTGTAACATGTAATCTGCACTAGATCAAGGCCTCAGTAATCACTGTCTGATAATTGAAATGTTAAAATTGGAGCTTTTCTGGCAACCCCAGCGTAGACATGTCTGAGACAGATATACTTAACTCGTGTATTATATATGAAAAATACTAAAATGAAGAGAAACATACATGAGTTTTATTTTACAAAAATTTGGAAAAAAATAAGTGAAGGAATTTTAGCTACACTTTAGTAAGGCATCAAGAAATGAGAAGACCCACCTGAAAAATTACATATCTTGTTAATATTTTGTATAAAAACACTTTTGGCTAAATAATTCATCCACACTGCTGCAGAATTTCGTCTCATTGTGGAAGAGAAGAGTATGTCTCCTATTACAGGAAAAGAAAATATTTCAGTCATAGGCTGTAAAAATTGTCTCTGTCAACTGTAATTGTTGACTGTTACAAATTGCTGTAATAAGGGTGTTAGATGAGAGGAGCACATCCATTACTGTGATACACTGAACTAAAACTACTTTTCCTGCCCTAAATATGATTATGTATGCCCTCATATCAAGAGAAGGCAGGGCTTTTAGAAACACTTCTTGTTTTGTCTGGATTCAGTGCTCTCTGGTCTGTTCAGTTCCTGTAAATGACAGACTAAGCTCAAACTCTTCCTGCAGAACAGGAAAATTAAGTGCATAATTCATAGTTAGAATTCTGCTTATGTGGTCTGGACTCAAGGTATCATTCACGCTAATTCATTTTATTGGTCGTCTCTTGACGAATCAGGTCACTTTCCACTCTGAACCCAACTCTCATCATATTTTTTTAGTACCACAAGGAACTTCTACTCCTTTTTTTGGTCACCTTTCATATTGTTTCTTTCATCCTGTCTGGGACAACAGCACCTTTAGCTGCATGTTCACCATTTAAAATTTCTTAGTTGAAAACAATTTTACTAATTGTCTCCAATATTTCAACCCCTAAACATTTTCCCTTTGATAATTTCTGAACAACTTTTCCATTATTTACTGGTTTGTCCAAATTCCAGTGCAACAAATAGGTCTGACAAGAGATGACACCATGGTGGTGACTCAGATGTTTAATACTCCGTAACAGCAGCTATATCAGTTACGATGTAAGATACTTAATATTCTGTGGAAGTGCCAGCATGGCATGTTGTCAGAGAAAGTATTTATATGCAAGTTTTTGTAGACTGAAAAAGTGTGTTGGAAAACATTTTGCTCATTTAAAGGGTTGCAGAAAGTTAGCTCTCATTCTTGAAACCACTTCTCAGGACATCCTCAAAGTAGTCCATTTGTCTTCCAGTATATTGTAAAACATCTGGGTTGTTTGTTGGGTTTTGGGTGGGTTTTTTTTTTCCCCAGGAATAAACATCTGCAAAAATACAGATCTTGCAGAACACAGGGTAGATCCATGAAAAGATTGTCACACAACTGACCTAATTTCTGAAAGGATACAATGCCATCAGAGTTTTCCAATTCGAGATTTTTCCCTCATGAATATGCTTCTTAATGGGTGTCACACAGAAAACTGCAACTCCCTATCTTGAACAGAGTTTGTTTTGTTCAGATGCATGGTCTGGCTTCTCACAGCTTGTCTCGTTAAGAGCTGTGCAGTGACAAATCCATACTATGAAGCTGAAGTCATTTTTTAATCTGAACTTGAGTTTTAGGTGGTGAAAAAGTCCTCGTGTTTGAAGTTATCACGGAGGCATTTGCACAAGCATCGGTCCTTGGTGATTTTTGGTTTGTGGTGTGAGGAGTGAGGGGAAGTGTGTGTGGGTTTTGTTCATGTTGTTCGGTGTTTGGTTTGGCTTTTTTTCCTCCTCATTTTCATGAATTTACAGGAAGGGCCTATAAGTGAGCATAAATTTTAAGTGATTTTAGTTTTTTGTTTGTTTTCTAATTTCTTGTGATTCCAAAGTATTCTAGTAATGCATCACACTGCACTTCACAGAAGCTCGAAGTATACGGGGAATGCAGAAATCACCTTGCCTGCTGAGTCATGCACAAGGAACGCCAATATTGTGTCCTTTGTACTGAAACCTAAAATAACAGATTTTGTGCTGGTATGTTTGTCCACCTATCCAATATTTTGCATAACAAATAGGCCAAATTGTGTTCAACTGCACTTGGATTTTAACTTCGGCTTAGAGAATTATTATTTCAAGAAATCATATTTATAATAAGCATACAGAAATAAAAGGGGTAAAATGCTGGTGCTGAACAAAAGCATCATTCATACAATGAGTTTGAAGTTGTGGGGTGTTTAGAAAACAAAATATTATTTGACCAACTAAAATATATAAAGGGAGGGTAACTATAACAACAATGAACCCTACCCCTTCTGTGTGTAGGCCTGGTACCTCAAATGTGCTGGGTGCACCAGCAGCTGTGGTTACAGTTTGTTATGCAAATAGTTTATAAAATGTTGGCTTTTTAATTTGACCTGTCAGATTTCAGCAGTACATTGCCATGATGTTTGATCTTATTTTGAGTTGGGTGTGCTTCTGGCAAAGATGTTGTATAGCAACAATACCACCAGTTAGGACTTCCCTCTCACCGTGTGCATAGGAAATTACTTTTCTGTTAAGTAATTATTCCCCTGCAGTAGGAATGAATTGCATTTAACCCTTCCACCTTCTCAGAAGGCTCTCAGGAAAAGTCAAAATGGTAGAAGTAGCTTTGGTATAAGGAATTTCTCTCTTTGGTAGCACATGGCAATCATAAGAGTACTGAGGATTAAAAGGAATCATAGAATCATAGAATCAGTCAGGGTTGGAAGGGACCACAAGGATCATCTAGTTCCAACCCCCTGCCATGGCCAGGGACACCCTACACTAGATCAGGCTGGCCAGAGCCTCGTCCAGCCTGGTCTTAAACACCTCCAGGGACTGGGCCTCAACCACCTCCCTGGATAACCCATTCCAGGGCTTCACCACTCTCATGGTGAAGAACTTCTTCCTCACATCTAGCCTGAATCTCCCCATGTCCAGCTTCATTCCATTCCCCCTAGCCCTATCACTACCTGAGATCCTGAGAAGTCCCTCCCCAGCCTTCCTGTAGGCCCCCTTCAGATACTGGAAGGCCACAATGAGGTCACCTCGGAGCCTTCTCTTCTCCAGACTGAACAGCCCCAACTCCTTCAGTCTGTCCTCATAGGAGAGGTGCTCCAGCCCTCTGATCATCCTCGTGGCCCTTCTCTGGACACGCTCCAGCACGTCTACATCCCTCCTGTAATAGGGGCTCCAGAACTGGACACAGTACTCCAGGTGGGGTCTCGCCAGAGCTGAGTAGAGGGGAGAAGCACCTCCCTTGACCTGCTGGTCACACTTCTCCTGATGCAGCCCAGGATCTGATTGGCTTTCCGGGCTGCAAGCGCACATTGAGAGCTCATGTTGAGCTTCTCGTCCACCAGCACCCCCAAGTCTCTCTCCTCAGGGCTGCTCTCCAGCCAGTCACTGCCCAGCCTGGATTTGTGCCTGGGATTGCCTCGACCCAGATGCAGGACCCTGCACTTGGTCTTGTTGAAGCTCATGAGGTTGGCTTGTGCCCACCCCTCCAGCCTGTCCAGGTCCCTCTGGATGGCATCCCTTCCCTCCAGCGTGTCCACTGCACCACACAGCTTGGTGTCATCAGCAAACTTGCTGAGGGTGCACTCGATGCCACTGTCCATGTCACCCACAAAGATGTTGAACAAGACAGGTCCCAGGACTGATCCCTGAGGGACTCCGCTTGTCACTGGCCTCCATTGGGACATGGACCTGTTGACAGCCACTCTTTGGGTGCGGCCATCAAGCCAATTCTTTATCCATCTAGTGGTCCATCCATCAAACCCATGTGTCGCCAGCTTGGAGACCAGGAGGTGGTGCGGGACAGTGTCGAAGGCTTTGCTCAAGTCCAGGTAAACGACATCAGTTGCTCGCCCCTCATCTATTAATGCTGTCACCTGCAGGACAAACATCTCTCTATATACAATCTATCCCTCTAATAAAATCTCTGCATATTTTTCACATGCAAGTAATACCAGATAAGTGGTTTCTAAATCCCTTGCTAAACATTAGTAATATAAAAGTTGCCTGCAAATAATACATGTCTGGCTTAGTTGATTGTTTTTAGTTTGGGTGGTTTTCTTCACACCATTGTAGCAGCACTAGTGTTGAGGTATCCTCTTTTAGTCATCTCCAGTGGTTACTGACTTCTTTGACTACTTCCCTCAATAAAAGTATCTGAAGTTTTTCTATGTTATTTACAGAACATTAGAATTGAGTGGCTGGCAGTTTAATTATATAATTAGTAGCTGAACTCAAGATCTTTGGGGGGGGGAAGCCTATTTTCTTGTGCTTGGCTACATAAATCTTTTCTGAATATCACATCAGAGCAATGGAATGTATCAGATCCAGAAATGTAGCTGAGAATAATCCAGCTTCTAAAGCTATTGTTTTCAAAATGTTTGTCTTGCTTTACCATCATAATCAGTTTCCTGATCTAATATTCTGAATTTGAAGGTGAAAATTCCAATATTAATTTCAAACATTCACCATGTTTTCCTATTTTTAAAAACAGACTTTCTGAAATAGTGATTTTTTTCCCCCAATAAAGTAAAGTAGCTTTCTTGTAGGCCCCCTTCAGATACTGGAAGGCCACAATAAGGTCTCCTTGGAGGTGTCTATTCTCTAAACTGAATAGTCACAACTCTCTCAGCCTGTTCTCATAGGAGAGGTGCTTCAGCCCTCTGTTCATCCTCGTGGCCCTTCTCTGGACATGTTCCAGCACATCCAGATCTTTCCTGTAATAGTGGCTCCAGAACTGGATACAGTACTCCAGGCGGGGTCTCACCAGAGCGGAGTAGAGGGCGAGAATCACCTCCCTCGACCTGCTGCCCACACTTCTCTTGAGGCAGCCCTGGATACAGTTGGCTTTCTGGGCTGCAAGTGCACACTGGTGGCTCATATTGATCACCTACCAAGCACCCCCAAGACATTTTCTTCAGGGCTGCTCTCAAGCCATTCACTGCCCAGCTTGTATCAGTATCTGGGATTGTCCCAACCTAGATGCAGGACCCTGCACTTGGTCTTGTTGAACCTCATGAGGTTGTCATGGGCCCACCTCTCCAGCCTGTCAAGGTTCCTCTGGATGGATCCCTTCCCTCCAGCGTGTCTGTTGCACCACACAGCTTGGTGTCATCAGCAAACCTGCTGAGGGTGCACTCAGTGCCACTGTCCATGTCACCAACAAAGATGTTAAACTGGTCCCAGTACTGATCCCTGAGGGACTCCACTTGTCACTTGCCTCCACTTGGACATGGACCCATTGACAGCCACCCTTTGGGTGTGGTCATCAAACCAGTTCTTTAGCCACCAAGTGGTCCATCCATCAAACCCATATTTTACCAGCTTGGAGATCAGGATGTTGTGTGGGACAGTGACAGAGGCTTTGCTCAGGTCCAGATCAATGACATTGGTTGCGCTCCCCTTGTCTATTGGCATTATGACTTTGTCATAGAAGGCAGTTTTGTCAGGCAGGATTTGCCTTTGGTGAAGCTGTGTTGATTGTACCCAAAAACCTCTGTTATTCTTCTGTCTCAGCAGTGCCTTCAGGAGGATCTGCTCCATGATCTTACTGGGCACAGACTGGCCTGTATTTCCCTTGGTCATCCTTCCTTCCCTTTCTGAAAATGGGGGCTGTGTTTCCCCTTTTCCAGTCAGTGGGGACTTCCTGGACTGTCATGACTTTTGGAATATAACAGAGAGCAGTTTAGTGACCTTATCTGCCAGTTCTCTTGGTACCCATGGATGTATCCTGTCAGGTCCCATGGACTTGTACACTCTCAAGATCTCTCCTCAGAAGTCCAAATAGAGACTATTTCCAAGTTAGTGTCTTGGACAAATCATTTTATGTCACAGGAAGCCAACGTTCTGCCTCATGTCTTTAAAAGATTTAACTTGCATGGTGTCACAGCATTGCTGTTCATTGCTCAGGAAAGAAAAAGGCATACCAAGCAAAAGAGTTACTGTGTGCACTTGGCAGCAATTATATGCTGCAACTTGTGGGTTTTGTCTACAGATAACTGTGATCTCACCCAGTGAGCTTGAAATGGAAGAGGGTTTTGTATTCTGTTTTTGTCTCTGTAATCTCCCTGTCATGTGAATCTTGACTTGGTACTTAAGAATTGACTTGAGCTCCCGCAAAAAACCTCATACTGCACAAACTGTCCCGGAAGGACTAATACTGAAAGACATGTTTTCCTAACACTGTTCATGCTTTATGCAGAACATGGTACCATTTACAGGAGTAGGAGCATGTCAGAGTCCCTGAGATCCAGTGGGAAGTGAGCATTCTCAGCACTCACAAAAGCTGAGCTGAGGTGAAGACAGCATTTTTGCTCTATTGCCCTCTTTGTGGCTAAGTTTACTGTATCCTGTTCAGATTGTTCAGTAGCTGGCAGAGGCAGAGCCAGTTAAAACACCGTAAGAATCCAGACATCCACTCTTGTTTCTCTTTGCACATTCAACCATGGTCTGCCTGATTTTTAATCCTAATACAGAGCAGAAATCTTTCTTTTCTTCTTTAAATGGATTGCTGTTTGTTACAGTGGCATGAATGATTATTTTTTTTTTGAGCTTTCCTTGTTTTTCACTGTAATGTATGCCTTTCTGGGGAGAAGACAGCTCAGCCTGGAAGAGTTTTAATCTTTAGGGTGAGGTCTGCAATGCTTCTTATCTCAATCAGCTATTGTGTTTATTCACTTGAACTATGTGAAAATGAAGAAACATCTTCTATTCATAGGGATTAAGCCAAAGTACAAAAAAAAAAAAAAAAAAAAAAGGGCAAAATCTGGGTTTAGCAATTTATGATATTTTGCATTAGATTTGTATTAGCTTTCCTTTGCAGAACTCATCATAAGGAATGATACAGTGGCAGCAGAATGGAATATAAACTTACATGTTTTAAAAGCAAGCAAACAAGTTTCAAGCTAGAACGTAGTCAGAAAAACATGAACATTCTGAGTCACAAACATAAATTGTTTAATAGCAGTTAGTGAAAATTAAAAGAATCTTTTATTTTTTTTGCCAAGAATCTCTTCTGTGGTCTTTGCAATTTGTTCTTTGTAGATTTTTGTTTTGGTTTTCTTTTCCCAATATTTGCCCTCACAGTAGTTCTCACAAACAGCCTCTGTTAACCTGTTTGTCATTCCTCATAAAACTTACAGTATAGGAGTGTACATTTAGAAGTATGTATACAAATACCAGTAATAACAAATACCATTATAATCAAATGCTGTGCACATAGATTTTGTATGCCAAGGTTATCTATACATTCAAGACCCAGTTGCCTGAAATGCAAGGAGATAATCTGTGCTAATACTAACACTAATACGAGTTAACATCATCATATCTCACCCGAGATGTATTGTTTGAATGTGGGATCAGACATTACCCTGTGCTTCTGTCCTGCCACAAATACTGCTTGAGTTATTCTTTGACATTACTTTAAAAATCATAGAATCATAGAATCATAGAATCAGTCAGGGTTGGAAGGGACCACAAGGATCATCTAGTTCCAACCCCCTGCCATGGCCAGGGACACCCTACACTAGATCACGCTGGCCAGAGCCTCGTCCAGCCTGGTCTTAAACACCTCCAGGGACTGGGCCTCAACCACCTCCCTGGACAACCCATTCCAGGGCTTCACCACTCTCATGGTAAAGAACTTCTTCCTCACATCCAGCCTGAATCTCCCCATTTCCAGCTTCATTCCATTCCCCCTAGTCCTATCACTACCTGAGATCCTGAGAAGTCCCTCCCCAGCCTTCCTGTAGGCCCCCTTCAGATACTGGAAAGCCACAATGAGGTCACCTCGGAGCCTTCTCTTCTCCAGACTGAACAGCCCCAACTCCTTCAGTCTGTCCTCATAGGAGAGGTGCTCCAGCCCTCTGATCATCCTCGTGGCCCTTCTCTGGACACGCTCCAGCACGTCCACATCCCTCCTGTAATAGGGGCTCCAGAACTGGACACAGTACTCCAGGTGGGGTCTCACCAGAGCTGAGTAGAGGGGGAGAAGCACCTCCCTTGACCTGCTGGTCACACTTCTCCTGATGCAGCCCAGGATCTGATTGGCTTTCCGGGCTGCAAGCGCACATTGAGAGCTCATGTTGAGCTTCTCGTCCACCAGCACCCCCAAGTCTCTCTCCTCAGGGCTGCTCTCCAGCCAGTCACTGCCCAGCCTGGATTTGTGCCTGGGATTGCCTCGACCCAGATGCAGGACCCTGCACTTGGTCTTGTTGAAGCTCATGAGGTTGGCTTGTGCCCACCCCTCCAGCCTGTCCAGGTCCCTCTGGATGGCATCCCTTCCCTCCAGGGTGTCCACTGCACCACACAGCTTGGTGTCATCAGCAAACTTGCTGAGGGTGCACTCGATGCCACTGTCCATGTCACCCACAAAGATGTTGAACAAGACAGGTCCCAGGACTGATCCCTGAGGGACTCCGCTTGTCACTGGCCTCCACTGGGACATGGACCCGTTGACAGCCACTCTTTGGGTGCGGCCATCAAGCCAATTCTTTATCCATCTAGTGGTCCATCCATCAAACCCATGTGTCGCCAGCTTGGAGACCAGGTGGTGTGGGACAGTGTCGAAGGCTTTGCTCAAGTCCAGGTAAACGACATCAGTTGCTCGCCCCTCATCTATTAATGCTGTCACCTGATCATAGAAGGCCACCAGGTTTGTCAGGCAGGATTTGCCCTTGGCAAAGCCATGCTGACTATTCCCAATCACCTCTTCACTATTCTTCTGAGTCATTAGTGCCTCCAGGAGGATCTGCTCCATGATCTTTCCGGGCACAGAGGTGAGACTGACTGGCCTGTAGTTCCCGGTTCCTCCTTCTTGCCCTTTTTGAAAATGGGAGTAATGTTTCCCCTTTTCCAGTCTGTGGGGACTTCCCCAGTCTGCCATGACTTCTGGAATATAATAGAGAGGGGCTTGGCAACCTCATCTGCCAGTTCTCTCAGCACCCGTGGGTGTATCCCGTCGGGTCCCATGGACTTGAACACTTTCAGGTTCTTCAGGTGATCACGAACCTGAGCTTCACTTATGATGGGCAGTTCTTCCTCCCCGTCCCTGGCGTCGTCTGCCATGACACCAGGAGTGTGGCTGGAGGCCCTTGCAGTGAAGACTGAGGTAAAGAAGTGATTGAGTACCTCAGCCTTTTCCACATCACTTGTGACCAATTCACCACTTTCCTTTCTGAGGGGGCCCACACCTTCCCTAGTCTTCTTCTTGCCATTAACATACCTATAGAAATTCTTAGTGTTCCCTTTAACCCCCCTGGCTAGATTCAGTTCAAACTCTGCTTTGGCTTTCCTAACCAGGCCTCTTGCTGCTCGGGCAGCTTCCTTATATCCCCCTGTTCTATCTGTCCTTCCTTCCACTTCCTGTAGAGTTTCTTTTTACGTGATAGTGTGTCCAGCAGCTCCTTGTTCATCCAGGCAGGCCTCCTAGCATTCCTTCCTGCTTTTCTCCTTATAGGTATACATAGCTCCTGGACACAGAGGAGGTGGTCCTTGAATACTGACCAGCTGTCCTGGGTCCCTCTTCCCTCCAGGGCTTCATCCCACGACACTTTGGCTAGCAGATCCCTGCAGCGATCGAAGTCTGCACGCCTAAAGTCTAGGGTCGTAAGCTTAGAATATGTCCTCCTGATTGCCCTGAGGAGATTAAATTCAACTGCTTCATGGTCACTGCAGCCAAGGCCGTCTCTGAGCCTCACATTTGTTACCAGCCCTTCCCTGTTGGTGAGAACAAGGTCCAGCGTAACACCTTTTCTTGTTGGTTCCTCTACCATTTGGAGGAGGAAGTTGTCTTCTATGCAGTCCAGGAACATCCTGGATTGCTGATGCTTTGCTGTGTTGTCCCTCCAACAGATGTCAGGGTGGTTGAAATCCCCCATGAGGACCAGGGCTTGTGACCTGGAAGCCGCTTCTATTTGCCTGTGCAGAGCCTCATCTGCTTGGTTCTGCTGGTCAGGTGGCCTGTAGAAGACCCCCACAGTAATATCTCCTTCCCCTGTCTTGCCTTTAATTCTAACCCATAAACTTTCAACCGACTCATCATGCCTCCCCAGGTGGAGTTCTGCTGATTCCAGCTGGTTGTTGACATAGAGGGCAACACCTCCTCCTCTCCTTCCCTGCCTATCCTTCCTAAAAGCTTATACCCGTCTATCCCTACGTTCCAGTCGTGGGAGTCGTCCCACCAAGTTTCGGTGATGCCCACTATGTCATGGCGTCCCAGCATCACGGTGGCCCTTAACTCATCCTGTTTGTTGCCCAAGCTGCGTGCATTTGCATAGAAGCACTTCAGCTGGGCTGGCCCTGTCGTCCTCCTGTGCCAACTCCCCTTGGTTTCCACAGGGTGTCCTGGTGTGTCATTTGTGTCTTGCCTCAGGGCAGCAAGCTGAGAGCCCCTACTGGCTCTCCATCCCTCCACCTCAGGTGAGCTGCCCCCCTGCTTGTCACAGGCCAGCAGGAGACCACCAACCCCTCCCCCCTTCAAATCTAGTTTAAAGCCCTGTCTATGAGCCCTGCCAATTCCTGCCCCAGGATCCTTTTCCCCCTCTGGGACAAGTGTGTCCCATAAGTTGTTTTTAGCTCTGCTGCCTTGAAAACCAAACCATGATTGTAGAACCCAAATCCCTGCCGATGGCACCAGTCCCTGAGCCATGAATTGACCTGTTGGCTCTTCCACAATGTTCCCTCATCCATCACTGACGTTAGAGGGATAGCAGAGAAAAAATAAAATTAATAAAAAAATGTGATTAAAATGACTGATGAAAATGTCTAGAAAACATGATATGTTTATGATGCAACTTAAACTTTAGCTCAGCATTTTCCTGTATTAAACTTTTGGAACAGTTTAAGGACAAATCTCCATACAGAAACACTTGGATATGTATATTTGGATTGTGCAGGTGTATGTCCAGTACTGCCTGTGAGCACTGACAGATCTATTAAGTCTAGCACAATAGCACAGAGCCTTTGTCCGCACTATAAATAAATTATGTTCTTGAGTATGAACTGCTTTGGTCATGGAAATACATATCTCTATGAGACTGGAATAAATAACGTTTTTCATTGCGAGCACCTTTTTGTTAGTAGCAATATGAGGCATTTGCATGAATATCCAGACTCAGTTACACATGGGTATTGCCATTTCTGTGTAACTTTTCTAATTATGACATAGCACATCTATTTCTGGAATTTCACATGCTATTAAATGTGTCTTACGTGTCTGTTACTGCTTTAAAGCAACACAACCCTTCGTTCTGGCCAATTGTAACAGAGACTAAAAACTTTACCTGTTGTTTTTTTGTTGTTGTTATAATTTCCTATCTTATGTGGAGATTAGGATTCAGCTAGTGAACTGAAGTAGAGGATGATCATCAACCCTTTATCTTCAGCTGAAATGTTGAAGACCTGTGTAGTGAAATTAAATGCATCATCCAGTGGGGTAGATTTCTTTTGATTGTCACACAGTGGCAGTTTTCAAAGTTTTAGTTATTTTAAATAACAGGAAAAAAAGGAAGAAAATACTATAAAGAAAGTAATAATGTTTGAAAGCTCATGATTTAGTAATCTGGAAATAACAGCATTGAAGAATTGAGATTGTCTGTGGGATTTCCCATTTCACATCAATTGTGGTGATGCAGTCACCTGTTTTTGTTGTTGACCTCCAGCTTTGTTCAGAGCAGACATACCAAGAGGCCGAAAGCAACACCTTTTTTAAGATCTTTGCTTAATAAGTACCCAGAGGTAGACTGTACACTAAACAAGGCATTGACTGCAGGAAGATCTCATGGTTGGAATGGAATGGAATGGAATGGAATGGAATGGAATAGAATAGAATAGAATAGAATAGAATAGAATAGAATAGAATAGAATAGAATAGAATAGACCAGGTTGGAAGAGACCTTCAAGATCATTGCGTCCAACCCATCAACCAATCCAACCCACCTAAACAACTAAACCATGGCACCAAGCACCCCATCAAGTCTCCTCCTGAACACCTCCAATGATGGTGACTCCGCCACCTCCCCGGGCAGCCCATTCCAATGGGCAATCACTCTCTCTGTATAGAACTTCTTCCTAACATCCAGCCTAAACCTCCCCTGGTGCAGCCTGAGACTGTGTCCTCTTGTTCTGGTGCTGGCTGCCTGGGAGAAGAGACCAACCTCCGCCTGTCCACAACCTCCCTTCAGGTAGTTGTAGAGCGCAATAAGGTCACCTCTGATCAAAGGCTGTGCTAGAAAACTGAATGCTGGATATGACTCTTGTCTGCTAGGGGTGGCTGAACAAATTAATTTCATGGATGTCTTTAATTTGTCTCATTTTCTGTGCCTAATTTAAAGCTATAGAGTCATCTGCATCTATAATTGCAATTAAAGTGAACAGGAACTGTGTTTGACTATATTAACCTCTATATAATGTGGCAAGTCATGAAGTCAGGTCTTGTGTGTTTGAAATGAGATACTTAAAGTCAGAGGATTCTTCCAATCTTTATATTCCCCAAGTACCCTTCTGTCAAATTAATTGAAGAATACTTTTCCCCTCAGAGTTGTACTGTAAGGTTTTAATTAATAACTGTTCAAAAAATGTTCAAATATTATACTAATGAACACCACAGAAGAGGTCATGAGGGAATCAGTGATTCAGTATTAAGAGAAGACTGAATTTGCTGCAAGGCTGAGGCTCACACATCAAAGAATGGACATAAAGCAGGATACTGAAAAGTTGTTTTTTTAATGGGATTTTGTCCTTCCTGTGCACTGAATGAGGTTTTGCAAAAATGTAATTTCTGTGATTATGTAATTGAAGATTTCTCTTCAGTTATCTGTGCACAAAGGCCAGAGGAAGGTTAACTCTGGTATTTCCTAACTTCAGTAGTTGTTGATAGCGCAGTCCTAATGATGTCTGCATGTTTCTGCAAGGGTTTTCTAGTGTTGGGGTGTGTGTGTATGACTGTGTGCAGATAAAGATATAGTTACTGTTAGAGATGCTTGCTTAGAATTTTAATTTAACCCATATGCAGCAGAGAAAATCTTGTTAACAAAATGTTATTAACTTATTTTTCTTGTTTCATTTACTATCACTTAAATCAGGATGTATTTTTAAGAATGTTTAAGGAAGGTATGATTGACAGTGATTGGAGTAAGCAAGCCACTATACTGTGAAGCAATGTGCTTAAGAGTGGAAGAATGTTACTTCTAATTAATTTATTGTGACTTTTGAATGACCCATCAGTTAGAACCAGAGCAACCTGGTTCTGTACAACCTGTGTAACTCCAGTACATAGTATTTCATAATGAAAAGTTAAAAAAAAAAAAGGGGAGGTATTCTGTTGTAGTGTTTCCTAAATGCTACTATTACTTTTTTTCCCCTTCATTTTTTTCATTCTGTCCATAGGTTGCATATTTGAAATGCATCATTTCTCCATCTTACTCAATATTCTTTCCATGGAAATACAGTACATGAGGGGTTTTTTGTTTTGTTTTGCTTTGCTGTTGTTTTAAGGCACTGCAAGTCTTAGTTTATTGATGATTGATTTGTGTCGTTTTGTTGAAAAAAGAAAGGCTTAAGGCTTTAAGTCTTCTTAATATAGCCTGTTAAGGCTTCTGCTTTTGCAGTGTTTGTTTCAGGATGAGCACTTGGGGAATATTGGAGTCAGGATGAGGATGTCCTATGTAGACTGAGGTTTGAATGATGGCAGCATTTTGATAGGAAGTGGGGTTTTCTGAAATGCATGAAATATTTCTGTGTATCTGAAGTAATGGCAGGGTGCCCTGAATTTTATGGAAGGATGCATACTTCTTCAGCAATAAATAAAATAAGTAAGTAAATAAATATACTTAGTCAAGGGTAGGATACCTTTGATGTGAAGATCTTCTGCTAGATGAAAGACTGTAACTGGCATACAGTGCCAAGCATCCCCCTGCTTCCTTAGCGCCTTTGGTGCCAACATCCTCAAAAAGAACAAGGATTGTAATCCTTCACATCATATTTGAAAAAAGGATTTCCTTTAGAGTTAAGATTGTTTTTCTTACCCTCCAAACATGTAACTAATGGTAGGACAAATAAGTCTTCCAGAAATATTTAATAACTTTGGGTTATTAAAAAACTGTGGGTTTTCAGAACCCACAGACCTTTTGTAGACTTTTGTGAGCTCCCCATTGCATCATCTCTTTCCCAGCTTGAGGGGTACTTGACTACTCCCTTGCTTTCCCTGACCATCCCCACTCAGGAACCCCACTTCTGTTTGCCTGTGGCTCAAGGGCTTCATGGAAGCCCAGGCTGAAACACCACATGTGCCCTGGCCTATCAGCAAAGTGAAAGCAGCAGGAGCTAGGAGGCCTATGATGAGGGAGGATTTGGGAGCTGGTTGAGTCCTTGTACAGAAAGGGTGGTCGTTGACCAGGTGCAGTGCCACCATATCTGAGCTAGGTTAACAGATGTGGTGAAACAATGAACCAGGTCCAGGATCCATCCAAGAAATCAGATCAGGCATGGCAAGAGGCAAGACCAGCGACAAATATGCCTACAGCATATGTCCAGCAAGAAATGAAAGCCAATTAAGGACTTTTAGTGCACTTAGGGCACTGTCACACTTATCTATGTTGAATTTTATTTATTGTTTTATTGCTTAGTCACTGTTCTGTAAGAAGATTAATTTTCAATTCTTTAGTTTGCCTTCAAGGTATCTGTTATCTGGAGTAGCTTTCTGTCATTAGCAAGCTTTTCCTGTACTTTTATTTTCAGATACTTTCTGAATATGGTAAGTAACATGGATCCCATCAAAGACCCCTGTGGAACTCTGCCGGTGACTTTCTTGCCTTTTTACACCTTCAATTTTGTTCCTACACCTAACCTCTTAACCAGTTATTTATCTGTGTCAGAACTTTCCTTACTGTGTAATGGCTGCTTAGTCTTTTTTGGTGAAAAGTCTTTGCCAGAAAATTTCTGGATATTCAAGTGAACTGTGTCAACTGGGTCACATTTACCCACATAACATGGTTGAACCATGCAGAGAACTCCAAGAGGTTTTTAAGACAAAATAGTGCTTTACAGAAGTCATGTTGACTTTTCAAAATAGATTTTATTTATCCAGGTGTCCACTAATTCTAGCATTTCTTATACCACAGATCCTTTCTGGTCTACTCAGTGAGAAAAATAAAATTGGAATAAACCAGTTTTATGTGACTGGCAGCCTTTACATTAATGCTGTTAGCAAATCTTCAGGATGTACACTTTGTAATTACACTCCTGTTCCAGTGCTCCAGACTAAGACTGCATTTTGCAGGAATGATCTTGAAAATAATACAATGTATTTGGTCATGCTGACAAGCAGCAGAAAGTACTGATCAGGGCTTCTAGTACTTTATTACAATGTAATGAAAGATTCAAGCAGATCACTTAAGTGGTAGTTCCTCATTATAATTTCATCCTAGAGCCACTCTTGCAGCTCACAGCTGTGAACATTAGCTGAAGAACCTTTTCAGTTGCAGGGAATAGCTAGACCACAGTTTTACCATTTCAAGGAAGGAATCAAATATCTATTTTAGTATAACAGTCCCTCAGACTGTGAAGGAGAGGGAAAAAACATCACTTGAATAAGAAAGCATGTACTTCTGCTTTCTTCTGAAATGCAGAAGAGACAGGAATAAACTAAAATGCAGAGGGAACAGAGTCAGCCTGTAATTGACCACACAGACCATTCAGAAGTCAGTTCTAAGTTGAAGATAACACTGTTGTACTAGTTTTCTTTTGTTTTTGTAAACTCAAATGCCAAGAAACTTCTGATACTATTACTTCCTGGAAAGCAATTGTTTTCTCAGAACAGGAAGGCTTGTAACTTGTAAATGAAATGGCAAGATTTGCATTTGCAGGGAATAAGAAAGTTGGCTTAAAGCAGATGGAAGTGTAAGATAAAATAACATGAACAAGAGCAGCCAAATGATTTAATTTGTTTAAGCTATTAGACTTTGTGCGCAAGGATAGTCTCGTGGGCAAGAAGTCACAAGTATTGGTCTGCCTAGTATATACCTGCCTAGCATCTTCTGTAGAATTTTTTTCCCATGTCTCTATTCTAAAGTTGTATTTTACCACTTTAAGTGCCAAAAGGGAAGATAATCATGTTCTTCTGATTATTGTAATACATTTCTAATATACCTATTTTCCATAGTATCTTGGTCCTCTACAATATTTACCATCACTTTTACTTCTGAAGGTTAAGAAATTTCTACACTGGAACTACTTTTTCCTTGTTGACCCTGTCATTTGCCATGAAGTTGCATTGCATCTGTACTGAGCATCATGGATTCCAACTAGAATAAGGTGGTTTCCCATTACAGCTACACTTTTGCCTTTTGAGATGAAACTGAACTTTTGGTTAGTCATGGACACACTGCTGGGAGCAAGTCCAGCTTCAGGCAGAGTAGAAAGTTGCTTTGTGCAGAAGTCTGCTGTAGGCAACAGAGCAGTTGTAGTAGTTGTAGTACTGCTATATATGTCCCATGGTGGCCTTGCTGCCATTAAAGAGGGATGTGAACATGTGGCTTATGCCAGAGGAGGTGTTTATTTTTGTTGATTTGTCCTATTTGGACAGTTGGTTTAGGTTACAGTATTTGGGTTTTTGTCTCTGCAGTCCTTTTGCATTTGTTTTGTTGGTAGAGTCAGCCTCAGTGGTAGCACTTGTGAACAGCTAAGAAGTTTGAAAAGTGCCATTGTCTGTCTAGTCTTATGACTAGAAAGGACATTCTGACAATGCAAGTCATACCTGGTGATGAATCCTGTAGTTGCCTGATGACTTATAAACAACCCTTTGCCTTTTCCTTAACTACTATCTGCTTAAAGTTGCTGCTGGCAGTTCATTTTAGAGTTCAGGCTGGAGCAGATTTACCAGGTGAGCTAAAAGGTGTTTATCCTTCCACCATTACTACCATGCAATGCAGCATGCAATTCTGCACTTCAGTACTGGGAAGTGTGGTCAGAGTTTCATGACTGTTTAGATCATGATTACACAAATGTTTTGTTTCTGTGACATTGCATGTATGTGACCCTTAATGGGTCTGTTCAGTGTTGTAGACCTTCCTCAGCTGGAAGGCAGGCATTTTGTCCAACTGTGTCCTAGGCAAATCATTAAGCAGTGCTCTGCCATTTTCATAACTGATCCAAATCAAACTAAAGAAAATATGCAAGCAGTTACCATCTGAGTTGTTATAAGAATTTTCCTTTTTGTAGTTGCTGCAGCCTGGTCATAATGACTCAATTATCACATGCCGTAATTCCTGTTAGTACTGTATACTGCCAGAGCCTGGTTTTGCTGTTCTGGTTGAGTAGTCTTGAGACTGAATAAGGATGGTTTGGGATCTGTCTGGAATTCAGAAACCCCTGTAATCATGAAAGTCACAGGAGAGCTATCTAGCACACCTGAAGGCTTTTCAGACTACACATGGGTCTCCATCACTCTGTCTAACCACAAGAGTTTACTGCATAATAACTCCTAAAAAAACTACAAAGAGGAAAGAAAATATCTGGAAAGCTGTTTGGATGAGGAATTAAGTTATTAAATCACAGTGATATTGGGATTTTTTTGTGGGTTTCTTTTTTTTCCCCCTCTCCAAATATTCTGGTTTTGTTGAAACTGAAAAGTATATCAGTTATGAAGGAAAGTGACAGGATAAAAATTCTAGCTGAAATGTTTTGATGAAGGAGGAGAAGTTCTTTGAAAATTCAAAGCAAGATTATGAGTCATTGTTTTAAACTGACTTCAGTGTTTTAAAAAAGCATCCTAACATTTTTAAAAGGTGATAACAATGAAGTGTTTTGATATAGTTGATGTTATGCTACAAAATATTTGTTTGAAGGTAATGTCTCAATTTTTTTCTTTTTAAAGCAAAACCAACAACAAAAATTTTACTGTCTAGTTATTCCTAAGCTACTGTGACCGTTTTAGGCCGTGTTTTCTTTGGGCAGGGAGGGGAGGGGGAGGGGAGAACTTTCTCTTACCACCACAGCTACTTATTATCAAGAGATTCAGTTATTAGTTATCAGCTTTTTAATCTTCCAGCTGTTTCATTGCTGCACCAAATTAACATGTCTGGATCAGATGACCAGGTATTAAGTTCATACTGGGTTTAATATCTGCAGATATTAAAAGATCTCTCAACTTCTCCATACTTCCTGTGGAAGAGCTATACTGAAGTTATCCTGAACCACAGTGAAGACTTCCTTGTTGGTTTGCACATACAGCTCAGTAACTTTCACTGACGAACTTGCAGTGATTGATACTATTGCCAGCCATACAATTACTAAAATTGATTTAATAAGTTTGATTTTCATAAGAGCTAGATCTGTAATTGCCTGTCTATTTGGAGAAAATAGGTATAGTCATTCTTCAACTATTGGGAGCAGCAGTTTTGCAGACCTTGGTAATGGGATCAGCTGAAGATACTGGAGTAAGAAGGAATACTTCTGTAACTAAGGAGCTCTTCATATCAATTGTATCGTAGTTGAACTACTAACCGAGAGTCCTTGATAGAAAAATCTAGAAGAAAACATGAGGTCACTAAATTTTGTTGACTGAACTCTTGATCAAAGACCTAGTCTTTGCATAGTGGATCTGCTATAAATCTCAGATATCTATCTGAAAATTCTGCAGTTACTGCCATGGGAGTCTACCACAGCTCCTGGCTTAGTTACTGACATGTTGAGGAAATAATGGTGTCACAGGATTGTAGCAATGTGGATTTAAGTCAACATGACAGCATGCAGAATATAATAGCCACTTGGTTGTGCATGTAGGTAGTGTGAAAGGAATTGTTTAATTTTTCTTATCCATGGTAATTAAACACTGTGGTCAGGGTGAAATGCAAGACTTCCTCTATTTCCTGTTTACACAGACTCCATCCTCTTTATTCTGTGCTTCTTAATGATGGGTTTGGACTCTTGTTCCTCAGTTTTCTGACAGTGTGTCCAGCTTATTTCTCCCATAGCTTTGGTGGTGGACTAATTTTCACAGACCTATTATGAAATCATTATCAGCATCTCTAAATATCTAAGGGTTGGTGTCAAGATGAAGGTGGTAGTCTCTTTCTGGTTGTGCCCACTGACAGGATAAGGAACAATAGGTACAAGCCAGAAGGAGGTTTGACCTCAACATGAGGAGAGCCTTCATTACAGCAGGGGTGATGGAGCACTGGAACAGGCTGTCCAGAGACACTGTGGAGTCTCCTTTGGAGACATTCAAAACCTGCCTGAATATGTTCACATATGGCCTGCCCTAGGTGATCCTGCTTTGGAATGGGGGTTAGACTCAATGATCTCTGGAGGTCCCTTCCAACCCCTAACATTCTGTGATTCTATTGCTTGCATGAGTGAAATACTCCTGCTAAAAAAATTCTCACTGTGACATGACACCATGTTATGTATATGCTGAGCAGCATTTTAGCAAGTCTGTGAAACAGGCTCAAACTTACACATTGTAGTATTAATGTGCTACCCATAGAGTGGCCTGATGGATGTTTTGGAATATTCTCACTCTCAGGATCCAGTATATAATTCAGAAGGAGATAATATTAGGGGAATCACAGAATGTTAGGGGCTGTAAGGGACTTCAAAAGATCATCTAGATCAACCACCCTGCCAGAACAGGATCACCTATACCAGGAACACATCCAGGCAGATCTTGAATATCTCCAAAAGGAGAGTCAGATACAGTTCTCAGTGTTTTTTCATCAGACTTTATCTACCTTTTCCTGTTCCACTTGTGTGTAAGTACGGTGACACAATCATTTCACAAGCAAAATGGTGTTGTGGTGTGCCTTACCTTGCTTTCTGTGCTGTACCTTTTCTGTCATGACTGTGTTACAGCTAGGACTTGCCCAACAAAAGTTAGTTTTGTGTTTTAAGCCACTTCTTGCCATTTCTGACACCTCCTCTATGAAGGTAACATACTGTCCAAATTAGGTCTTGCATTTGTAGTTTTCTTTCCCTCTGAAAAATGTTCTGTGATTTCTGCATTATCTTACACTTTTTTATTACTTTCTGTGTTTAGGAAATTGAGGGTGACACTGTTGGAACAATTTGTCAAATTTCACTTCTTGTTTGTGCAGATTTTCTATTAATTTTGTAAGCCTGATAGGGACCAGTTTGAATAGTGATTCAAAACTAACAATATAGATTTGTGAAGTAATAAGGAGCCCTTTCTCCATTCTGTTGCCTGCTGTTTTCTGGTCTGATAGTATAACCATTCACAGGGGTAGTATGCTTTCTGTGTGAAGAAGTGCCAAGCTTAAGGTGCACAAATTAAGCAAGTTTTTGTGATGATTGTTGCGTGTTAAGATAATGAAGTAGGTAATTGATGTCTGTTTCAGAATTTGTACATAGACAGCAGTCAGGTCACTCTATGAGGCTCCCATATTTTTAAGTGCAGTTTTTCATGTTTAAGTCTATAAGGTTTGATACAGATACCACTCCAAACGGTGAGAGCATTTCTTTGCATTAAGAGTTGGTTGAAGCCTAAAACTAGATCTGGCTGCAGATCATGAAAGGGGAAAAGCTTCTAGTATGCCTAGCATCTTAAACTAAAATAAAGAGAATTAGGTTGTTTATATGTATTTAATATGTTTAAACATATTTTCTTCTTCAAAACTTGAAATCTATTACCCTGAATTCCCATTTTTAAGTATTTATCCAAACTTCCAATAAAATAACATCTGAGTGCCAACAGTTAATAGAATTCACTTGTACTTGACAGGGTGATAGGATGTGGGAGACAGAAACTATGTCCACTAGTCTCCTCAGTCTGCTTTTGAACACTTTACTGATAGGTTTCATTAGCCCCTGGAATGAATTTTCTGTGTAGGGAAATCATTGAGGTAAGTCCTAAAGGAGCTAAGTCATTGATTGGTTCATTTATGAACCTGTTTGCTGTTTGCAGATTAATAATTTACATAGCATATGTGAAGTTAGGTGAAGAGGACCCAAAGAACACTGTTTTATTTTTGTTATGTGAGGTATGTTTAAATACCTTGCAACTCAGAGCATTGTAAAGGGTCATACTGTTAACATAATGGCATGTGCTGCAACAGTTGGCATACACTTTATATTTTGATTGGTTTTATTAACTGTCACACATGGCAAATTGCTTTTCTGTTAATCATTCTGTACCATAACACAGATATTTCTCTCAGGTTCTCCATCCAGACTTTGCAGTTAACTCTGCATAATCACAACCCTCTAGTCATGAATAAAAGGATACTGACTTTTAACTGTTTGCTGCTAGCTATTTTATTGACTGTTACTGCAAAGTAAATCTACAACCAGGAGACAAAATCTTTCCCCTGTTTTGGAGAAGTATGCTTATCCTCTCCATGCTGGCATGTTTAATCCTTTGGGCTTGCACCATTGTTTGTTCAAATGCTAGGTCAAAAATCACAAACTTGAAGATTTTTAATATTTGCAGAATCAGAGTAATTGTGATTAAATCTGTAATACAAGGTAAGTAATGTGAAAGCAGGGAGAGTTGTAAGCACTCTTGGAACTTCAGAGTCAGGGATTGAATATTAGAGTTTGATTAGCATCTCTCCCATATTTTCTCTTTTTATTAAGCCTGTTTTATTTTAGATGTCAGTCAGGCTCCATCATTGGAAAGCCCCTGACTCAATATCTTGAAAGATTCAGTCTCTGAGGCTTTGAAAATGTCAGCAATAGTAATCTTGAAGTCAAACTTGGGTTTGATTCTCAGACAAGCCCAGGGGTCAGACAAGCCCAGGGGTCAGGTGTTGGAATAGGCTTCCCAAGGAGGTGGTGGAGTCACTGTCCCTGGAGGTGTTAAAAAAAAATATAGCCATGGTGCTTCAGGACATGTTTTAAATGGGCATGGGTTTAGGTTAATGGTTGGACTCAATGATCTTAGAGATCTTTTCCAACCGAATCAATTATGTTATTCTGTGATTCAATACTGATGGCAGATTTTAAATGGTTACTTTCATACTGTTGTTAGTTCATATTTCAAGTGCAAAGTCAGAGACAATTGATAAATGGACTCTACACAAGAAGATACATTTTTCATTGTGGATTTAAAAAGGGCTTTCCTTGAGAACAGCTGAAATGTGATGATAAATGGTGTTGAAAATGTTGTTCTTTTAGAGAGCACCATGGTCATGAGTGATTGCTGAGCATGGGTTTTTAGAGAAACATTGGCTAAAAATTAAGGAGATGACGATTTTAAGTTCTGAGATGATGACATGTTGCCTTGCTGGAACTTCAAAGCTTTGCTGAATACAAAACACCTGCAGAGTTAAATATTTCAGAAAAATAGTTTATAAAATAGACTCAGACAAAAGGAATATGGGAGCAACCCAGGACTTGGCTGTCATTAATTGAATAGTTCACAGTATCACAGTATCGCTAAGGTTGGAAGAGACCTCGAAGATCATCAAGTCCAACCTGTCACCACAGACCCCATGACTAGACCATGGCACCAAGTGCCACGTCCAATCCCCACTTGAACACCTCCAGGGACGGTGACTCCACCACCTCCCCAGGCAGCCCATTACAATGACAAATCACTCTCTCGGTGAAGAACTTTCTCCTCACCTCGAGCCTAAACTTCCCCTGTTGCAGCTTGAGACTGTGTCCCCTTGTTCTGGTGCTGGTTGCCAGAGAGAAGAGTCCAACCTCTTCCTGGCTACAACCACCCTTCAGGCAGTTGTAGAGAGCAATGAGGTTGCCCCTGAGCCTCCTCCAGGCTAAACAACCCCAGCTTCCTCAGCCTCTCCTCATAGGGCTTGTGCTCAAGGCCTCTCACCAGCCTTGTTGCCCTTCTCTGGACACGTTCAAGTGTCTCGATGTCCTTCTTAAACTGAGGGGCCCAGAACTGGACACAGGACTCAAGGTGCGGCCTAACCAAAGCAGAGTACAGGGGCACAATGACCTCCCTGCTCCTGCTGGCCACACCATTCCTAATGCAGGCCAGGATGCGGTTGGCCTTCTTGGCCACCTGGGCACACTGCTGGCTCATGTTCAGGCGGCTGTCGATCAGCACCCCCAGGTCCCTCTCTGTTTGGGAGCTCTCCAGCCACTCCGACCCCAGCCTGTAGCTATGCATGGGGTGGTTGTGGCCAAAGTTAAGGCAATTAATGCAGTACAATGTGTTAGAGGTCAAGTGAAGGTACGATACTTGCTTGTAAATGTTAGTCTATCACCATTATTAAGAGAGAACAGTTTGTCCATTTAGTTTTATTGAAGGATGATGCCATAAAGTTCTCTGATGCTCACTTCCTGCCTCATTTCAAGGAACACTGTGCACCTGTCACTATACTTCCTAATCTTTTAAAACCTCCTTAAATTGTGTCTCCAGAGTTAATAAAATACCTTTTCCTGTCTGCTTTGTATGTAAATAACAGATTCTTGAAAGAGGTTTCCTTTGGTTGATTTGCTTGGTTTGGTTTCAGAAATTGCAAACCAAGTCAATTGTAAAACTGCAGCTTCCATTAAGTGACAAGTGGTTTAGATGCTGTTTCCAAATAATGCTGACAATTGCAGAGCCATTGCATAAAATAAAATAATGTTTCCTCACATGAAGCAAGTTCTGTTAGGACTAAGAAAGGGTTCTTGATCTTACAATAACCTGAATAACTCAATGATTTTGATATGGGGAAGAAAGAAGTCATAACTCTATTTTCAGAATTCCTCTCTCAGTGAAGAATTTGTTTCTCCTGATACCTGAGCTTGAAGCTGTCCAGTACTGCATAATTAAATACTGCACATGTTTTGAACAAATAGAGCAGTTCAGGTTTGTAAGCAGACATATTAAAATACATCATTTCATCATCTGGAAATCTGTTCGTTAAGAATTAAACAATAAAAACAAGACAAACCATATTGAAACCAAACAGAGAGGTTTTCAAGCCAAACTTAGTAAAACCTATTGTAGTTTCCTTGTTAAAGAGAGAATATTTTGGGGGTTTGCACTAAGCAGCCATAGTTGACAAAAAAGACACAGATTAGTTGTTTGTTTCAGATTTGACCCTTGTGAATTTGTTTCCTTGCTTTCAGTAAAGAAGAAAGAAGCGGAAAAGAGAAGTGGGGCACCCACTGTCCATCCTGAAGAAATTAAATACATGTAGTTTGATCAGAGTCAAATTCTTACCTTTGAAATCCATTGATCCATGGAATACTTTTCTCTAGGGAGCTGGTAGAAAAATCTAATAGAGTTGGAAAAAAGTACTGGAATGTGTAGAGAGACTTCTTGATTTATTGCAGTGGGAGTTCAGTGGCTAGAGCAGCTGGAGAACTGGATGGAAGTTACAAAAATAAATCACATAGCCCAGACTGGCAAAAATAAAAGGCTCAGGTGTAGTCACACAAAGATCAGTCATTGTAAGCTCAATGGAAGCAGTGAGGAGACTCCTGTCTGTTCAATATATGACTTTACTGTCTGTGTTCATAATGTTTTCTTTCCTTCTGTTATGTAAAGGGCCCCCCAATTCAAGAGAGACGGAGATTACTGGAGAGAGTCCAATGGAGGACTACAAGGATGATTAAGGGACTGGAGCACTGCCTTATGAGGAAAGGCTGAGAGAACTGGCACTCTTTAGCCTGAAGAAGAGAAGACTAAGAGGGGATTTAATAATTGTTTTTAAATATATGAAGGCTGGGTGTCAAGAAGGAAGGGACAGCCTCTTCTCACTTGTGCCTTATGATATGGCAAGGGGCAATGGATGTAAACTACAGCACAGGAAGTTCCACCTCAACATGAGGAAGAACTTATTTACTGTAAGGGTCACAGAACACTGGAACAGGCTTCACAGAGAGGTTGTGAAGTCTCCTCTGGATTCTTTCAAGACCCATCTGGCTATGTTCCTGTACAATCTGCACTACATTATGTGCTTATGTGGTCCTGCTCTCGCAGGGGGTTGGACTTGATGATCTCCAGAGGTCCCTTCCAACCTCTTAACATCCTGTGATCCTGTGACCAACAAACCAGGGGCAGAAATAAGTAATACAGCAGTGAAGGAATTACTGTTTTGAACTAGGTATCCCTTCATCTTTGCATCCAATAAAAGCAACCATGATAAGAAAGCAGTTCTAGATGCTGTATCACTTAAGTTTTTCAAAATTATAATGATTGGTTTCTACGAGAATATAGAGCAAATATCCAGGATTAGAGATGTCAAAGTAACACTAAATGGCAAAAATATACACAGGTCCCCCTGCGATAGATGCTAGTTTGCTATATTATACACAGAGTTATTGTCCAGAGAAGTAATTCCTTATCTGACTTGTGTGGTTTTGCAGTTTACAGCAAGTCCATAAATGAAGTCTGAGAGGTAAAAGCTTCGATTAGCAAAGAGGCTCTAACACCTTTCCGATCTTCTGATCCATCCACTAAAAACAGTATACAGTACCCGATATCATTAGTCAGAACATCTTTTCAGTTTGCTCTGGGCAAAACTGATTGAATAGTAAGTGAATACTGAATATGTTACTGTCGTTTGAACGTAAAGGCATGACCAGTTTTCTGTGATGGTAAAAACATCACAACCATTTGGGCTCAGATCACTTTTTCTTGAGACTGATTTTTTAATATCTTACTTAAAGGGCCCAGAAAATACTGAAGTACTGAAATGAGCAGCACAAAAAACCATTGAAATAGATAGTTGAAAACTAGTAAAAGAAGATTGGGAGGCTCTCTGTAAGATAGGGTTTGAGTCAGTGTATTCTAGTATATTTAGGAGACTTTGGTATTGTAGTATAACAGCGAATTCCAGTGTAAAGTAATTGTCCATGATTTCTCTATCTTAAACAGCAGCAAACCATAGCTTCAGCCTCTACTGCAAGAGATCTACATCACTGACAGCAGATATTCTGGGATAGCCAAAAAAAATCTAGAAAAGCCATCCACATCCCAAATTTGGCTTATAAACACAAAAAGCTTGAAGAATCTCACTGACTAGCAGTAGAGTAACGCCCTGCCTTGCATTTTCCACAGATCTTTGTAAGATTTAAGAATTAAGCTGATTCAGAATACTCATAGTAGCATCCTGAAAAGGTATTCCAACACTGCAGTCTGGAAAAGAAAAGTCTGCAATTGAACCGTCCTCTTATAAGCTATAAAAATTGTTGAATGCATCATGGGTCAAATAGAGACCGTTTTGGATATTGGGTGTGTGTTGCATTTGTTGGATAAAGCACCCAGTGAAGAAGCAGTGTTTTCCACTTTAACTGCACAACCCACAAATTGAATCCTAGCAGTTTCTTTAGTCTGTGTCCAGTGTATATGTAAGGCAAATATATTTGCTGTGTGCGTCTTAGGACTTCTATTAATAACATGACTTGTGCCCAGATATAACATTATTTTAGCCAGTTTTGTGGGATCTGCAATTCCTACAAATGATAGCTTACTGAAAGATTGTCAGCTCTTTACACACCATATTTTTTGAACAGCTTCCCAGCTAAGCACAACACTTGCTTACACAAGGAATGACTCCACCTGAGGATGTGTTCCTCTTTGTAACAACGCAGCCAGTAAACAGCTAAAACCCAGCAGCCAGGACTTCTTGCTGGAGTGGACAAAAATACAGCATTCTTGATGACCACTCCTCTTTGTAAATGTCAGATGATATGTGATGAAGTGTAATCACACACAGAGAATCACACAGACCAGTTTGAAATGTTATGTTATATACAGCAATCTCACCAAAAACCTCACCTGTTCCCACTCTATCCCTTCCCTAACATCATCCTCTCTTTATAACCTGTGTTAAGCCTATGTGCTTATTGTAGTAGCCTGTATACTTACTAGTTTTTTGGGTTTTTTTTAACAAGCATATCTAAACTAAACTGTCAATACCATTCTTTGTCCCAAACTACTTCTACTTTGTGGAAAAAAATTCCAACTCAGGCCAAAACTAGCAAGTCAATTCTGTTATTTTTATAAGATTATCACAGGAATGCCAAAAAAAATATTCTTAAGTTACAATGGGTGTAACACAGGATTTTCACATTACCCCCTCCCTCTGGGGGAAATCCATAACTTTGTCTACAGTGTGAACTCCACTCATATGGGTCAGGGTAGATTTACCCAGTCAGTATGTTTGTTTCCACTTCCATTTTTATTGGCACAAAACCAAACAACTAAGGGGAAATAAGCAGTGCAGGGCCCCCACCCTGGCTCAGAACATATTTTTGTCTATTGTAGCTGGTTCTCTCAATTTCCCAGATCATTGAAAACCTGCTCCAGTCACTGGTACGGTAAAGTTGATTGCTGTCAGGGGGTAGGATGTTTGTTCTAGAGTGATCAAGAGGGGTCAGAGCTTTTAGTGGCAACGACAACCCAATGGAAATATCTACTGAATTCCAGCGTAAAACAGGGCTATGGTCCATGTAGACTATCTGGAAGCACACTGAATTTCTTATGATTGCTGTATCTTGCTAGGATCCCACTCTGAGAGAGTGAAGAGCTCTGATCCTTCCACATCTGTCACAGCGTTTTACAGATCTGGCATATTAACAAATGCCAGTAGTGTCATTATCTGGATGACTCCCTTTGAGGGCAAGTCTTAAGGTGTCAAGAATTCCCAGAACTGTTCTGTCCAAAGTCTCAACAGCCTGTGTATGAATGCTAAAACCCTAAATAGGTGTAAAGTTCCAATCCATCTATGTCCCTTATGCAAGTGATTAAGAATCACAATGTGTTTTATGCATTTAATGATGAGAAAGTAAATAACAAAAATTCTCTTGGTGTAGGCCCATGTTATGTGGTTGTGTCATGACAAAGTGCAGATCAGCTTATGCTGTCTTGGTTTTCATGAAAAGTCTACTGGCGGTTACTGGCTGTGTTCATGGTAAATGCTTCCTGAGTCAGTAATGTTCTATTCTGATTTCTGTTTTTCTAATCTGAACCTCAGATTTCAAAATTAAGTTTTGCTCTTCCTGATTTTTTTTTTTTTTTTGGTGCATTATTACTGTTACTGACCTCAAGTGTATCCTGAAAGATAATTTTGATTATCATGCTAGAAACAGGATGTAATACCACCTGTTTCTCCCGGATTTACGTGTTTGAACCACCAAACTAGTGAGAACTGCTCTATTGGCTTCCACATAAGATACACGAGATAGGGTCTAGTGCCCTGCCTCATGTGGCTTCTCTCCCTTTCCCACATATGCACTGGCCACCTTTATTCTGGTAAATGAGACATGCTCAGGTCTGTTCTCTGCCTCAGGCCAGCTCACGCGATGTTGCAGATGCTCATGGTTATGAAAACTAGGATAGCTGGTATTCAGACTGAATGTTGGCTGTGGTGCCTGAATTGTACTGGCTGCCTGAAGGAGAGCTCGCTGGACTGGCCAGGGTCAGCCTCATGCTGCCGCTACACAGGCAGTCAAGTCCCAGAGCTTGGGATCATGCTTACCATCAAGGTGGAGCTATTAATACTTAGCATTTGGTTGAGATTGGTTCCAAACATGAGCCATGAAGTTTACAATTCCTTACAGTTGTGTGTCATCAATTATTATATATCTGGAGAGATTCAGGGGTCTTACTAAATATTAGGAGCTCGAAAAAAATGTCTATTGGCTTTCTGAATGGTATGTTCTTTGCTTTGATGCTTTTCAAATTGGATTTCCACGTGCTGACAGTATAACATAATACTGCCATTTATCAGATTTCATTTGCCACATGTAATTTTATGAAGTGCCTTGTTCGTTTTTTATAAAAAGAGAAAAATTAATTCTAGTACCATGTGTTTAATAATCTGATAAGTAATAAGGGTTAGAGAAACAAGAAGAAAGAATATTAAGTGACTTCACAGACAAGAGTTACACTTTCATTTGCATCTATATATTAGCCTATGAGGAGATTTCTTTTTAAACCATTTTATTATCCTTAGGTGCACCAAATGGTTCAGTCATTTAAAGTGTGTGCAGGAGGACTTACTGCATCAGCAAAAGAAGATGTGAAGCAAGCTGATATGACTGGCCAGGGCATAGTACTCTCTTTGTCTCCTGGCTTCAGTGACCAAAACCCAATTGTTGAATTATTTTGTGAGAGCACAATCTTGTCTTTGATTGAATTGTAAAAGGCTCTGCCAGGGTTATGTGCTATTTCCAGTCAGGAATATGGAGGCTTTAAATTCTTGCTGGGTACAAGGAGTGCTATACAGATGATGCAATGGGAAAGATGCAGAATGGTATTTGAACTTAGTTTTAAATAGTGCTTAAAATAGTGTTTTCTTACAAACCAACAAAAAGGTAACATTTGCAAACTAAGAATAACACAGATGAAAACTTCTTTCTAATAACATCTTTATTATGCTCATGTTGTGCAAGATGTGTTTGATTGTGTGTTCCAACTCTATGCAGGATAGTTTCACTCATACAAAGCCTGAAAGATTTCTGTTTTTAAAATCAAACTGGTTATAGTACTGTTGACTCTATGCAGGTGATTTCACATAAAAACTGTTGGGTGTTTTATGTATCCTACATCTTTCAGAATGCTTTAGATAATTATTTAAACTGTACTGAGTTTCTTTTTTTTTTTTTTTACAACCTGCACTACACTGCCAAGTGTTTTAGTCACCAGCAGTTTAGTATCTGGGAAAATTTAAAACCTCTCAAAGGTGAGCTGAAATATATTTCTCCACACACAAGTTGTCCCAGCATAAAAGCCTGTTACTGACACCTTTGCAGAGCTGGAAATTAATATAACATCCCACCGACAAAGGGTGATGGGACAGGTTTGAACCCTGCCTAGAGGAAGAATGCCTCTAATTTTAAGTGCAGTGGGCAGGGAATAAGAGACTTTGACCAGGTGACACGGTTTTCCTCCCCATCTATTCTGCCCTGCTGAGGCTACATCTGGAGTACTGTGTCCAATTCTGGTCTCCTCAGTTCAGGAGAGATAGAGAACTACTGTAGAGAGTCCAGTGGAGGTCTACAACTATGATTGCAGGACGAGAGCCTCTCTCTTAACAAGGGAAGACTGAGAGACTTGGGGCTTTATAGCCTGGAGAGGAGCAGACTGGGAGGGGAACTTACCAATACTTACAAATATCTAAAGGGCAAGTGTCAAGAGCATGAGGCCAGTCTCTTTCCAGTGGTGCCCAGTGACAGAACAAGGGGTGATAGACACCAACTAGAACATCAAGCGCTGCCTGAATTGAAGGAAAAACTTTGTGGGTGACAGCACTGAAACAGGTTATGGAATCTCCCTCTAGGGACATTCAAAACCCACTTGAATGGATTCCCATGCAACCTGATGTAGGTGAACCTGCTTCATCAGAGGGGGTTGGACTACATGTTCCCAGAAGTCCCTTCCAACTTATAACATTCCATGGTTTTCAAGCACTCGCAGAACATTCATCACTGATATAGAATTAAACCTTGCCTTTCCTGATCTTTAGGCAGTAAGTAACTTGGGAAGAAAATTCAAAGGCTGGAAGGAACTATTTCTGCAACAGTGTGATGTAAAAGATCAACCTCTTGCTCTTCCCAAATTCAATGAGCAGCAAATCTCAAATGTGCCCAGTGGGGTGGCAAGAAAAGGAATGAAGTTTATGGGTTGCTGTGTGGATGTTAAATGGGTGTAAAATGGTTCATGTTAATCACACAGTAACTGGCCTTTCATATGCAACCTATGTGTTGAACAGTGGATCTCTCTCCGTGAATGGGTGTTTGTATATGTTGGTCCAGTTATTACTCCTTTCCTTCAGAGGAAAAGAAATGATTGGAAATGGAGAGGATAGCATAGGCTTCCTATCTGCTTGGGTCTGTGCAGTACCTCCCCTGTGGTTTTTATATGGCAGCAATTACAGAATCATGCCCTTCCGTTCTGCCTTGAGGGGGCTGCAAGGATGAAGATGGGACTGTACAGTTTCAAGTACAGGGCTAAAAGGCATCATTGTGCAGGAAAATTTAAACAGTTGCTGAATTTTAAGTCCATGCTTAAATCCAATTGACATCTGTGAGATTTTAGTTTGATCAAGAATTTTGTGACTTCAGGGCTGTGCACACTGTAGAAATGCTGAAGCAGAAATTATTCCATATTATCATTACAGATTGAGGAACATTTACATCTGCACACAAGCAAAATCATATTTCCAACCAGTAGACCTCAGGCCTGTAATGTCATATGTGCATGGACAAACCCTTACACGCATCAGGATAAGAATCTGACTTCCCTTCTCTTTATTGCAGCAATAATCCTTTTTTGTTGTTTTCATCTTTATTTTTGTCCTTCCTTTTTTTTTTTTTTTTTCTCCTTTTAAATCCAGATGTTTAAATTGTTATAATTACAATTCTCTGTTTAATTTGAGGGTTGCAGTCCATGCTAACATTAAATTATGTGTAGTGTTGATTAATTTTTATCAAAGCCAGCATACTCTGGCAATATAAGGATCTTTTGGTGAGATCAAACTGTTTCTACAATTATGAAAGGAAGTAAAGAAGCAAAAAATAAACCTGCTATACCTCCTCAATTACACTTTCTCAGACAGATCTCATTGAAATTGTGGCTTGAGCAGAAAGCAGACAACACAGTTTGATGTGCAGAGGCTCCAGAATGCCATGCTTAATGTTTTGCATAAAATAATGAATAGGTCTTTCCTTATAACTAGCTTACAAGTGAGTAAACAGAGCATTATGTTATGTCTATATTGAATGACATGACACTTACTTGCAATTAATATACTCAGATTTTGCGTACAGGTATTTATGTAGATCTACAGATCCCCTTCCAAAATGATTTTTTTAAAGTGAAGATAAGTGACTGTTGAAGCCTTTGGCATGTGATAGTTGTTCTGAGTTTAGTGTTTGTGTCTCATTGGAGTAATATGGGTTTGTTTGTTCTGTAGCTATTCCAGCCCACCCACATCTTGGTGGTTTGGCCCTTCCTCTTGCTTGTCTGCAGGTGTGTCCATTGCTGACCTCATTCACCCATCTATTTGGAGTCATAAATACATTTAACCTAATGTTTGGACATATCTCTGTTATGCCATCATTGAAATAGAAACAACCTCCTCCCCTCCAAACAATTAATTCCTTATTATGAAACAAGAAGTTTCTGCCTAATGTTCATCAAAATTGTTGGGTTTTTTTTTCATCCTCTCACAGTAAAATATTGTAAGGTTTCACTTCTATTTTGGGCTTTGCCACACACTTGCATCATCTCCCTGTGCTTCTCTCTTAGTTCAAAATGACCATCCTTCGAAGTGCTACCTTTTCAAATGTATGTAAAATGCTTAAAGGTTCTCAGATCTCTATATGAAAGCACATTAGAATGAATTCTTCATGGCTTTTTTATGTCTAAAGTGCTTAGGTACTGTAATTAAGATTTTCTGTGGTTTAGGACTGGCCTAGTTCAGTCAGGCAGAGGAGATTTTAATTGTTCACTTGAGTAAAACTAGAGTTAAAATGAACTGCTTTGTTTTGTGTTGTGAAAACTCAGTCTCAGAGCTATGTAGTTTTATTTCACGACATTTTCATATGAAAGTTGTGTCCTGTACTGGGAGAAGTAGGGTTAATTTTCATGCCAAAATGAAACACAGCAGCATTCTATCTTACTTTTATGAAGAAGTTTTTTAGTGGACTTCTAAAAATACCACTAATGTGGATTGAACCCATACTGGCTATCATTGGTGTCTGCTGCCACAGCCCATGTGTATGTTGTCTTTTACACTTCCCTTAGGTGGAAAATGCTGTACAGAAGGCCTGCTGCATGCTACAAATGGAAAAGAAAAATCCAGTGCAAGATGTAATTTAGTGTGAAAACAAACTGGGTAATACACAAATTGCAAGTGCACTTTTCTTCAGATACCCTGTTTTATTTTGATCCTAACTTCCTCAGCAGTACCACAAGCTGCACTGCTTTTGCTCTTCTAAAACAATTCTCGCCCAAGCAAAATTTTATTGTCCAGCATTTCTCCAAGGTTGGGTAAGCACAGAAATTAAAGTGGGTGGAGAGGTAGAAGTCAAAACTAATGCTTGAGAAATAAGTGGAAAAGATGGAGTTTTAGAGGAAAATGATGGCAGTGGTGAGAAGTAGGGACATGTGGGGAGCTAGAGGAAAATAGACTTACAGACTTGAGGACTTAATACAATACGATACAATACAATACGATACAATACAATAAACCAGATTGGAAGAGACCCTCAAGATCATCGCGTCCAACCCATCAAACAACTAGATCATGTCACCAAGCACCCCATCAAGTCTCCTCCTGAACACCTCCAATGACGGTGACTCCACCGCCTCCCCAGGCAGCCCATTCCAATGGGCAGTCACTCTCTCTGTATAGAACTTCCTCCTAATGTCCAGTCTAAACCTGCCCTGGCGCAGCTTGAGACTGTGTCCTCTTGTTCTGGTGCTGACTGCCTGGGAGAAGAGACAAACCTCTGCCTGGCTACAACCTCCCTTCAGGTAGTTGTAGAGAGCAATAAGGTCACCCCTCAGTCTCCTCTTCTCCAGGCTAAGCAACCCCAGCTCCCTCAGCCTCTCTTCATAGGGCTTGTGTTCCAAATACAACTATCATCACAGATTTTGGAGGCAAGTGCTGGGATGTGCTAGTCATTTAAGAAGAAATCAAAACCAGAGAAGTATGAATGTATGGGACAATATATACAGAATGTTTCCTTCCCAGATCTCCAGTTCGGTGTTACAGCTCTAAGTCTGACCATGGCTTCAGCTGCCCACAAATGGCTTGTACTTTCAAATTGTGTCTCTCAGTGCATACAGGCTTCATGAGTTCTGTGCTGGGCCTCTGAAGGGATGAAATCAGTACTTGGTACAAACTGGGCAATTAATTTTGTCCCATGGGATATGAGGGGGTGTGTGTGTGTGTGGTGCAATTTTTAATGAGTCTCATACTGTTCCCCCTACTTCCTCAGCTTTCAGACAGTCTCCAGACAATTCAGCATGGTGTAGGAAAAACGAATATAGAGTACTTTCCTCTTCATAGAAATTAATATATATATATATGTGAAATAGGCAGGAGATTCAGATGAGATTGAGTGGTCTCATGGTTAGGAAGATTGGTAACTGTGAGAAAGGGTAGACTGCTCCTGCCTTTACCAATAAGTTCCTATTAAAGATGGCCAAATTGCTTGCTATTCTATTCTAAAATTTTCCGTCAGGCGCTAGATACTAATGGTTTTGGTTTTCTACAGCAGGACAGATTGGCAGACTGCTTTCCCAGCTGGAGTTTTAAGTCATTGATAGTGTGCTTTGGACATACAAAACCTGCTACAAACACAAAGTAGTGAAGGAAAATCAGTACTCTAATTTCTTATACTAGAAACTCAAAATACATGGAAACTTCTGCTTTTTCCCCCCTTTATCTCCATGCCTAACTTTATCCTTATATAGTGGGCATGATAGGAGGGAAAAAAACATTTCCCCTACATTCAGTTCCCCTTCTGAAGTCAATGTGAATTGCTTAGATAACTTTGATGAAAGCTCTGACATACTCCAGAGGAAATTATTAATTTTCCTTTTCAGTGTAACGTTGAAGTATCATACTAAATACTTACTTATTCTTTTATTATAGGAAGTATGAGTCCTGCAGGGGAAAAAAAAAGTGGTTATGAAATGAAAACCATACTCCATGGTATTCTCATGATGGAGAAAAATTAATTGCCTGGTGAAACTTTCAATGTAGGAAATGCTGTAATCAAGCACTTGATTTCACCATATGGGGAGAGTATTCATTCTGGTTTCAGGAAGAAAAGATGAAGGGGTTTATTTGATAAAATACATGTGGACAGTGACTTTCCTGTGGTCTAGGGTGATAACAAATCCTTGACAGGCACATTCTGCATATGTGGAATTGATGACCAAGAATATCATACCTAAGTTTGTTCTCACTAAAATCAATAAAATATCTCAGGTTGCTTGTAGAAATATTTGTGGTGTGTATTGCAACAAGTATTCAGTATCCACAGTTCAGAGCTGCTCTGGGCCAATGGGATTGCAAAATTTCGGTCAGCTTGGCTGACAGCCTAAGGTTGCCACAGCATTTTTTATCTTTAATGAGTAAAAGAGGTGGTGTTTATAGAAAAATAACTGTCTCTTGAGAAGCTGTGCAAAAAGTTCCATTCAAAACCGTTCTGTTTATATATAGTTTTGTTGTTTGTTTTCTTTTCTTTTTACTACTACTGTGGACATTTGCATGAAAACAGGATATTTCTCCTTCAAATTGCAGTCATGGACAGAATAGCTACTCTGCCAAAATGGAGCCAACCCACTTCAAAAAAGTAAACTATTTTTCTCACCAAATCTGTTTCTTCCGTGTATGTAAAGTTTAGAGCACTTATTTTCCTACCTAAATTTAGGGGCTGGGTTGGGTTGGGTTTTTTTTTTTTGCATTAGATCTGTAAAACCAACAAAACAATATGTATATAGTAAAATGAGACTATGTTAGTGAAAAGATTAAGTTAGGGGGAAAAAGCAACAGTAATATAAGTAGCATTTATGGTTTAGTATTTACAGTGACAGAGAGCAGGGATAAAAGTATTTTTGTTACATGTACTGAGGTTTGGGGTTGTTGTCCACACAGCTTAGAAACAATGATATAGTACTCAAGAGAAATAAATAGAAGAGCTGAGTCCTGTTTTGGCTGATGGTGATCAGTAGTACTAATAAAGGCAGGCTTCTCTTAAGAATGCCTCTGTTCCTTCTAATGAACAAATTTGACTTCTCCAGTCTTGGGTTAAATGTAGTAGTCTATCAATTTGAGAGATATGCTTTTACTGACAAGTGGAATATATTTTCTTGTTTGGCAATGTTTTATAATTCCTTTAAAATTTACTTTAGAGGCCCAAGGCTGAATGAGTGTACATTAACAGCAATGTTTCTATATGTATTTACATCACTTAACAGCTCAGTCCACGACCATCTGGCTGCACATGGAAAGCTCTCAACTGTCCAGATAGCTCTGTGTCATTTATTTCTTTGGCAGGAATGAGTAGGATAGTGGGTGTGGCACGCTGCCAGATCCTTAGCCCCTGTAGCCCTCATCCTAGAAAATAACAAAGGCAGGAACGTGAATCACGGAGCCTTCCAGCTGGAGGCAGCTCCAGCAAGAGCCATCTTACAGCTGCTTTGCCCCGAAGTGGCTCACTCCCCCTAGACTAGGAGACTGTGGTAGCTTCTGACTTTGAGCGTGCTTTTCTTGTTCCTCCTACTCTCAGTCTAGGGTGGCTCTCTGAAAACTGATACCTGTGTAAAATCTTCTGTATTATCTCTTTATACAGCTGCAGGATTTATAGTCACCATACTAATAAGTAAATGTTCCCTCTCTGGTTAATAAATGGAACAGCAAGATTTTAGAGCAGGTGAGCATAGTCCTCTGACAGTAAAGATTTGCAGAGAAATTAAGAAGGAACAAGCTCCTCTTTGTCAAGTTTTCCAATGTCATGAGCACCAATGCTTCCCAAAACTAACTGCAGGTCTTTCAGACAATCTTTTTTTTCCTCTCATTTGAACAAATAAGCATCTCTCTGATATTTTTTTAATGTAACCAGCTTGTACTGGGTTCTTTACCTGTTTGGGGCCATACAAATTTGTGATTTGCAAGTAATAAATTATTAAACCTCTGTGAAATAGACCTTGCAATTCTCTCTGCAGATATAAACTGCCTTTGTTTTTGCCATGCCACTTCACAGAGTCAGGGTCCATTTGCTTAGGCCGAACACTATTTGAATGTGACTGAACAATATCAAGACCCAAGCAGTGGGAAGAAACACCAAAGGCTCTTTGGAGAAATATGTTGTCTTCATTCCTAGTTCGTAGCTGCTCCATGGGTCTTTTATACTTGACAACTTTTATACTTGGGCAACTCACAATGTGTGTTCACATTGTCCTGTTTGTTTTATACCTGTAGAACTTTACACAGGATTTGGGCCTAATTAAATGTTTGCAAAGTAATTCAGCATAAATGTGATGATTAGTTTCTTTAGTTATTGGTTGGCAATATTCAGTTCCCACCTAGTTTGTTCAGTGCTGCTTTGGCAAACTTACAGATTTCAGCAACAGTCATTCACGGTAATTATCTCATATAACACACTAAGTAAATATATGGTAAATGAGCAAATGTAAATCAAACAAGAAAGAAAACCCTGGGGACTAGCTGGGCCTGAAGCTCTCGTGGCACAGCAGGTAAGCCAAAGTAGTAAGAGGAACAGGATAAGAATTTCTTAGAGCCTAACTGCTGCAAGTATGTCAATGGAGCTGAGTCAGCATGGGAAGAATGCAATAATCTGCTGTTGATTCAAAAGCCAGTAGCTCACTGGTACCCTTCTGGGTGATGTGGAGATCATTTGCTGGAAATGCCGATGACTAACATTCGAGGACTCTGCTGCTTCTGCTGCTCTTCAACCCATCTCTTGTACTGCTGCATTCCAGGGGCATTCCACTGGAAACAACATCATGGCACAAAGCTGCTGGAATAGCCACCAGTCAGCATCAGACCAGCAGCTAGAAAATGTAAATGATACCGGTCATCCTTTTAGAAGTTGCAATTTAAAAATTGATTTGCCTTTCTGAATTCAAATGTGTTTCTTCCACTTTGTCTGTCTCAGGTCAGTATGCATAGCAGATTTGTATAGTATTCACAAATGAATATTTAGCAGCATAACTTGTATTTCTTTTGTGTAGAATTTCTTATATAAAACATTCCTTTGTTATCCTTATTCCTCTACAGTTTTGCTCACAAGAAACCAGGCCTTTTTCTGCCTTTCTTCCAGCCAGTTCTTTGTTTTTCTGTGTAGAAATACTTCTAGTTATTGTGTTAACAATTACTTTCCTGTTGTCTTCCTGACTTCCAATCTTTCTGTGGGTTTTTTTTTGCCAGCTTATGGATGCTATGACTGCAGGACGGTGCTAACTGATCCCTCTGGAGTTTTCACTTCCCCGTGCTTCCCCAGTGATTATCCGAACAGTCAAGCCTGCAAGTGGATCATCCGAGCACCTCATGGGTTCATCATACAGCTAACATTCATTGATTTTGACATCGAGGAGGCTCCAGGTTGCATTTATGATTCACTGACATTAGACAATGGTGAAAGCCCAATGAACCTTTGTGGCATCACTGCCAAAGGATTGTCTTATAACTCTACCGGAAATGAAATGATTGTGTCATTTAAAAGTGACTTCAGTATCCAAAAGAAAGGGTTTAATGCCAGCTATGTACGAAGTAAGTAAACTCAAAGTATTTAATCTCTCTTAAGAGGTGTTAGAAAGAAATGTACTATAAGAATTAGAGCAATAATCCCAAAGAAATCAAGTCCTCCATGAGAAGGGAAGGATGGGGAGGATTGTAGGATAAAACTACAGTTAGCCAACATGGATTTAGGAAAGGCAGGTCCTGCCTCACCAACCTGATCTCCTTCTATGATCAGGTGACCTGCCTGGTGGATGTGGGGAAGGCTGTGGATGTAGTCTACCTGGACTTCAGCAAGGCCTTTGACTCCATCCCCCACAGCAAACTCCTGGCCAAGCTGTCAGCCTGTGGCTTGGAAAGCAGCACAGAGAGTGTGGTGAACGGTGCCACATCCAGCCTGCAGCCAGTCACTAGTGGTGTCCCCAGGGATCAGTGTTGGGCTCCATCCTGTTCAATATCTTATTGATGATCTAGATTGAGTCCATCAGCAGTAAGTTTGCAGATGACACCAAGCTGGGAGCAGGTGTTGATCTGTTGGAGGGTAGGAGAGCTCTGCAGAGGGACCGTACAGTCTGGACAGATGGGCAGAGTCCAACATGATGGCATTTAACGAGTCCAGGTACTGGGTGCTGCACTTCGGTCACAACAACCCCATGCAGTGCTACAGGCTGGGGTCAGAATGGCTGGAGAGCAGCCAGGCAGAAAGGGACCTGGGGGTACTGATTGACAGTAGGCTGAACATGAGCCAGTAGTGTGCCCAGGTGACCAGGTAAATGGCATCCTGGCCTGTATCACAACTAGTGTGGCCAGCAGGAGCAGGGAGGTCATTCTGCCCCTGTGCTCAGCACTGCTTAGGTCACACCTTGAGTACTGTGTCCAGTTCTGGGCTCCTCAATTTAAGAAGGACATTGAGACACTTGAATGTGTCCAGAGAAGGGCAACGAGACTGGTGAGAGATCTTGAGCACAAGCCCTATGAGCAGAGGCTGAGGGAGCTGGGGTTGTTTAGCCTGGAGAAGAGGAGGCTCAGGGAGACTTTATTGCTCTCTACAACTACCTGAAAGGAGGTTGTAGACAGGAGGGGGTTGGTCTCTTCTCCCAGGCAGCCAGCACCAGAACAAGAAGATACAGTCTCAGTCTGTGCCAGGGGAAGTTCAGGCTTGAGATGAGGAGAAAGTTCTTCACAGAAAGAGTAATTGGGCATTGGAATGGGCTGCCCAGGGTGGTGGGGGAGTCACCGTCCCTGGAGGTGTTCAAAAAAGGATTGGATGTGGCACTTGAAGCCATGGTTTAGTTAGTCATGAGGTGTTGGGTGACAGGTTGGACTTGGACTTGATGATCTCTGAGGTCTTTTCCAACATTATTGATTCTATGATTTTCTGTTTTTTTAACTAATTTGTTTTTCTTTGGAATAGAAGAAATTATATTATTCTGGGACATGACATGAATCATGTTAGAAAAGCTTCTCACATGCAAGGATCTTACACCTAATGGTGTCTCTCCCTCCAGATTTATGCTGGAGGGTTTGGAACCAGGTCAGTATACCCGCACAGAGACATCGAAAGGAGAGTGTGAGAGGGAACTCAGTTCAGCCAGAAGTGGGGCCAGGCTGGACCTCTGGCCCCATGAGGCACCCAACAGTGAGGAGGAGTTTATTCACAAGGCAGAACTTCTCAGGGATTCTTCCAGGCTCTAGGAACAAACTCCCAGGGATGAACTAGTGTGTTCCAGTTCCTTGACCGACCTTTCCCTTCTTTAAATACATGGCAATGCTGAGATTTTAAAAAGCCTAACAACTGGGGGAAAAAATGCTCATGTTTTTCCCCTAGAACATGACAAACAAGATATGATTGGTGTTTCCTTTGTCATTTAAAGTGTTAATTACAAGTTGCTCTGACATGATGGTAAAAGGCAGGAAGGTAGTGGAGACCATTAGGGGATGATCACTTACAGGCCCTATCTGCTACTCACCATTCATCCACTTCAGAGTTACAGTTTGCAGTTGTGAACAGTAGTCTTTCTTTTGTCAAAATTACACACCTTGGAATGAATACTAGTATTGCTTTGAGCATTTATATTACTGTAACACACACGTTCTGTTGATTGAATGGCAGCTGTAGAAAATACAGAGCACGGAGATTTGCAGTTATCTCTTCAGTTACAAGTAGATCCTCCCTGTGATTTATTTGGTTTTAATATTTATATATTTATATAGATAGCATATATTGTAAAATAATGAAGCTATCAACCCCTGGAAATCATAAGGCAAAGGAAGTCCTAATTGTGCCAGCAAAATTTGTGTGCTGTTCTAAAAAGAAAAAAACACCATAACATCATATCAGAGGAGCTAAAAATACTTACTTCTACTGAGGTCCTTTCATGCTGACAAAATGAATGCAGTAATAATTGTAGGAGCACCTATTCTTTTCTGAAAGTGGAAGCAAATTTTCTGAAAGGTGTCTCTATTTGAAAACAGCAGCATTTGCTGTATTGTAAGAAGTTGTAATGTCAGGTGGATCATAAAAAATAAAATGCCATCCAGAGGGACCTTGACAGGCTGGAGAGGTGGGCACAAGCCAACAAGACCAAGTGCAGGGTCCTGCATCTGGGTCGAGGCAATCCCAGGCACAAATCCAGGCTGGCCAGGGACTGGCTGGAGAGCAGCCCTGAGGAGAGAGACTTGGGGGTGCTGGTGGACGAGAAGCTCAACATGAGCTCTCAATGTGCACTTGCAGCCCGGAAAGCAAATCAGATCCTGGGCTGCATCAAGAGAAGTGTGGCCAGCAGGTCAAGGGAGGTGCTTCTCCCCCTCTACTCAGCTCTGGCGAGACCCCACCTGGAGTACTGTGTCCAGTTCTGGAGCCCCTATTACAGGAGGGATGTAGACGTGCTGGAGCGTGTCCAGAGAAGGGCCACGAGGATGATCAGAGGGCTGGAGCACCTCTCCTATGAGGACAGACTGAAGGAGTTGGGGCTGTTCAGTCTGGAGAAGAGAAGGCTCCGAGGTGACCTCATTGTGGCCTTCCAGTATCTGAAGGGGGCCTACAGGAAGGCTGGGGAGGGACTTCTCAGGATCTCAGGTAGTGATAGGACTAGGGGGAACGGATTGAAGCTGGACATGGGGAGATTCAGGCTAGATGTGAGGAAGAAGTTCTTCACCATGAGAGTGGTGAAGCCCTGGAATGGGTTATCCAGGGAGGTGGTTGAGGCCCTGTCCCGGGGAGGTGGTTGAGGCCCCGTCCCAGGAGGTGGTTGAGGCCCCATCCCTGGAAGTGTTTAAGACCAGGCTGGACGAGGCTCTGGCCAGCCTGATCTAGTGTAGGGTGTCCCTGCCCATGGCAGGGGGCTGGAACTAGATGATCCTTGTGGTCCCTTCCCACCCTGACTGATACTATGATACTATGATACTATGAAATGCAATCTGATCATGCAAAATTACATTTTTCTTTATTTGTCTTTAATCTCTTTTGATTATAAGGGATAAGATGACTTGCAGCCGGAATTGAAAGATTCAGTACTGCTTTCAGATATATTCAATGAGGAGGAGAGGAAAAGTCCACAAATGTAGTTAGAGAACCACTCGTGTATATATACATATAGGTGATGGCAAATTGAGTTATACCTTGCATTCATGGATTGCACTATTAAAAGTTAAATAGTCTTGGAAGATACTCTTTCCTTTTGAGTAAGACAGCTGCTCCCCAGCTTGAGTAATGATATCAGTGACCTTCACCAGTGACACATTTTAATGGCTCACATATGTGCTACTTTGGAAACTCTTTTAAGGCTTGCTGTTAAACCTCTGCTGGATTTTCTTTCATTATTCCGAATCTATAACTCTAACCTGACATCTTGATTTTGACTGTGGATGCCAGAAGAGCTGGCTTCATGCATATGTGGCAAATTACAACTGTTTTCTGCTTATTGACCACAGTCTTGCAGCATCTGTAACACCGGGTTACAGACAAAGATCATGGCAGTGTTTAACCTGGCAATAGATAGAGAAAAGGAGCTTGGTAAAACAATGACAATGTACTGCTTTCATGTTATAAAAGCACACACACACACAAATTATGATGCAGCTGCATGGCAGATGTCAATACCATGTGCTCCTGTCCCTGTAAAGAATTCCCAAAGCCATCAGGGAAATTGCACACCCCCTCACTTCAGGTCCCCAGTGAAGTTTCAGCTTGTCAAGCTGATGCCACTGCAATTACTATAAACATGATAGCTGGGCAAAATCATTATTTCTCCCAAAGTGAGGGGACTACTGTTTTATTCATATTTAACTTCTGTTTCTCTGAAATTATCATATGTAAGAAATAAAACTAAGTGTTTTTTTCAATTCTGTGTTTTACAGAGTAATGCAAAGTTGGAAAGTGTGTTCAAAGAAACACAGCAATTTGCTATATAGTATTTAAAAATACATTAATGGTACAATATGTACAGAAGACAAAATATATGTGGGGAAAGACAAATATAAATGAGTGAGTTTTGGGATAGAATTGGCCAAGAATAGAACAGGGTTTGTGTGACTGCTTAGTTTTATGTAAGAGCAGTTTCAAACCGAGTTTCACAGGGCACATCCTGTTACCCACAACAAGCTGACCACCCACACAAATGTTGGCTTTCCTCATTGTCACCTCCTGCAATACACCAAGAGGAGATAGATGGACTAGATCCTCAGGAGCAGTAAATGAATGCAGCTTTGTTAATCTTAGGGGAATTGCGTCAATTTACACCATCTGAAGAGCTGGCATGTTAATTATAAGTCACTCAGTTACCAATTAATAATGCTAAGTAGAAGTCACTTAGTTACCAAAAGGAGAGGAAGGAGAGCTAACAGACCTCTACTAGTACAGAAGTGCTTGGAACAGTGTCACATAAAATTCACTGACAGCTGAGTAGTAGTGCAGCAGCCCAAATTAAAAGCACAATTCAGCGGAGTAGTAACAAAAAAACGTCTCAAGCAGCTATTTGGTATATACACACTTGCAGGTGTCATTAAGGTTAATGCATTTCTTCCAGCATCAGAGAAGGAGCAGATGAAAGCAGTGAAGCTAGGAACAGATGAAGCCACCACATAAGCACTGAACCATGCTGAAAAGCCCATCAACTGGCAGGAAAGCAGTCTTCCCTACAAGGGGTTGTAAAATACGGTCTTAAGGACTCCTGGCTTGCTTGTGTGTGAAGGGACATAGGAGATGTGCAGCAGTGAGCTGCAAGTAAGCTAGGGGCTGTGAAAAGCAGCAGAGGCAGGCTTTGTGTCATGCCAGTGCTCCTGTGAAAGCAGATGTGGGTCTCAGAACAGTGTGCATCCAGGCAGACTTTTGTACATTCTTCATGAGTAAATAGCGATGTGTCCAAAATAACCCCTATTCATTGTAATTCAGTTATCTTCCTAACAGAAACAATTTAACATCATTCTGAAAGTAGTCTAAACACTTGGATAATTATTCCTAGAATGTATTCTTGCTCAGAGAATAACCTGTTTCTCCGGTATTAACACCTGAAATTCATCGGTATGACAATTGGCTGTGCAACAGTAATCAGGAAAGAGATCTGTACTTAATGTTGATGGGAGGATTCTGTTTTCTCCACATGGTCTAAATACTTGTCAGTTTTGTTCTTTCACTGTGTGGGGAAGGTGGCAGTGTTTTAATCTCTCAGATGAATACAGCAGAGCTATTAGACTTGTTCAGTACTGGAGCAATATCCTCTTTGTTTATTTCTCTTTCTATACTGTTTAAATGTGACCAGGTGTTCCATAACTCTTCTGCCCACCCTAACACAGGCTACACAGTGCTTATATGAATGATCTCTCTTCTTTTTTGAGTCTTGAATCCTTATACTTCTGGAACATTTTCCATGTTATGTAAAGAAGCTTACAGTATAATTAACCCATGGAAAAAAAAGGCTCTGTTTTCAATGGAGAGTTGAACACATTTTCTATCTATAAAATTGTTACAACATACTTTTGCCCTTGGAAATGAAAAAAAGTCTCTGAAGTAAATCCAGTAACTGTAAAAGCCCAGTATTTTTCTCCCTTCCCACCCATTCTTTAGTTGGGTTGGCAAATAATACAAAATGCTTTATGTTATTTTACTGTATAATATATTGGTCAAATTACATCCTTGTGTATATCCAAATATGGTAGTTTGGAGCTCAGAGTCTTTGCAAGCAGCTGGCAAAGGGAAATTGCAATACCACAGAACACACAGCATCCTTTTACCCCATATATGTGTCTTATTTTCCTGAGTGTGGCATGACAGTCACCTTCCCCCACATGTGTCATCCTGATATGGAAAAGGTTTTATTTCATTCTGAGATAATGTATGTTGTGGCATCACTTAAAAATTCCAAGGGAGACTAGATATTAACTACTGTCAAAGTTATTCTTCGGGTCTGGCAAAACCCAATTTCACTTCCAGCATATACACTGTGAAAATGTGTAAAAGAGGCAGCAGACATTTACTGGATGTGTGGTTGGCCGCAGAACTGCAGAGGCAGAAGTAAAACTGAGGGCTGCTGCAGTCTGGTCTTGTTGACACTGATACCTTTGCATGACTGATAACCTGAAACTTCTCTGTGTGGAGAAATTTACTGGAAGAGTTTTGTTGCCATGAGTGTGCCAATAAAACAGATCATATCAACACTTTATTTTTAAAAACAATGTTCTTCAAATTAGGGTGAACTTCTAGAACTGTCAGTAATATCCTCATGGAGAAGAAGCATGTATTGTATGATAGCGTTCTTCACATCTGGTGACTGCAATGTTGCCCACGCAAATCAGAATACTTAATATTGGTTAGAGACAGACTAGTTCTGACCACAACCTAAATACCCTTCCTGCAGTGCATATTTGCAAGGAGACTAGTCATTTATAGATACTTATGCTGACCCAAATATTAGCGAATAGTGAATAGCTTGGATATAAAATTCATGAACATGCAATTGCAGTATTCAACCAGAAGGCTTCTGGGAACAAAATTAGAAAGGCCAATGCTTTGTAGAAAGCCATTAGCAGAATTCAGGAACAAAATGTAATGGGAGATGTGTTGCATTGCAATATTTAAAAGAAGCAAGGCCTGAACTTCATCGGTGTAGTGCAGTCATGCAGACAAGTAATTAAAATAATACACCGTAAAAGCAAATCATGCTGGGTTTTTCAAATATAACTGTTTCATTCCATTGCCTAATGCCTCCTTACTAGATGAATGGGTAGTAATTTTTCTAAAATGTTGGAAGTTAGGTAATAAGTCATTATGCTGCTCTTCCTGCAGCTATAGGGGCTGTTAACTATGTGTTGTGGAGCGTTCGCTGTGCCGTTGAAAAGAAACCCTACATTGTTTTCAGCTGAGTGCACTCCCAAGCCAAATTCCCCTGGATGTGTGCTATTGGTATATTACAGTGATAGAAACCACCCAATAAATGTTTGTTTTAATGAATGTTACTTTAACCCCTGCTGCCAATCTGCCTTCATTTCTATACAATGAATTTTTTTTTTTGTTCATTTATTTATCTGCTCCTGGTTCTAGTTGCTGTATCTCTGAGGAATCAGAAAGTCATCATTCCCCAGGTTCTTGATGTCGATGCTGTGTCCCTGTCAGAGACTGTCTCAGTGCCAGAGCTTAGCCAGTTTACGCTGTGCTTTGAAGCAACCAAGAGCAACAGCGATGACAACGACGACTGGAAAGTTTTCTCCTACACTGATACCTTTTCAGCAGAATTCTTCAGCTTTGGGAAGACCACAAAAGGCCATTTTCTGTCCATCTCAGGCAAGCAGTGCATCCTTGAGAACGCCTTGCCCCGAAATGCGGAGTTTTTCACAGAAGTCTTTCAACAGCTCTGTGTTGTAGGGGACAGCCTCTCAGGCACTATAGGTGTATATGCCAAAAGCACCTATCATGTAGAATACTGTCCAGATATCTTTGGCAAAGTTATCCCGGGAAATGGGAGGCTGGTGCTGGGCTCTAATAGCAATGAAGTGAGCTCTCTAAATGGGGACATTTACAACTTCCGCCTCTGGAATTTCACCATGAATTCACAAACACTGGCCAACCTCAGCTGCGATGTGAAAGGAAACATTGTAGACTGGGAAAACGAATTCTGGAGTATTCCAACTTCAGCACTGAAAGCAGAAAACAATTTGAGTTGTGGTGAGTACGCCTTGCCAAATCTTTTTCGCTTGTTTTCCCTGCGCGCGTCTGCATTGTGCTGAACATACATACCAGCGTGGAGAAAAAAGAGTTCCTGTGAAAGAAAAGCAGCTAGGCTTTACCTTCTTAGACTTCAGCTCAACTCTTACCATAAACAGAGGCTTTGAAATGGTAGACAGTTGATTCCTAAATAAAAAAAGTCCCCTAACTACTGATTTGCTGCTTCAGATGATCTGCAGATGAAAGTATTCACTAAATAGTTTGTTTATTTGGCTTCTGCTCATACAAAAAGGTTGTTTATTGGCCTTCTGCTCATACAAAAAGGGCATAATAGGCAAGTACCTACTAGGCTGAAAGAAGATTACAGTGGTCTCTGGAGAAAAAAATGGGTGTTAACTAATCATCTAGTAAATGTTTTTGTACCTGCCCTTTGATTAATCAGAAAGAGCACTTCCTAGCCTTGTGCTGTGCGTGCAGAGCCAGCAGAAGCAGTGACAAAGCAACAATGATTGAGACAGAAAAGTACAAGAAAAATTTAAATTAAGGAAGGCAGACAGGAAGGGGTTTAGATCAAAATCATCGTGATTGATCTTAATTATGGCATATTATCAGTCCTTCTTTTAACTGGTAATTAATGAATGTCTTTCTTCCTGTGGATTACTGCGAAAGATAAATTTCAATACGTTGCCCAATCTGTTCTCATTTCATGGCTCAGACTCTTGATTTTTGTAAGTATCCAGGTATAATTTTTATATATGTGTACATCACTACAGCTGGTGGACAATTTTCTACTGGAACTTTTTTTTTCCACATAACCACCAAAAAAAACCCCCAAATTAAAAAATCACAGAATGTTAGGGGTTGGAAGGGACCTCCAGAGGTCATCAAGTCAGTCCCCTCTGCCAAGGTTGGATTGGTTGATAGGTTGGACACGATGATCTTGAAGGTCTCTTCCAACCTGGTTTACTGTATTGTATTGTATTATATTATTGTAAATCAGGATCACCTAGGGCAGGCCGCATGGGAATGCATCCAGGTGGGTTTTGAAAGGAGACTCCACAGCCTCTCTCTCAAAATAACTAAAAAATCATTGTCACTTTGGACCATTTATTTTAATAATTATTTTAAAATATTTTTTAATTAAAAAAAAAAAAAACAAACAATATTTGTGGCAGCAGCAAATTTGCAGAATTTGGATAATTACAACATGAGTAGGGGGAAATCTGAATCATGGCCAACAGTAGCCTATACATGCACTGATGATGCTTGTGAAAATCAACTGCAATCAGACCTTAGTTTGAGCCCTTCTACTGAAGCAAATACACATTAGTTAAAAAAAGAAGGAAAAAAAAAAAAAAAAAAAAAAAAAAAAGTTAATCAATTACAAATATTTATTGTTTTTGAACCATGTGGTATCTTTTCATATCTAATGCTGTCCTCTCCACTTTTGCCATTTTGTTCCTTTGACACCTTACCACTTAATAGTTTAAACTTACTTTAAGTAGTGTCAATTTAAGTCCTGACAAGGCAACACCCACTGTGATACAGGCTTTCCTGGACCAGAGTATTTCCTAAAAGAAAACACTGGGTTCAGTGCCATTTCAAAATTGGTCACTAATCCCAGAGATGAAATTGTTAGAATTTTCTTCCCTTCATCTTCTTGAATAAACGCCTTCATTGTAAAACCAGCCTTCAACAGGGGAGTTGATGAGTCAGGCTATCAACCATGAATAAACCACTTACAGTGGGGAGATGACTCAAACCGATCAGGCTTCATTTAGCAGCAGTGGAAGGGTTTATGCAGAAAAGAGGCTTTTGCAGCTCTCCGATAATGCTTCCCAGGAAGCAGCATGTAACTTCAAAAGAGGCAAGCCAAGCGTTTAGAAGTGATCTCAGCACATCTATGCCCGAACAGTGCTTACATTTTGCAAGGAGAATTATTTTCATGGTGTTTCAGACAAAGCTCATACAAGTACACTGGCAAATTGTTCCAGATAATCTTTTCACAGTTTTACCTTCTCCTGGTTTATTCCTTAGACTAATGTTTTCACAGCTGTGCAATCATGGTGGGGTGTTTCTGTAAGACTTGATGGAATTCTGTTTTTATTGCGGTACCTCCGCACAGCTTGCATTTAAAGGTATATGTACACAGCCTGGGTATCCGGACTAATTTTAAAACAGGTAGCCTAGGTAACGGCAGCAGTGTAATGCCACCAATTCAGAGCTCTCTGCAGGCAAACTGAGGCGCATGTAGCCAGTTTCGGGTACTGATCTTGGAGCCTGCACTGGCTAGGCCTATACCGCGGCATGATCTGCTCAGTTGAAGGGTGACATTGCTGCATGTGTGTCCATGCCTGCAATTGCATTTGCTTCATACACACATCATGTAAACTCTCCATTCTCAAAGGCCAGGAGAATACTTCATTTTTCTGCCCGCCTTAGACAGCTGAATGATGTTTCAGGATGAGCTAATTGACCTCAGTGCTGTTTACGAGTAATAGAATGAAAAATGCTGTTCCAAAGGTCATCTCATATTGGAGAAGATGCCTCAATGAGGTCAGAATTTTTTCACTGTTGAAGTACCTGTTCTTCTTTGCTGACTGTAAGAAAGTCTAGTGTGACAAGCTATATACAGATAGTGAGTGACATACATCAAAGTGTTCATATCTGTTGTTCACATTACTGACCATGCCACATTACTGACCATGCCATTTAGCTTCATAAAGTAGCTTGTGGGAAGTATCTGCTAACATCCAAATCATTTTGTTTTCCTTAGTGGACATGTTGGGAAAGTCTTGCCGGAATTCAACCCAATTAAAAGTTAAAAAAGCTGATATATTCACTGGAAGTATCCCTCTTTAAAGTATATAGTTGTGGTGGATTGAGCCCTGGCTGGACACCTGGTGCCCACCAACACCACTCTATCACTCCCTTCCTCAGCTGAACAGAGGGAAAGAAAATACAACAAAAGCCTCATGCTCAAGATAAAGACAGGGAGTGATCACTCACCAGTGACCACTGTGTGCAAAACAAACTAGATGCGTGGAAGTTAGTTCAGTTCATTACCAATCAAATCAGAGCAAGATGGGAAATAAAATCAAGTCTTAAAAACACCTTCCCCTCACCTATCCCTTCTTTTCAGGCTCAACTTTACTCCCAAATTTCTCCACCTCCTTTCCCTGAGTAGGACTGGAGAATGGGGGTTGCAGTCAGTTCATGACATGTTGTCTGCTATGCCTTCCTCCTCCAAAGGAGGATTCCTCACACTCTTCTCCAGCTCCAATGTGGAGTTCCTCCCATGTGAGATAGTCCTCCCCAGATGTCTCCAGCATGATCCGTCCCATGGACTGTAGTTCTTCATGAACTGCTCCAGTGTGGGACCCTTCCATTCCACAGATTGCTGCAGTGGGTGTACTCCACGGGATCAAAAGTCCTGCCAGCAAACCCACTTGCAGTGTGGACTCTGGTTCACAAGTCCTGACAGGAGCCTGCTGCAATGTGGACTTCTGATGGGGATCACAGTGCCCTTTGGGCATCTGCTTGCTCTGGTGTGGGGTGTTCTGTGGACTATAGGGGGACAGCCTGCCTCACCATGGTCTTCACCATAGGCTTCAGTGTAATCTCTGCTCTGGCACCTGGAGCACCTCCTCCCCATTCTTGGCATCTGCAGAGTTGTTTCTCCCACATATTCTCACTTTTGTCTCCAACTACAGTTGCTGTTGTGCAACAGTGTTTTCACCTTCTTAAATATGTCATCACAGAGGCACTACAGTCATCACTGTTGGACTAGGTCTGGGCCAGCAATGCCTTCCTCTTGGAGCCAGCTATCACTGGCTCTATCAGGCATAGGGGAACCTCTAGCAGCCTCCCACAGAAGCTACCCCTGTAGCAACTCTGTAACTCCCCACTACTAAACCCCAATGCAAGTCTTCTGACTTAGTTTTGTAAAGTTGGATTACAATTTTAATTCGTTTTACCAAATAAAATCATAGAGAAACAGGGAGTTAACTTACAGCAGGGTTGGATATTCACTGTTTAATATTAACAAACATATTTTTTTAGGAGCAAGTATGTTCACTTCATCATTCCTGGAGTTTGATGAATTTTGTTGAGGTTAAGCTGTTTTAAATTCTGCCCTATTTTTCTCAGCAATGCATGTGATGGTATCTGTGGCGTGACATGATTTCTGCTTCAAGGCCCCATGCTTTATCTGTTCTTGCATCACAGGAAGTATTTTCCTAACTTTCTCAAAGAGTTGGCTCTTTTATAAAAAGATATAATATTTTGAGAGAGAATCTCACTCAGTCAACATGATTCTGAAGTGGTAAAGCAAAAGCCAAAAGGGCAACCCTCACAGTAGGTTCATGATTATGTCATGCTCTATGGCCCCATTATTTAGCTCTGTCTGTGGTTGAACTTCTGAGATACACAAGGTGTAATTAATGCACAAGGTGTAATTAACCAGTTCTTTTCCAGTAGCCATTCTTGTATGCCCTGGTTTTGGCTCCATATCATCAGTGTGTGTGCATGTTGTTATGAATAATTCAGTAGGGATACAGACTTACAACATTATCTGCTTATAAATCATGCATACCAGAATATTAATCATACCCACGTCCCAGGCAGAGGAACAAGTTTAATCACCTTTTATCTAGTTGGTGTCTGTCACAGGCAGATTACTCAGAGGTGTGTGGTGAAGGTAACCTGTGCTACAGCAGCTAAGCGTGGCTGGTTCTCCAAGACACACATTATGACACAGGATTGCTTAACTCCTGTGGCCACGCGAACCTCTCTCTTAAAGCCCTTTCACAGGATAAATGCAAGCTGCATTCATTTAATGCAGTTATTTAATGAAAGCTAAACACATGACTGTAACTTGAAAGTATGCAGGGTTTTCACAGATCCCTCAGCTGCAACAGAAAACAAACAAAAAAAACCCCAAGCCTTACAGGCAATGGTAGCGTCAGTTTCACCAGAGAAATTAGGAAGAGGAGTATGTAACTGCAATATGAACATATTCTGAAACATGACAGTTTTCTTCCCAGTAGCCAAACATTTCTAATTATTTTGCTTTCTTTTTCTAAAGGCTCATACTTAATTCCCTCTTCTGCAATTGAACCAACCAGTTGTGCAAACCTGGGAAGCCTTTGCCAAGGTAAGAAGCCTGGGTCATTTTCACAGGTTCATCTTTGAAGAGTATCTGTTTTTTTTTAATTAGTGCTTCAAAAACAGTGAACTGCAATAAAACATAGCAAGGGAAGGAATTCTTCAATCTCATCAAGTGTGTGGGTGATCTGTACGTACAACAGTTGGGAAAAAGTGTGATCACTCCCTTGATAATACATTTTTCAAATAGTTTCCACTATATTAAAACTGAATTAATCAACTGCTTTATTTTTTTCCTCACATCTCTCTCACATTTTGACAGTAAAATATTAACCAGGATAAGAAATTGCTGTATCTGTAAATAATAAATGGGCAGATGTAAATAATCTACTAGCATCCTTTTTCTTTCCCCCCACTAAGCTATTTTGAGGCTAGGTAATTTAAGATTAGAGCTAAAAAATTGACATCGAACTGCAATATCCAGCAGCTATTAGTTAATGAGAGACTGGTTGCAGTACTTGGTGGTGGTTTAATAGCCTAAAAATTGCCATGTAGAAGGATCCATTAGGTGTCTTTAAAAGTCAGCTTAGTTGAATTCAAAGAATTGGTGAACCCTGTTTTCCGTGCCACGTAAATCATTTGCCATACAAGGACAGTTAAGTCTTTCTGCTTTGCTTAGAGGCTGAAATTCTATGAATCAACTAATTTCACAATACCTTCATGAACACCTGCTAATGAGGTAGCATCCTATGTCAAACTTTAATCACTGCAGCAGCTGCACTAAAAACAATGTCTAGCCTTCTAACCCTTTTCACAGACTGAATGATGGAAGAAGGTGACAGGAAAGAATAATATACAGAAGAGTAGGAGGAAGTTTCAGAACTCTTTCAAAGTGGACATTTACAGGTAGCTTAAAAATGAAAATGCATTCTGCTTAGGAAGCCAGTAAGATATCTATGTCAATCTTTGCCTGAGGTAAATCTGGCTCAGGTTCTTGGAGCATATTGTACTGATTTCCACATGGAAAGTGAGATGCCAGGTATGTCCATAATCAGATTTCAAACAGTAACTTTCAGGCATCATATTCAGAAAGCACAATATGATCTAAATACTACTACTTGAATACCGTAGGTAAATGTGACAGCAACAATTATTCAGTCTTTTTCTATCTAAAAGGTAATACAGCCACTATATAAAGAACTTTGTGTATTCTCTTGGAAGAATTCTGTGCATTTTCCTCTGTCAAAATGGCATAGTGTGAAAGGAGAGAGAATATCTTTCATTGGGTCAGCTAATAGGGCTGTAGAAATGGACACATTCATCAAAACAAGCCCGCTTTTCTAAAAGCCTCATGCTTTTTTTCCAGCTTTGTTAACTTGTCTAGTAGAAGATATTGCTTCTAATAAAAGATGCTGCCTTTCAAACTTGCCTCTCTTAACTTCTTAGACCGCCACATCTTCAATAAAGACTATGAGTACTTTGATAAAGGTAAAACTCTTTCCTTCTCTGAGAATTGTTTGGTCAAGTATCTGTCGTTCTGGTTGTTACTTTGGATGTGGCGGATCAAATTTACCCTGTTCATCACCATCCTCTGGCAAAATAATGAAAAATCGTAAGAAGGTGTCTGTGTATTTCTCTCATCACTGCAGACCTATTTTAAACTGAGAGGCCAGTTTGGATTCCATTTTCACTTGTTTGTTGTGTGTTATGCAGCAGTAACAAAGTTTGTGAGTGCCAGATTATGTCAGCTGCAGTCTGATGAAAGAGCTGTTTTCTTCATTATGCATAGCAAATATTTTCATTTGCTGGAAGATGCCTCCTTTAACAGCATTGACTGAAAGACAGTAAGAAGCCTTATAACTTCTTTCTCAGACAGTATAGTCCTGAAGTTTCATGGAAGACGGTCTTTTGGTATATTACTGGGTGTCATTTTATATACTCACTTTCCCAGTTAGAACCTGTTTGCTGCAGTGTCTAATTCATCCTTCGCTGTCCCTGAGTTTCTTACTCAATGAAACCTGAACATGAACCTGCTTCCTGAGACTTTCAGAATCAGCAGATAAGCTAAAACAACTTCAGAAAAAAAAAATCAAAAGTGCTGTTTCTTGCTTAAAATATGATTGCTTAACATTTCCAGTTTGGTTCTTGGTCAAAAATCTATAAAAGCCTTGTAGCACTGTGAGGTTATACTTCATCAACCTTCAGATTTTAAAAAGAATTATCAGGAAAAAAGAATCTGTCAGTGAGTGGATTTTCATTCCTTGGGAGTTACTAGACAAAAGTAAATGATTTTCCAAATTACTATTTGAAAATTTAGTGGTGTGATCTTTGAATTCCTTTACCATGTACACCCTCCCAATCCACTGAGGGGGAAATTTGCAGTTTTGTCTTCTCACTCTGATTTTGCAAAGTGTTCTGTCTGGTTTTTCTGGGAAACACTTGCCAGGATTCTATGAAGTGTTTCCTGTTTAGTGTCAGTGGGAACAGTACAGCTGAGATCCTACATGAAGCTTTCAGAATATGTATTCCACTCTTAAGTATTCAAAGTCTGATTTCAATTTTCTTCATTGTACAGAGTTCAGTGGAGTTAACTGGATCCTTACACGGGCGTCTGTTTTAGTTTCACATTTGTTGTCTTCAGTCTCTGAGTAGGGATAATTACTCTTCTCACATGCAGTGCTCTCAATGCATACATCATAGAAGATCTATTTTCTGGTCTTTACATAGATGTTTGAATCTGAAGTTCTCATGAGAGGATTTTCAGTTTATGAAAGCAGTACAGGACTGATCTTGCAAACCTTACACTGGCAAAACTGCTGAAGTCAGTGAAAGTGAAGATTGTGTGGTTGGGATCTCAGTTCATATTCATTCATCACTTTGTGCAGGAAAAAGAATGTGTTTATTTGGCATTTATGGCATTGTGCGCAGATGGTTTCATTTTACATTGTCATGCGTTATTCCCATTTTGTCTTACCTTATTAACATTCATTTTTCATTCAAGTTCACCTCTTTCTCATCTTTATTACCAGCTACTGTAAATGCTACTACTCCTACACCACCCACTGTCACCACTAACATGCCTGATACTAACAGAAACGATAAGCCAAACAATGGTAAGAAATCCTGTGTTACATTTTTTCCTTGTACTGTGTCTAGAGCCGATTGATTGTATTTCAAGGTGTTTTTCTTCCTATTATCATAATGTCAAGGGTCATGTCTCAGTTCTGATCTCATTTACACTGAAAAAACCATCAAGAGTAGCTTCACTGGACCATGTAAGAATAGTGTAAATAGGAACACAAACCAAACTTGGCTATTTTTATTACCTTTAGCTGGGTCTTACACAAAAGGGACCAAATTTGTGTCACCCATGCAAACAATGAGGGAGGTGGGAAGGTTTTTTTTTTAAAAGGGTCTAAGAAGAACCATGGCCATGATAGTATAGTTGTTACTACTCTGTGTTGTGATTTAAATGTCATAAGGCTGCATTATGAAGCACTATGGAGCTCTTGGTTGTGTAGCCAGGGTGGTAGTATGCTAGAATTGTCTGTTCCTCACTAGTCACGCACAGGAGCCAAGTGGAACCATTCCTATGGAGCAAAGCCACTTCCACTGAGTCAACAGGAATCTTTCCACTGACTTCAAGAAGAGCTGGATCAGACTTTACTAGGGAAAATGTTGACAGTATCAGATATCATTTACTTTTCATTTAGAAAGATTAAGGGGAAAAATAAGGTAGTAAATGAGCCTATTATTAGCACAGGGAAAAAAAGCAGGGATTTCTTTTGAGATTTTCTCCAATTCTGTGATATCACTGTCTCCTAGAGAGCATCATTTTGTGTGACGCTGATGAAATATTTATTAGTTTGTTAAAGATAGTTGTTAACCATTATTAACAATACAGAGATGAATTTCTGCAGTTTTCAGCTGAGGCTCGAAGATATTTTTTGTACAGATCTATTTTTTCTATGTGCTCCACAAAAAATAAATTAGACTCTGGGGATTTTTTTGGTAGGTTTTTGGCATTTTTATTTATCTTTTTTTTTTTTCCCCAAAAAGCATCAGTAGTTACTGTAGGACTTGAAATTCTTGGAATACTTTTTTTTTTTCTCTTGGCAGATTATTTCTTGTACATTGGCAGTCAGGCTGTACAGTAGACAATGTGAAAGAATTTATCTGATTTCAGCCTGTTTGGATTTACTAAACTGTAGAAGTAAGAAGAAAGTATTGAAAATTTCTTTCAAATTGTGTTTTTCTTTTCTTTTTGTGGATCTGTATTCGCCATGTGCAGTTAATGTTGATTTTTGTAACTACAGAAGGAACAGAGTGCTTTATTGATGTTAGTATGGATAAAAGCTAGACAATTATGTCCCTTCTTTGGCTTTGAAACTCCCAAGAGAAAGTAGAAACACTAAGAAAAATAAGCCAAATTAACTTACAGTAGAAGCAAATTAAACTTTCATTCAGCTAACTGGTATCATTTTCCACCTTAGATAAGTTGATTTTCAGACCAAGAGCAGAACAGTTAAGTTGCATATATTTTCTTTAATCCATTAACTATGTGGCTTACTACACACAGACCTGCAGGAATTCAAACTTCCTGCTACAGTTATCTTCAGAATGAAGAGAAATTCACCTGTATCCTCCCATTCACAACCACAGAAGCAGCAAGAGTCTAAGATAGAAGGGGTCAAAACCATAGGAATTATTTCAACCCCAATTATTTGGCCAGTGAAACAAAGGCCTCTTCGTTTCAGTAAAAACTCAGCAGAGGAGAGCCCAAAGAAAAAAACCACATACAGCTTGTTTCTTCCAACTGTGTCCACATCAGCTGCTTCCGAGGAGCCCAGCAATGATACCTTGGCTGCTTTCACAGAAAAAATTAACCTAGATAATACTGTGATGAATCAGTTACCAAATGAAAATATTTTGAATGATTCCAGAAGTTCATTTCACGGCGCATCTTATGCAGCAGTTGCTGTTACAGAGCCTTCTGTGAATGCAGCAGTTCCTCTTTTTCAAAGCAGACACCCTGATGCAAAGGTAGCACAGACTTTGGCAGATGGGCTAGATCATTCCAACTCTGAGTCAGCATTCCATTCTCCCATTAGCAGCAGCAATGCTGCTTACAAACAGGAAAAAGAAACTGTGTGGATTTCATCCTCCAATAGCAGCACGACGAATTTCATGCATATAAACAACACCTTGGAGCCTATGCGTTGGTGGAGGGAGACTGTATTTCATCATCCTATCACCTTTGATATTCAAGACAGACATTCTAGCTTATCTATATCACCTGCAGAGAACTCATCATTCCAACAAAGGCTAGATTTGTTAGACTTCACACCTGAAAATTTTAATCTGGAACTTGTAGAAGGCAATGCTAATAGGAAAAGTTCTTCTATGTTAGCATCGAATAATGACTTTCAGTTTAGTGAATCTACAAGCATTAAGGAACATCACTCTGGAGTCATTGCAAATTCAAGCTCTGCAGAGACTCCACATGCAAACTCAATAACTTTTTTTCAAAAGATGAAAATGACATTCACTGAATCTATGCCTGTCATCCAGCTGACAAATTCAGTCCTAGGACACAGTGGAGAACTACTAACATTGTCAGCACTTCTAGTAGGAACAGACTGGGCAGACTCAGCATTGATGCATGTTGTAACAACCTTGCCTGTTAATCAACAATCATTGACTCACATCTATTTGGAAATGGACAACCGATTTATATCTAATAGCAATTACTGGTCTCATTATTTAAAACATTCAGGACATATTCAAAAGCCAAGTGAGAGCCTCAGAAGTGGGGTACTGGAGATCAATTTAGATGCATTTCATGATAGTAATGGAAACAAAGAGTCAGCCTTTTCTATACTAGAGCCAGGGAACATGAATAGAATTGGCAGCTCCTGGGACTCAGGTTACATGAATTTTCCAACAAAACATGGAGATATTTTGCCTTCTTTAACAGCAGATTTCTGGACTGTCTCCTATCATTTAAAAGAAATCTCTCAAGTGTTTTCTGGGGAACCATCAGAAAATTGGTGGCTCTCATTTAACAAAGGACTTTCTTCCCCCACAGAAAGATTGCCGCCCCTTAGTTCACCTGCTAAGTCTGAGAGTACCTCTGAACAAACATCTGCCATTAGATTATTAGGTCACAAGGCTGAAGAAACTAATTTCTCTAGTCAGGTGTCAGCTTTGGAAACACAAATCATTAGCTCATTTATTGCAGACATTTCAAGGGGAATCTTGGAAAGTAATGGCAAGACAGTATCACAGTTGCAGTCAGCAATGACCTTTGCAGACCCAACTGTACATTCCAACACTGAATTTTATTTTGATTTTTCTTTCCCTTCCCTGGATGCCCCTTTGAGTCAATCCTCCATAGCGGTACAGGTAAGTCCCTTTGATAATGGACTTGGAAACTCCACAGAAAAATTGATATTTGATAGTTTGCAGATGCAAATTGGAACTGAAATAGTAAGTGGCCAAACCAACATGACCTTCCTAAACAATCAGCACCACCTTGTTACTGCACATCCAGGAACTCAGCCTTCACGTTCAAGAGATAGCCAAGCTGCTTTCTCAATCAATACATCAGTTAAGAGATTGATAAACAGTACAAGAACACATGGATCACCACAGTCTCAAAGTCTTTCAGGAAATGTTACTGTGACAGGTACTATTGATAAAGCAAGAAGTGAAGTTCAAATAGACACAAGTGCTTTTTTAAAAAATATCAGTTTGATGAATTCTGACTTCCTTCCAATGACATTGTCTTTGGAATTAAGGCACCATCTTCATTCAGACTCAAGATTCAGCATCGGTGTACCTCCCAACAGCTACTCCACACCTCCACTCCCACAAAGTTTTCAGAGCCATCTTGATAGAATTTCTTCAAGCTTGATTCCTCAGTGGGATGTAGAAGAGTTAAGGTTGACAACAACAGTAACACCAAGAAGTCACTTAACTGTTTTAGGACAAAACTCTGTTGAAAATCAAGGGGACAGCCTGAGATACTCTCTTTGGGCAACTGAAATCCTTGGTGCTAACAAAGACATAAGGAATTCTGCTGTTCCAACACCAACAAACATATCAACACTTTACAAATTGCATGTGGAAGCAGATGGGTATGGATCTTTTAGCAGCAACAGAGGAGTATCTGCTCTGAATATTGTTAGTACTCAAGCCTTAGATTTTGAAAATGCTGATTATGAACATTTTGCAAGTCTGTCCTCTGTTTTGGAGTTGTCAAGAACTGCAGTGATAAATGATTCAATACCTTTGCAATCTTCATATAGTGAAGTTATTACTCATCACAGAGAAACCATATTGAAGGGTACTTCGATGACACCTGCAGCAGCAATCCATCTCTCACTCACACAGTCCCAAATGCCAGTTTCTTCTGTAATGTACCATCAGTCATCAGTTTCCGCACATGTTCATTCCTTGATCAATTTACCATCTGGGACAAGCCAAAATACCATCCCTTACCCACCAGTGGATCAACTTGCTAGCTCTTCTACAGGTTTTTTATCTTGTGTATGCCACTCCCTCACTGAGCTGGGCTGCCTTTGTCAACCTGAGGTCTACTACAGTATGTCAACCCATTAAGTCAGATGTAGAAAAAAACCCAGATCATCTATCCAGTAGATGTTCAGTTGGTAGACTGAATATAGAAGTAGCTGGTTTTCATCCTTTAGATATAGATCCATTTAGCACATGAAAAGCTTTTGGAATAGTAATTTAATTACAGTAGAAGGGAATTTGTAACATCTTAGTGATAGTAAATGTCATTAACATGTGATTTCTAACTTTTGTGTACTTCTCTAAGACAGCTCTCATGAGACTGAGAATAATGTATTGGGTTACCGTGTATTTTATATATATTTATGCCACTGTATTGTTTGAGGTTGTATGGGTGTATTGCACTTAAAGTATTCACATCTTTTTGAGGATTTAACTTTCAAAAAGCAAATATTTTCCAGAAGAAACTTTTGGATCATTTGCATAACAGAATTAAAAGAAAACAATGCTGGTATTTCATTGATCATTGTATTGTTGTGTTTGGTGCTGGGTGTGGGGAAAATTGTTTTTCCAGGTTCTTTTTTCACATTATCTTTGGCTACTTTTCATCAATTTTCTGCCCATAAAAATATTTATTTTTATTCAGCATTTTGAGGTGGGATTTCCACTGTTTTATTTGGAGAGTGAGGAATCATTTTTAGTTTTCATTATCTACCACTGCAGTCTCCTGAGAGTGTTTTAAAATGTAGATTAGTTCTTTGTTCTTGTTCTTTTTTCACCTCATTAAAACATACTTAGGTTCACCATCTGGTGGAGGCCTTGAAGCTGTTGACTAGTTTGTAGTTACTATTTGATTTTAAAAATACTTTGCATATTCCTATATGAAGGTGATTTTGTCCATACACATAATTACATGAACTAGGTTATAATTATATATATGATTATCTACCAATGCTTGAGACTATATATAACACACACTACATTTGTATCTGTATAGTACATTAAAAAGGCACATCATACATAGAGAATGGAATGTATGTATAAACAGAGATCCAAATCTTGCAAGTGTTTTAACTTGCCCAAGTCCAATTTTCTACATCCAAAGACTTAATTTTTTTTTGTTGTTGGTTTTGTTTTCTTGAAATGGTCACAGTAATCATAGCAACAAACTCAATTACATTTTCAAATTAAACTGCACACCGAATTTGTGTGTCTGTGGAGTTCAGGGAAGAACAAAAGCAATCAAAAAGCAAGCATTCTACTCATATCTAAAATTTAATCATGACTCCCCAAAAAGGGTAACTGGTAAACCATCTTCCTGCAAGAAATGAATAATTCAGTACTTTATCATGGAGGAATTTTCATACTAATCTCAGTGATCATTTTATCACTTCCCTAATCAAAAGAAAGAACAATGCTTAAGCCAGTTCGTGAATAGGATACTAACCGATCTGCACAATTAAATTGGAAAATACTCAGTTTAATATTTTTTTCCAGTTACTTTTGTTTCAAGCTCTTGTAAAATGATTGTCTGTGAAGTTGTAAAATGATGACATTTGTTCTGCTTAGAATAAAAGGTCTTCTATTTAGATGCAGATAGAGAGGTTCATTTGTAATCAAGAGACAGAAAGAGATTTCCGTAAAATTGTTTTGACATCCTGTTCTGTCCAATGTAGTGTCTCTGTAAGATTAACATAATCTTGATATAAATGCATGTATCTGTGAGGAAGATACATAACTTTAGTTGGTAGCAGCTGTGAACCAAGAATGCCATGTGCACAATAATGCAAGTGAATCAATTCAGCAGCTCTTAAACCTCCCCCTCATCCTAGGAGAGTTTATCCAACTAGGGTGTACAGAATTCTTAGTATCGTAAGAAAAACTGACTTGTAAAAAGTATAGACTACTAACACAGAGCATAGCTATGAGATGATTTAATGTCATTTATTAGATGTAAAATCTTGTAATGGTGCCTACCAACTCATGAGCTTAAGGAGATTCTATATTTACCCAGTGCTCTATCAAAACAATTTTGCTGAATGTAAAACCACTCCAAGCCAAGTGTTACACACTTAGTGACTGAAAGATGGTTTGTTCAGTTGCCAGTAATGGCCATGTGGGTTTTTCTACTGTCTGGCCATCACCAAGCCTGAGAGCCAAGACTGTGCTGAAAAAAAAAAAAAAAAAAAAAAAAAAAAAAAAAGAAATAAAGAAGAGCTGAGTATCCTTTCTACCAGCTAATTCTGTCCTCAGTTATCTTTTTACTTTCAGCTGATGAGCATTATCAGCTCTCTCAGTTTTCAGTCCAGTAGCTGAGAGCAGAATTTTTCCATGTTACAGACTTCAGTAATTGATTATTTTTTAAATTCACAACGCTTTCATGATCTTGCTTTTATACACCACATTAAAGGCATATGCAAAATACTATTTAGCTGTACCTCGTGAGTTTGTGTCGCACTTCAAGTGTCTGTGAAAATATGGAGGGGTCTGTTTTAACAGGACTAGTGAGAATGAGCTCAAGTGTGCAGAGCTTGTGCACACCAAATTTGTGAAACACCCACAAGAGTGGGATGAGAGTATAGTCTCATCATTTGTTCAGTTTCTAATATTATAATGCTGTGTTTAATGGACAGGTGGGCTGTTCTACAGGATATCTATAACTGTTTTTAGTACCAACTCCAACTCGGTGTCGAAAGTACACGATGTGGTTGCAGAATGGGTAAGTTAAGTTTTCTTTCCTGTGTAATTAGATATATGAATCTGCCTCACTGATGTAATCAATCTGAAAAGGAAAAATCCAAATAAATTCTTAGACTACTATGTATTAACTGAAGATCTTTGTGCTACTGGTTTGCAATTTTAAAATGTCTCCACTGTACTAGCTAGCTTCTTAAGAAATGTGGATACTAGCTGAGATTTTGGAAAGTATGCAGAAATCAGAAGTGTTGACTGAAAGAGGTAAGTGTTTAAGTTCCAGCATCACTGTATGCAGAGTAAAATTTTCCCCCTCCAATACTTTTGTGGTTTTGAAGCTGCATTGTGATAGAAATAATAATTTTTTAAAAAAAAAATTCTCAAAAACCCCAAAATCAAACGAACAAAAAACCCACCACAAAACACATCCCCAAACAAACAAAAAACCAGGCAGTATTCATTTGCCTGAGGTAACACATTTTTGTGATTTAACCTAATATTCTCTACTTTGGAAGTCTTCTACCATATTATTGGGTTTTGTAGTAGCCCCTGTGTTTTCCATCCCATTTTAGCAGACATAAGCTCCTTTCTGGGGCCTCTGGGTGGAGAATTCTTGAAGTTCCTGCCTCTGAAAATTCCTCTTGTCTGAATACAGATACTCTCTGTTATTTTGACAGTTCACATAGTGGTACTGACACCATCTGTAAGTAGCCTTTTACTGACTACTTACATGAAAATATGTCATTAATATGTGCTGATTTTTTTTCCTTTTGTAAATGCTGAGGCTTTCAGAAGCTAAGCAAGCCAGCCATCAAACCAGAAATGTAGCCATCCACACCTGCCAAGGTTGCTCTCTTATCAGCTGTAGCCTGGTGAAGTACTTAGATGCCTAAGCAAAGAATCTAGAAAGGTGTCACTCACCCCTAGCAGACTGCAAAAGCCCACATCTGTCACTGCTAGTTGTACATCGAATAAAGCAATCACCTCACTGAAACTGGAGCGTGTTCTCTTTGTTTTGAAAATCTGAAAGGGATTTGTTGAAAAGGAGAAGGGTGAAGTTCTAAATCTGTCTTAGGCAGCTAAGAGCCCTGTTTGCATCTCACCATTCATGTGATCAATGTCTTACTTTTTTTCAGCTAAATCGTACATTCCAGAACTGGAATTACACGGTGTATGTGGTCAATATCAGGTAAATGGAAGGGGAAGATGTTTATGCTGTGTTTCTCTAGAGAATGAGTCCACCCTAATCAGTGTTTATTTCTTTCATAGCATCTACCCTGGCTCCATGAAAGAGGGAGCAAGAGAAAAAAGAAGTATTAAAAGGTAACATTTGAAAAGGCATTTTCTTGATAGAGGCAACAGCTGCTATTACAAGTGGCTTTACAACAGGCTTTAGTGTGTATTGTTGGAATTCATTGTCTGCTACTGGGCATAAGCTGCTAGTCTGTAAATACATGACTGCTGGAAGGCTGAGTGCTCTGGTTATGCTCAGAAACCTAATACTGGTTGTGATGGTTGGTTTGGTTTACACCTACCAAGCTTTAAGCCATAACAGATTGTTTTTTTCCAGAGATCAGATTTCATCTGTCACAAAGATTACTAGACAGTCATATATATGTATTATGGCACACCCAGCTTTATTTAGCAGCAACCTTTGGTACAGCAGTATCTGTCTGCACTCACTATATTTGCTATCTTGAACCAGAGCCTTTTGAGTTGAAAAAACATCTTACTAGATTCAAAACACTGAAAAAACATGCTAAAATTGTAAGCCAAACTGGTGTGAGTTAAACTATTTACCATATGCTCTCATTTCCTGACTTCTGCTGGGCTCTGAGGCAGCAGAGTTGGGATGGCCTCAAAGGCAGCCAAAGAAAGTTAGATGGGTCACACCCCTGAAAATTTGGTCTCAGGAGATGTCTTTGAAAGAAGCAGGCTGATTAGTAATTGATATGCAGGAAGACAGTGTATCTTAGGACTAGTTTAATGAGAGGAAGCGAAAACACTAGTCCTGCAAGAAAGGGGCAACAAGTTGGTACACGATATATCTGTTTGCAGTGTAGGTAAAAGTCCCATAGGAAAAGACTTTATCTACAGACTCTTGAGAACTACAATAGTAACAGCTGGGCTTTCTAATTTCAGAGATAGCCCAGTATTCGCAATTTACCATACTGATGCTTCCAATTTTCTACAGAGTTTACCTAGACATGAAAAGATCTGTAATGTGTACTATCTCCTTCCCACATACCCACAGCAGAGACAGCTTTAATTGCCAGAGCTATTAAACTGGTATAGTGTAAACCCAGTCTCTGAATAGGCTGTTTTGCTGCTTGACCTACATTTACAGTAGGGTGTAGTGATGTGGGTGGGATTTTTTTTCACACTTATAAATGACATGGTTACACCAGCAAAAGCTTTTAAGTGGAGACCATGCCTCAGGTCTTACCAACAATCCAGGAATGTAAAACTTCACCCGTCCTTATTTCTGCATCTTTTACAAGGCTATTAGCCCAACTTGTCAGCATCTGTTCTCCCCTACACGGCACACTTGACTTCTTGTCTTACTTTCCCACCATCTCGTGTTCTGGGTTTTGTTTCTTCTTCCTGGTCTATAATAAAGCAGGTGAAGAGGGAGACTTTAGTAATTTCCTTTCCTTTTCCTCCCTTTCTGAGACATAGTGCATATGACACTGAATTACCTTTAATGTATGACCATTATGGGGAGTTAACCCTATTCCTATCTACTTACCTTATCATAAGGCAATAGGATTGCATGTTAGTAGTAAGTCATAAAGGTTTTCAAGGAAGTCTTGGTCTAATGAGAAGTAGTCTTCGCATGGGAACTAGTGCACTTTGTCATCATTCTGAAAGATGTTACTGTTTGCCAAATAATCAGGATTGCTATGCTGTTTTCTTGGAAAACTGTGGGGTTTTCTGTTTGGGTGGTTTTTGTGGGAGTTTTTTTGTTTGGTTGGTTGGTTTGTTTTGTGGGTGGTGTTTTTTTTTACCATGTGGGGTACCACAGGGATAATTAAAATTTTGCTTGAACTACATGATGCTTAAGAAAAATTACACTTTTTGCACATTGTATGTGCATATATATACACACACATGCACACAGACATCTATGTAGGATTTTTTTCTCTGTTTGGTTTTTTCCCCCCATGTATTTTTCATGTGCATCATACATCTTTTCATGCATCATTTGCCTCTTAAAAGAGAAACATTCAGGGTCATGAGGATGATCAGGGGGCTGGAGCACCACTCCTATGAGGACAGACTGGGACTGAAGCCCCAGACTGGGGCTGTTCAGTCTGGAGAAGAGAAAGCTCAGAGGTGACCTAATTGTTGCCTTCCAGTATCTGAAGGGGGCCTACAAGAAGGCTGGGGAGGGACTTCTCAGGCTATCAGGTAGTGATAGGACTAGGGGGAATGGAATGAAGCTGGAGGTGGGGAGAGTCAGGCTGGACGTGAGGAAGAAGTTCTTCACCATGAGAGTGGTGAAGCCCTGGAATGGGTTATCCAGGGAGGTGGTTGAGGCCCCGTCCCTGGAAGTTTTAAGCCCAGGCTGGATGAGGCTCTGGCCAGCCTGATCTAGTGTAGGGTGTCCCTGCCCATGGCAGGGGTTGGAACTAGATGATCCTTGTGGTCCCTTCCAACCCTGACTGATACTATGATACTACTATGATACTATGAAAGGTTGGTGCTCTCCCAGCTTTAAGTGTTCTGAGTATATGCCTATCAATGTACATTGCTTCCCTTCTGAAACAAATAAAGAATCACCTTCCCAGTCTTCAGTGTTCCTGGCTTTCATCACCAGGTTTCCAGTTCTTCAGGGTTCACAAAGCTGTTTCTAAATTTTGCAAGGAAAAAAATCTGTTGAATTTGTGAAGGTCCAGACAGTAAACTTTTTTCCCCCTACCAGTTCCTAATCACTGTTTTCCTTCCCAATTGTTAGCCTTCCCAATTTCTTGGATTTTTCCAGGGAATGTTTCTAAGGAAATCCTAAATGACAACAGAGTAACATATTGGGGTGTCAAAAAAAAAACAGCAAAATAATCAGCAGGTTACAGGTTGGAAGTTTTTAATCCTTGATGAAAATAATGTTAATTTCTCACTGTACAGATAATGCACTGAAATATTATGACTGGGTTCTTGTTGGTAGCTTGCTTGTGATGTGATTTCATACAGTTTCAATTCATTACATATTGCTGTAAATTACCTCTTTGAATAGCTGTCCAAAGATTTTCTTTTTTCTCCATTTTGGATAGTCAGGAATAAGGCTGTTGCAGCTTTAGACATTTCCCTTAGGTTTGAAGTATTTTGTATTCCTCTTCCCTTCATGTTCATCTGAACAGAATCTTTCTCCACAGTTAAAAGTTAAGACCCATAAATATCCTGGACTTAACTTTATCTTTTACAGAAATTAACATACTATTCTTACTCTGACTCATTAAATCTTATCTCTCTTTTCCAAATTTTCCAGAAGATCATAGCCTTCTTATTACTAAGGCATTATTATAATTCTTTAAATTGCTCATTGACAATATTTCTTATCATCCAAATCACATCTTTTTTTCCTTACCTTTTGCATTAGTATTTTATACAGCAGTTTAAAAAACCCTAAACAACAAAATAAACTTTCTCAGCCTTTTCTATGGATTCTGCCTTGCTGCAACCCTTATTTGCCACACTGTTAGCTTATCAAGGAACTTCTGTTATCAGACTCCCCACCTAGTCATCCTGTCAATGAAAGGAAGAATTGTTAGAATGATTCAGAGAAGAAATAGAAGCTGGAAGTGGGAGGTGGGAAGCTGGCTTTTTTTTTTTTTTTTTTGGTGCATTAAAAATAGGAGTTTTCCATATAAATATTTTAAACTGTACTGCATTCTGGAGGAAAGCAAAACAAAATAAAAATATGGAAGTGGATTGTTATTCTTTCATTGCTGTGTTCTATGACCTGCAGAAATCCAAAGTACACTGTGCTTATTATGAGTTTCTTTATGTGGTGATGAGAGACAGAGTGCCGAGTCCAAAAGTGCATGTTATTATCAGCACCTTTAATACTGGATGGTGGCAATACATCAAGCTAATACTTTGGTAGATGATTAACTATTTTAATAGAATTTTATCACAGCTATACTTGACTTTGTGTCAGTGTTTAATTTTTCCTCTGGTCATACTGTTTCCACCCTCTTAATAAGAGGGCAGCTGTTCAAAGTAAACGAAGCTTTGGAAGTTCATTATTTAATTTCTTTATTTCTTAATTATTTAATTTCTTTATTAAACTTAGAGTATTTATTATTCTTAATTATTTAATTTCTTTATTAAACTTAATTAGAGTATTTAATTGAGCTGCTCAAAATAAAGTAGACTAATTCAGAGTGGTCTATGGGCATACCTGTTTCTTTGTGCCCCGTTATTTTGCACAAAGCTTTGAAAGTGAAGCTGATGTGCAGATTTTATGTAGATAAATTACCATTGTGTTTGTATCTTTGATAAATTCTTTGCTTTTTATGACTCTACAGCTTTGTCAAAACTTTCTGTTGCTGCTGCTTTTCTCAGAAGGGTCCTTCAGATCCTTGGTCTTGACTGTACAGTGCTGCCTCAGTAGGGGAATTGGTCTTTATTAAGCAGCTCATACCCCCTGTTTCTCTTGTTTGATTTCACAAGCTATTCTGAGAATTCAGGTCCCAATTAATTTATAATCTTGTCTCAACATATAGATAAGATTATAGTTGCTCCAACTTTCACTACCTGAGCATTGTAATTTTGACAACATTAAAAAACCATGGTGACAGCAATCTGTACAAAGCCCACTAAACTTAAACAGAAATCCCTTCTCTTAGGGATGAAAATAGAGAGGAAAGCAAGAAACCAGAGGTGCCCTTGCCTTGTGCTGCATTTTTTAAGTCCATGGGATTTTTGCCACCAGTGTCAGTGAGGCAGATTCAGACTCCTGCATGCTGTGTTCTTGGGTGCTGTGTTGCTTAATGGAAAGTTTAATACACTTGGATAAAACTTGAGCTAATTAGATTGTGTAATAGTTTTGGATGGGACTTAGCAACATCAGAGTAGCATAATTTTGCTTTTATAGCTGTAAGTTTCTTTACCAAATAAAGTATTAGGCTTTTACAATCTTCATAGATTTACTTTCAGTTATTTGTTATGAAATAATTCCTGGTTTCTTTTGGTGAGGTTGTAATAAAATTTATAGTTTTATATATTTTATAATTAATATTTCCTGGTTGTGGTATCTTCAAACACTGCCATAACTTATTTACAGGTTCTATTACTCGGTTGTGGGTATTAGATTCCACATATAAAGACAGTTAAATGATTCAAGCACAGGTCTAACATTTCCAATACAGCAATTCAAATTGGAAATACAGGTGCTGTGATCTGTGGTTTTCCCACAAAGGAGATCCTGTGGCAGATTAGCTGGGTACTCACAACTTGCTTCTCTGTCCAGTATCTTCCCAGATGCTGTGGCTATAATTTGAGCAGTCCTTGGCTTGGAGAGGGCTAGGGGACTCTCTCTTGTGTGTTCTGTTGCTGTAGCCTCTTCTGGGATTCACTTCTCTTGGAGCTTTTCCACTTTCTGCCTTGGTCCAGGTGCAATGCCTGGGTGTAGTTGTTGCCTATTAGGACAGGTTCTTTAGCTGTTATTTGGGCACCATTTGGCTCTTGTCTCTTTGTGGTAAGCACGAGGTCCAGGTGTAGTCGGTCTGCTAGGTCCTTCAGCTGCTACTCCAGCAGCAGTTGGCTCTTGTTGCCTGCTGGGTGAGAACAAGGTAAATTGCCTGACTTCTTGGCTGGTTTAAATACTGTCCCAAATCAATTAATGCCCTGATAACTGGACCTATAGGATAGGGCATATCCAAAGATGGCCAAGGGCACACACAGTTCACAGCTGTGTTACAAAGTTAATCACACATACTACATGTTTATCTGGACCCCAGGAAGTGTCCAGGCTTGCACATTCACGGGTGCTTACATGTGGACCCCAGGAAGTGTCCAGGTTAGCACATTTGCAGGTGCTTAGCCCATTGTCTGGGCTGGGGCATGTTTTGGGGTTTGACTCTTCAGGACAGAGATTTTAGGAATAGCTCGGAGCTGGCTCGCTTCTACTCGCCCTGAGTTCAGCTTCACAGGGTTAGGCAAAGCAGTAAGGGACAACCCTGACCAGTGCTGAACAGCACTGTAAAATGCCTCGTTACGCACAATATTTCTGCGTGGAAAACTGACCAAGCACAAATCTGCAGGTTCCTCCACGGTGCCCTGCTGTCATCTTGTGTCAATGATGTGTAAAGAAAGACTTCATCTTTGACTCCCTCTGTGGATGGAGGGATTTGGGAATTCTTCCCACGTGACTAAAGGTTGATCCCTTCTTATTGTCCTGCTGAAGCTGCCTGCTCTTGATCCAGCTTCCAATGACTTGCTTTTTCTTTCTATTGCTTTTGACTGGGTTAAGTGTAGGTTTGACGTTAGATGCCATTTTTAGGAAATTAATGTATCGGTGAATGGGGTTGTTATTTGGTGTGGGTTTTTTAACATTGTTCAAGCGCAGCCAACAACTTAGTTAAGCAAAGAACAGCTGTTTAAATGTGAGGGATTCCAGTCTTTTCTAGTTTGCCTTTCTGCTACGTTCTCTAATAATGAACAGTCTTCGTACCAAATCGTCACATATTGTAAATGCTATAGTTGTTTGTATTCCCACACATGATTTGAAAGGAGGAGTAAGGCCCAGAGACAAAAGAACAGGCACAAAGACTTTTCCATGGTGCTCACAGCACTGTTCTGTTACAATGGCTATTAACTTAGGATTTTTTTTTAATTTTCAGTAGTCCAAAGATTAGCTGCAGTTTTTAGTTTTGTGTCCTGCAGACTCAGATTTTGTAGTTTTCTGTAACATCAGCTTCTGCTGAGAAAAGAGCCATTCCTAATTTTTAGCTCTCTGTTCTGAACATTTTGATGCCATCATAGTCAAAAATCACCTGAAGTAAAAGTTTAGCCACAACTCAGATGCTTTTGTGGAGTGCTTTTAATTTCCCTCTATCTTTGTATTTCTTTCTGCTTCATTCTGTGTGTTTTCTGAAGTGTCATCTGCTGTTTGTATTACACTTCCACTGAGTGACTTACACAATAGTCAGATCATTTTTTGTCTGTCCAGTCAATGTGAAGAAGTTAGCAGGTGATGATGTAGGCCTACCTGTGCTGCCAGTCTTGAGTTATAGCTGCCCATCACTGCCTATCTTTGAAGCCAATAGAACAGCAAGATTGGTATAGAGTTCAATTCTACATCTTAAAACTGCTAGGGTGGTTAGGAATTAAAGTCCCAGGGAATTTTAGTGGAAGTTTAGATTCCTTAATTAGTTAGGTGCTTTAAAAATTGCTCTTTATATACTTTAATTCAAGTAACATTTACAACTAGAGAAATTAATAGTTAAACAGTTTGACAGCCGCAATAATTCAATATTGTTCAGCCTGTCTTTTAGGACCGAAACAGGAGGAGAAATACGCATTGCTAGCTATCAGACAGATATCTTCAGGTATGGGACAGTCTGTGCTGCATGGTTCACATGGTTTGTTAATCCTTCCTTCAGGCTTCCCACATCATGAGTGAGCCCACAGCCTGTGTGTAGGCACACTGTCCTGGAATAGCTCTGAGTCATGCTGCCGGAGAAGAAAGCAGGCTTTGTGGTACGCGCTGTGGCAGCGCAGGCTCCCTCACTGCCTCCTGTGCCACTGATGAGGATGCAGCTTGGTAAACTCCTTTCTCTGATCCAGCTTAGCTTGACAAACTAGGACAAAGTGGCACAGACACCGGTCTTCCCCTGCTTTCCTGATTGCTCCAGCTGTCATCATTTCAGTCAAAGAGAAGAGGGCCATAAGTGCTTATTCCTATTGTGTTTACCAGCACCACAGTCCATTTTTTAATCGTGGCAGCAGTAATACTAGCAGTACAGGTCACTGTAGGTGATCTGTAATTTGTAACTGATTACTGCTGCAAGAATCCCTCTGCTTTTATACAGCATACAATAAAAGGTGTAAGGTTGGGGGTAACAAATGTAATGACTTTAGCAGAGCATGGTAGTGTCCCCATTTATTTGAGTGCAGGCCTACTGTTTCCCAAATCAAGAATTTTGTTCTTCAGCATTAAAATGTTTTCTTTTTGAGATTTGAGTGTGACAAAAGTGGAAGGAAACATTCAAGCTTCCTATTGCATCAGCTGTCAAGCTAAAAGGTATTTATTTAATTTAGGGACCTAGCATGAGTGATTCTGAAAAGTTCTTCATAATATGGAACAGGGTCTGATTACACAGACATGTGCTGTAAGAGTTTCTCAGGAAAAAAAACAAACAGTACTTCATAGCCAATACTTTACAACTTTTCAAGATAACTGTAGCCAGTTCTACCTCATCTGTTTTGTTGCCATTATCCTTTTGAACAGTTACAGGTACTAAATATAATTTTAATTAGTTGAAAGTCCTACAATATGCGGCATAGAGGTAGCGGTGACTGTTCACTTACGACTTCTGTTTTACAGCCAAAGCACTGAGGTAGGGAGTGGCATCAGTATATTAAGTTTTCCTCTTCTGAAGTAAAGGGAATAGATGAGTGAAGCCAGAATCTTTTAGGAAAGATGGTTTAGGTGCCAGGAGACTCTGGGGCTGAAATAGTGGAGGGCTGAAGGAACTGGCAATCATGTAAGTAATTTCCATGCTTCTGCTAAAAATAAATGCCATAATACACTTGTGCCTCATAATATATCTGAGGTATACAGCAAGAGCCTGCTAATGCACATCTACCCTACTGAGGCTATTGCCATATGTTGAACACTCCACAGAGGCCAAAGGACTGTTAGGAGCTCTGTATTTGTGAAAGCAGGGCAGGAGCAACCTGGTGAGAGATCGCTGGAATTTCTCTGCTAAAATGGATCAGTTGGGGAAAAAGCCAAGCCAAACCAGCAGGTGATCACATTTTAATCTTCTTCTCCAGAAACATGTTACCAGTAAAACAGTGGATATGGCAAGAAGAAAAAAAAAGTGTACTGCTGTTCAACAACAACACAAAGACTCCACAAACAAATAAACAAAACAAAACAAACCCCCAAACTAAACAAAACAAAAGCAAAACTAAACCAACTCAAAAGAACAACAAAAAAATACACAAGCCCAAACAACAACAAAAACCCTGTGACACTACAACCAGGGACTGAGTATATACTTATTTGTTTACATCTGCATCAATGAAATGTGTGGAATATTTATTTCACATTCATGACTTCTTGATGAGGTTTTTCCATTACTTTTATTTTTTAAATTTTTTCTTACCTTGACCAAGAGATTGTTTTCTAATGCCAGCTCTTTTAATGCCATTTCACTAATAAGAGTACTTCAGAGTAATTGGTTGAATTTGTTCAGTTTACAGAATGATGTCTGACAGAAAGAGGGTTAAATCTGCCATCTAAGAACAACACTGTATACTAAGCTGCAGTTTTATTCTGTACCAAACTAGGTACCTCTGGAAACTACAGCTCTGACCTGTCATCATGGGGATGTCTTTTTGGAAATGAAGTCCTGATCTCTGTGGTCCTTCTCCCATACAGTGCTCCTGCAGATTTCTAAGTTTACTGCAAGATCCTTTATCTCGCTGCTGCTTTCTTGCACTGGGGAACAGTGGCAAAAGCAGCTCTGTTTGGTGTGTGCCCCACTCGCTGTATGTGTGCTGGCAGTGCTACCACTTGCCAGGCTGCCAGGAATAGCTCACACACTGTGAAGGTCTGTCTTTATTCAGGCTTCTGGGTATCCAAGGGCAAAGCTAAGATGAAGACAGCCCAAAGCAGGCTTTTTTCTTTTTTCCACATTTTGGCTCCCATGGAGTTCCAATGTTCCATGCTTCAGTGGCGTCACCTCCTACTAGCCAGAGCCAAGCAATGCTCATGGGTACGAACATATTCTCTTCTCCAACATGTGTTTTCTGAGTCCCAGGAGGAAATTTTTGAGCCTTCCACTCTGGACTTATTTTCCTGTGTTCTGCTAGAACTGGTTTTCTGTTCATTTTTCCCTTCCAAGAAAAGTTATGTTTTTGGACAAGGGTGGAGATTGTTTTATTTCTCTCACAGCAAAGGGACTCGAGCCCTTTGAACTACTTCTTATGCTCCAGAAAGTAGCAGTGGGCTACAGTACAAAATAGTTATAACTACTCAAACTTAAATTACTCATCTGAGCAGCTAGACTTTCCTAATTAGGACTAAATGTTTCAGAAGTCAGGGTGGTTTTCACTCCATCAGCATTTGGACAAATGTTAGGCATCTGTTCTATGTTAATCTTCTACCTCTGTAGTCAGTGAAGAGATAGGCCCTCTGATGGATGGCTTGTCCTATCCTGATATGTTCCATAAGGTGGGATGAATCAGCTCTTAAGTTCCTAAGCATCAGCAACCAGGTTTTTAAATTAAGTTAGGGCCTGTTTGGAACTCAAAACTCAGATTTATGTTTTCACCTTTGAAAATGATCAAAATCTTCTGAAAATGTTTCTTAGCTCTTCTGATAAGATGCTTCATTAATGGTAATTAAAGAACAGAATTCCCAACCATATTTTCTTGCCATGGTCCTGTATATACAAAAATAATAATAATGAGCAACATTGTTTTGATGACACCGTTCCATGCTCAGAAAACCAGAGTTTGTCAGATATTTTTATTTCCAAACATTTGGCCTCTGCTGTTCTGACTCAAACACTCAGATAATTTTCCTTGCAGTTTTGAGGTTTTGGCTCTTCTGGTTTATAATTCTACCAACAATATCAATTTAGAAGAGGAAGACATCCGACAGAAGCTCATAAATAATAATGGAACCATGGAAGGAGGGTATAGGCTTCATACTGTGAATGTCGATCCAGTTGGTAAGTAGTTTTCAGCTTTATTACACAACAGATTTTATTTGCTTGTCCACAAATAAGCATATTCTGTGTCAAAATTATCACGTTTCCAAATAGTATGACTTTCAGATTTTTAATTGTCCCTTTAAGCCTTAGTGTTCCACTAATCTCAAGAGAGCTGCACTCAAAATAGCTCTTTTAACTCAAAGACAGTTGTCCAGGTTGCTTTAGTCAGTGTTTTGCTGAGTCGTTCAAAGAGGCTGGGACAGTTCTTGAGAGCTACTCTGGTAGAGGAGAAAGAGGTGTGATTTACAGCCAGAGCTGCAGAGAGACATTTCAGACCTCCAAGGTCCCTCATGCCCTCTCCTCAAGCTGTTGTGCTCCTGCCAGCTGCTGCTCTTAGTCAATATACTTTTAGCTCTCATCTTTTCTCATTCAACTTCTTCCAGTCAGAGACTGCCCTTCCTGTGGCAGGCAGGACATGGGGGACTAGAGGAATGCAAGCCGCTGCAGCATGCATGTTCAATCCTTTCTCTTGAGCAGCAGCAGTATATGTTGTCCCCTGTTGTGTGCCATTCCATCGCCACTACTGTATAGATAACAACCGAGCATTCATTTGAGGGCAGCTTTGTGCTGTTGACTGGTTGATGAGCTCAGGATAAGAAATGGGAAATGATTAGATGAAGAAATTACCATTAACATTGATACACTTTTATTTTTACAGAAAAATGTTTAGCTGAAGAAAACCCTCCAAATTATTTTTGGCCAGATACCAGACCAACTGTGACCAATTTCACATTATGCCATGGGAGCTCAGTTCAGACTGCATCCAGAACCTGGTAGGCATTCATGTATCTGAGAAGATGAAGGCTTCAAATGCAACTTTCTGGTTGGTTATACAGTTAAACTGCCTCCTCCATAATGGTTGCCATTGGCTGGTATTTTATTTCAGGAAGATGATTTCTATACTGTGAGAAATGTGTGAGTGTAGAAGTATGTACTTCATAGGTAAGAAAAAAAGGCTCAGCTTGTGTAGGGCATACTGAGGTAAACAATGAATACATGTTCAAAGTGACTATAAACCCAGCACTTTCTTGCAGAATGAAACTGCTTTTTTCAAGTTATGATGTTGATGTTACCTCTACTCCCTCCTAGAGTGATACAGGTCCAGAGGAGGCCCACAAAAATGATCAGGGCATTGGAGCACTTCTGCTATGATGACAGGCTGAGGGAGCTGGGGTTGTTCAGCCTGGAAGAGAGGCAGCTCCAGGGAGACCTAGTAGCAGCCTTCCAGTACCTGAAGGGGCCTGCAAGAAGGATGGAGAGAGACTGTTTACAAAGGCCTGCAGTGATAGGATGAAGCGCTATGGCTTCAAACTAGAGAAGAGCAAATTTAGATTGGATATTAGGAACACGTTCTTTCATGAGGGTAGTGGAACACTGGAACAGGTTGCCCAGGGAGGTGGTTGGGGCCCCATCCCTGGAGATATTCTAAGTGAGGCTCAACAGAGCTCTGGGCAACCTGATCTAGTTGAGGATGTCCTTGCTTACTGCAGAGGGGGTGGACTAGATGACCTTCGGATGTCCCTTCCAACACAGACCATTCTATGATCCTATGAAAACCAACGATTTATATTTGTGGACACTCCTCTACTGCTGTCTGGCTTGTATAAGAAATTATCAACAAAGATGAGATGTGTATTTTGTTTAATCCAGAACCCTTCATCTTGTTAAGGGAAAGAAATTCTGTGAAAGAAGCATGTTGCCAGTAGTTAATCATAACTGAAGGCGGGAATAATCTTCTGCTTAAAGATTTGAATTTAAGTTTTTAAGGTTAAAAATAATATTCCCTAATTCAAGCTTTCTATGTGAATATCAATAAAAAAAATTAGATGCTGTATATCTGTTTCTCATTTGTAGTCTTACTATGCCCACATTGTATCTGGAATGTGTTCTGAGAAGACCCAATCTTTTGCTTCTTGAGACAATATGGCAACATGGGTGTGAATCATCTTTACAGTTTCTGTGCCAAACAGGAAAGCAACCAGCATTATATTTAACTAACTCACTTCCTCAGCCTCTTAATCTAGTACAAGAGCTGCTGGATTCTGATTGACCAGCTTCTGTTGTAGTGCGAGTAGTGCAGAAGTCAAATTGTTTTTATGTCACAGCCTCAGAATCATTAAAAATTAAGGCTTCTGGCCTTTGCTGCCCCAGTATTGCTTATCTTTATTGCTCATTTGTGGTCTGCACAATGCCATTAATTGTCAGTGTACAGCACTTCTCATTAAAAGATGACAATATTCTGCACTGTGCTATGCTTTCTTGGCTCTGACACTGTTAGCTTTTGCCAGAATGGAGCACAGGTGGGATGTGTTTTGAGAGAAGAGGAAGCTCTGCTAATGGTCTCCTCTAGTGCTGTGCATCCCGCAGCAGGTAACCTGCTAGTTTGCTGTTATAATAAAGGTGCTCACCTGAGGAATTACTTGTTTGCTAAATGAAAGGATGATTTTTTTCATATTCTCCATCCTGCCTTTGCCTTGCAATGATAATGTGATTGTCTTAAAGAAAACTGAGGTAAAAGTGTGTTTGATTTTGGAGTATTTTGCTATGTGATTGATTTTGGACACATTATCTGAGTATTTGCTATGATCAGGCTTTTCTAAAAAGCGTTTTGAAAGCATATATCTTTGTATCTGCCCCTCACCTGGACATGGATCTGATGGTGACCTGCCTTAGTTTTCTTTGGTTGCATAAGTTTATGTCTCCACATAGCTTCTGTGCATGTTATACTGAGAGTTATTGCAGCTCGCTATTGATTTCACCAAAGCCATTTATATCAAAGGAAAATTATCATCTGATTAGGCCATAATAGGGACATAATAATTTGTGTCAGCATTTAGGTCTTTTCTGAAATGCAAGGCCAGAATTCCCACTGGCACAGTTCATCATATCACTATAGGAGGCAGCTGGGAATTTATCCAAAAGAAGTAGAGTTTCTGTCAGCATTATCACTTTATTGATCACATATTTCCACTGTCAAGCATGCATATTTCTTTTTACGAGGGGCCTGCTGATAGGAAAACAGTGAATTGAAAAGAGCAGACCAGTGTGACACCTACAAATTAATGAACACTCACATAACTTTGCTGTTGTATTTCATATGAATTTTGCCATTTTTCTCCTTTAGCTATTTGGGTCTGCATAATTACACATCATATTGGGGGCAGCCTGATCTTAGAAATTGCACAGGTGAGTATATTGATGTTGATCTTTGACTAAAGGAGTGATTTTGTAACTGCTGATTACTGCTTACTATAAGGAATTTACATTAAGGAAAGCATTGTCTTCCTTTATGCTAAGTTGTTTAAAATCTTTAAAAAAAAATACAAAAAACAACAGTGCAAAATAAATATTTAAACTCTTGGGGAAGTGCACCACATTGAATTCAGTCCACTCATAGAAAGCCTAGAAATGAATTAAATAAGTCAAATTCTTCAGGTAATTTAAGCTATAGTAGAGGCATGCAATAGCTTTCCTTAGTCTGATATTCAGATTCAGACAAATTCTTAAATGTTTCCAGTGCCTGTAAGTGCCAGTGGAAAGACTCCCACTCTTTTCACTGGGCTTATGATCAGACATTTTCAGATTTATCCTGTTTGTAAAATACCCCTTGATGTCATTTTGGCCTTAAAGGAGTAATAAATTAAATAGACAACTATTTATGGACCATTTTTAGAGCCAGAGTTAGTGAAGAGAAATTCACAGCACCTACAGTAAGCTCCTGTTATGAATGGCTTTCTTAGAGAAGCTTCTTTTTCTTTCTCAACTGATAGAGGTTGTCCAAGGGGGCTTGGCTACCCAACTTAGTACTTGCAATCAGGCAATATGAAAATACCTTTTCATGTAAAGTGAACATTCTGGAGTGAACACAAGATTAAAAAAACACAAGCATTTGCAGACTAAAGAAGGCTGGTCTTTCAAAGTCTTACTTGCAAATTTCAGTAAATCTCAAAAATTGTCAAATGCTAGTGTTTGCATCAGTTTCCTATCCAGGTGGAATCAAACCTACAGTTTAGCATGGGATTTACACTGATGTTTTACCATTGGACACACTATCAAGTTTTCCTTATAACAAGATTCTTCTAATGAAATTTGCTTGTATGTTGTGTTTGCCAGCCCTCTGAGTAAGAGTACAGTCCTCTGAAGGGACTGAATCATTTGCAGTGAGGTCAGACTTCTCCCCAAGGCTTAAAAGAGTGAATAGTTTGTCCATAATAGAGATTTTGGATACATTTCTTTCACTTCTAGAGTGAGAAAGGATCACATAAGGAGAAAAAAATTCCTTACTTTCCCTTTTTTTTTTCTTTCAGTCAGCCCCTCAAATTTACAAACTCAAATCAAATTGAAGAAAAAAGATACAGCAGATTCTATATTTTTTTCATAGAAGTATTAATTTGATAAAAATGATAATATATTATGTTCATTGTAAGTGCCACAGAACATGCTCTAGCTTTCCCCAATGAGGAGAAAAAATTGTGTTTCTGAATTACTTTAGGACTGATAAGCATTGTTTACTCTTTGTACTTCCTGCATCAGGAACAGTGTGGCCAGCAGGAGTAGGGAGGTCATTCTGCCCCTGTACACTGCACTGGTTAGGCCTCACCTTGGGTACTGTATCCAGTTCTGTGCCCCTCAGTTTAGGAAGGATGTTGTCTTGCTGGAACGTGTCCAGAGAAGGGCAACGAAGATGGTGAGGGGTTTGGAACACAAGCCCTATGAGGAAAGGCTGAGGGAGCTGGGGTTGCTTAGCCTGGAGAAGAGGAGACTGAGGGGTGACCTTATTGCTCTCTACAACTACCTGAAGGGAGGTTGTAGCCAGGCAGAGGTTGGTCTCTTCTCCCAGGCAGCCAGCACCAGAACAAGAAGACACAGGCTCAGGCTGTGCCAGGGCAGGTTTCGGCTGGAGGTTAGGAAGAAGTTCTACACAGAGAGAGTGATTGCCCATTGGAATCAGCTACCCGTGGAGGTGGTGGAGTGACCATCATTGGAGGTGTTCAGGAGGAGACTTGATGGGGTGCTTGGTGCCATGGTTTAGTTGTTTGGGTGGGTTGGATTGGTTGATGGGTTGGATGTGATGATCTTGAAGGTCTCTTCCAACCTGGTTTATTGTATTGTATTGTATTTTGCTTGTATACTTACAGAAAACGCAGCTGACATTGCCAATCAGCTTCTGAATCTTACCAGCGAAGGGCAGCAGCTGACTTCAGACAAAGTAAATGATGTTGTGCAGAAGCTAAAAAAAATTGTGAACGATGAAGAAATTGATGAATCGCTGGGTTCTACTGTGGTGACAATTTTTTCCAATATTCTAAACAGTTCAGACAGTGTATTGGCAGCATCATCCTCAGAGTGAGTATTTCTGCATTTGGGACAAGATTTTGAGAGTAACCTGCAAGGTTAGACAAACAATTGCAGTACAAAAATCAGTTTTTTCTAATTTCCATTACAAAGAATTTTCCAACTTGGATACACAGATATTTCTTCTTGCACTAAAATTAATACACGTGACAAACACAATGTATTTGGATGGAAAAGAAGTCTCCTGCTATATGGCACAGCTGAGATTTAAGTACTGTTACAAAATTATTTCAGGACCAGTGACATGTAGTCAGTTTCTGGAAATCAAAAGCTTTTGTTTTCAAGAGAGATGTGTAAGTTTACAGCCTGACAGTCTCCTTGTGAATATACGGAGGGATGATAGAGACATAGTCAATAATGAGAGTCATCCTTAATGTGGAGAGCATACAGAGCATAATATTTTCTGGGTTTCTGCATTCAGTTTTTAGAATAATTTTATTTCTGTTTTTAGAGCTCTAAAAACTATCGATGCCTTAGCTTTAAAGATCCAGTTCACTGGACCATCCATGAGTATTTCAACACGAAATCTTGCCCTTGGAGTGTCTTCTATAAACTCAGCTTCATTCAGAGGTGGTTCTTTCAGCGTCAGTCCACAAAATAATGCATCTGATTTCCAGGTATGGAGCCAGCCGTTGTATTTGAACATGAAATGTACCTGTTGTTCCAACTGTGTTTACTGTGGTTCCTCTAAAACCACGTAAAACTCCCAGTTCCCCCCTACTTTCTATTTCCTTTTTCCTGCAATTATCCTTATTAATGTAGTATTTCCTTGAGTGACAGGAAACCCAGACAAACTTCCTTGTTCCGTAGAGGTGAAAAGTAATTTGCTTACAAATACACAAGAGGCTTTATCCTTTGTAGGTTGCATTTACTAATGAAAAGAGATAATAATCATTAACAGTCTGCTGTGTTACCCATTGTGCACTAACAATTCCATTGATGCATTTCAGCTTTGGAATAAAACGCCTAAATGTAGGTAGGTTAATTACATGTAGATTTATGCAGATACACAATAGGTTTTCAGCCTTCCAGTACAGTTTAAACACCTGCTGCTAGCAGGGACCTACAACTGATCTAGGTGTCCCACACATAGGTTGTTGGGCCTGTGACATTTGGGATTTACAGGGTGGTTCAAGACATTCACGTGGAGCCTGAAAACTAAGAGAAAGAGGTGTCAAAATGCAGAATGGTCTTCAGAGCTACAGCACCTAGACAGGCTGCTGTAGTTAAGATATTTGTCACTGCCTCAAAAATATTTTTCTTCTTTTTTCACAAGCTCAGACATCTAAAACCTATGAAATAGCATTTGAGATGTACATAAACACCTGCTGGGATTTTCCAAAGGTTCTGTTGAAATCAGTAGCAATGAGGTGCTGAGATTTTTTTTCATTTCACTCTATGCCTGTTTGCATCTTTTGACACAGAAATGCTTTTCAAAATGTCATTGCAGTGCATTTTTTTTACAGTTCTGTAAGAAGTCTATGACAGAGGAAATGTAATCTGAAGTTTCTTGGGAGAAATGCACAGAAAAGCTTAAACAAGAAAATTTAAAAATAGTATCATAGTATCAGTCAGGGTTGGAAGGGACCACAAGGATCATCTAGTTCCAACCCCCCTGCCGTGGGCAGGGACACCCTACACTAGATCAGGCCAGCCAGGACAAATCTGCTATGTTTGGGCCAGAGGAACCAAGACTGAGCTCAAACAAAACAACACGTTATAAAAATGGTTAAAGGCTTATCACTAGAATATAAGTGTCTTGTGGAACCAAATTAATTCCCACTGCAAATTGGCAAGGCAGAAATCCTAATAAATGTCTGATCATTTCATAAAATGCCATGTACTGTAAAAATCAAAACAAGTTATGAAAATAGTACTAGAAAAAGTAGTAAAATAAAGCATACTGCAGGTCTTTTACATGTTGTGTATATACATTTTGTATCAAAATTCAAGTGCAAGTATAAATTGATCCATAGATTTAATATAATTGAGTGTTCACATTTATACTTGTGGACATTTTGGCTAAAATGACTTGGAAATAATTTTATTTCATGGGACATTTTTGATGACCATAAATCCCTTTCATTTAGCTTTCTTATTAACAAAGCTCAGTATCTGGAGCCCCCAGATATCATCTGCCTGTGGCAGGGGGGTTGGAACTAGATGATCCTTGTGGTCCCTTCCAACCCTGACTGATTCTATGATTCTATTCTATGATTCTATGATCTGAGTGTTCTTTGATCATTATCAAAGGAATGCTTCTTCTCCAGATTTCATCCTGTATGTATGGAAAGAGGAAAAATTCTGAAGCCAGGTTTGGGATGTTTGCACGTATAAGAATTACCATCTGTGGCATGAGGACATCCAGGAATTTTCTTGCCCTGGAATCGTTTATTACAGCACTGTCTAAATAATCATAAAATCCAAACTCTGTCAAATTTTTTGTAATGTTCCTATTGGAACAAGACTTCGTTTTTAGGATTTCACATTTCCAACAGCTGCCAGAATTCTTAGCATCCTTCCTACCAGAAGAGTCCGCAGCAGTTGCGGTCACCTTTTATATTTTCCATGCTATCCCTGCTGCAGGGAGATTCCCTTGTGAAAGCCCATGTTTTTCACCAGTGATGTGATGATCTATCCCAGGGAGCATCAGGGAGCATTAAAGTCTTTGAACTGTGTGTCAGGATGTTTCCAGATTTTATTTCATTACTTTTTTTCTTAAGTCAGATACCAAGCAAATGAATCCATGGCTGTTTGGAATGATTCTATTTCAGTCCCCTGTGTCTTTGTGTTGCTTGCCAAACTTTTGACTAAGTTCGCTTTTGGTGATTCATATTATTAAATTGTTCCTGTAATGCTATATCCTTACAGAAGCCTCCGCCACTCTGTTTGCAGAGAATGCCTAATGGGACATCTTTATCACACACACACACAATTTTTTATGGCAGAATTATCCATTGAAAACATTTTTATCATTCTGGAATAGTGGAAAAACAACGTAAGCTTTAAAAAAAATTACTTATTGCATCAACTCCTGCACAGGTACAGCTCACATTAATGTTTACTGGTTTGAGTCCCTTGTTTAGATGTCTCTGTGTAAGGGTGTGAACCCAGCTGTGGACAGTGGATGGTATGGGGTTTGTTTGAACATGTTCTTCTGTTATTTTTCTTTAACAGATAGATTTTGACAAGGATCATACAAATGCCTTGGCTTCGGTTGTTCTGCCACCAAGTTTACTGAGAAATTTAAGTCAAGAAGAGTTTGAAATTATATCCAGGGCTCAGTTCACTTTCTTCAACAAAAATGGTCTTTTTCAGGTAAACTTTAATATGTCTGAAGTAATTTCAGTTAGAGTTAAAGCCAGCTGCTAAAAGTTCTTTATAGCATCTCACGAGTTACAGGAATGAGAAAGTGATAGCAGATGTAAGCACTAGAAACAATGTTATGTTCAGTGTGACAAAACAGTGAAAATGCCAAGGTTCAATTAAAGGTAGCAAATTCCTCTTATATGAGAGAGAAACTTTTTCTTAGGGTAATCGATGGAAAACTATATCCCAGGTGCATATAATCAAAATAAAATAGACAGAATTATTAAAACAGCATCACTTTTGTTAAATGCTTTAATATAGGTCCTTGATGTTCAGTGGAGCCAAGTTCTTTTCTGTCAGAAGTGATTTTGGCTAACACTTCCAAGTACTCTTTCTTTCTCTTTCCATTAAAAGAGTTGATTGGTCATAGCCAGGTGGCTACTGAGTTGGAAACTCTGGGCTGACAGACATCAACCAAAGAACATTTGATTCTATATACATGATTCTTCTTCTCATACATGTGTTCTTAGAAGCACACTGTATTGTAATACGAAATAAGGTAACAATACATCTACCTAAAATCTAGAGGGGCTCAGGAAGATTTGATCTTTTCTCCTTTGGGTCCCATCAAGGGATAATTGTAAATAGTTCTGAGTGGTACATGGCAAAAAATTAGGAAATGTTCACAGCTTGTAAAAAAAACACCAAAAAACCCAAAATACACAAAAATAACCCAAAACACACTTATTTTGAAGAAAAAAAGAAAAAGAGCTAATTAAAAAGGAAACATTGTTTCATAGTGAACTGTAGGCTGAGCCTCAGAAGATTTGAGTTTGTTTTCCCATTAGTGACCTTTGGCTCTTGTGCATCCGCAGAACTCTGTAGTATTGTATTGTCCCTATATTATCGTTTTTGTTGGCAGTGTATCCAGATTCTTCAGATAATCTCGGCAAGAAAATACCCATGACCCTCAGTTGCCTTCTGAAATACACCCCAAAGTATCTTCATGTAAAATAGTGTACATTTGAAGCCTGCTTTTGAGAAAAACATGATGGCTGTATTTAATAAAGAAACCAGAAGAATACAGGTGGTTTTTATCGTCATGCCATAAAACCATATAAAGTCAGAAGTTGTCCTTTAGTGGTATTAAAATGTATTTCTAAGGGATACTTTCTAAGTAATTAAAAAGCGAAAACCAGGAAAATTTGCAACTAAAATTCTTTCCGTGTTTTGTGTTCTTCAAACTATTCTCATGTGATAGGGGCAACAGAATTAATTCAAAACGTGCAAAACTCAGTAAGTCTGAAGAACACAAATAAATAAATCAATTCTAAAAATAAAGCCTAAATAGAAATTGATACAGATGCCACCTCAAACCAAAATAACTTTATCCATCAGTATAAATTTATTTCATAAGTGTGTTTATTCCAATTACAATTTAAAAAAGCCAAACATTGCTATTAGTTGTATTTATAAGCATTCAACATAACAGTGAAATACCTTATCTTGCAGCATTGGAGGTTTTTTTTTTTATTGCAGCTGAAAGAATACTAGTGAGTTTTATCTTGTCAGTCATCAAAATCTGATCGTTATATTACTTAGAAGACAATATGACAAATTGATGTAAGCTATTCAAGACGAGATTCTTTTCACCAAAGGCAGGTATGTTCAATGTGCATACCCATGCCTGAACTGTTGTCCATAGTTGCTTCCAAAGCTTGTCAATGGAAAAGGAGGAGTCTGTTGAGATGTGATACCTCATCCTCTGACACCTGCAGAACACATGTTCTCCAGACAAAGAAGTATAGTGCAATTTAAGACTCCCCAAGGTACAAATGTATTTCTGGCAGACATAACAATGAACCTGTAAGAGATGTGAGATTTTCTTCAGTAGCAGCTGGAAACTGGGCAGGAGATTTATTTTTAGGCAACCCATAGTCAACCTAGGTGTTTAAAATAGGTGGAATAAATTAAGCCCTGGATGTACCAGTGTCCTGTCACGAACTATGTTAAGAAATGCTAGGATGTCCACTTTAGGTCTAGATATATTTTTATTTGTCTAGAGTTAGGTCGGAAGGATTATCCCGATGAGTTCCCTGCAAATATGTAAATGCAATGCAGGCTAGACCAAATTTATTTCACTGGCAGTAGCCTCAGCATAGTTTTACTTTGTAGCTCTATATGGTTTATAGTCTAAAGGCTTACTGCTGACTTTAGTTGAGCACAGCCTTGTAGCTGAATAAGCAGTTATCTGCATTTTACATTAATACACACATCATTTCTATCCCTTTCTAAGGACAGGTAAGAATATATTAAATTGCCTTCCCTGAAGATACCATCTGATATTTTCTTCTAGGTTTTGTTACCTGCTAGAGACAGAATCCACTGAAACCCATAGAATTCTGTCCAGAGGTTTTCATAGACTTACCAGATATTGAAATTTAAGTCATAACCAAGAGGTTTTCTTTAAGCTGAATGCTCAAGAACTGTCTAGAAAACTGCATTTTCATTCCTTTGCAGTTTTTATGTTTTCTGTAAATTAAGTCACAAAGCTCCAGAGTAATCTGAAATGGTTCTTAAGAAATGAAATATTATTCTCAGAGTATGTGCATTAAATAGCTGAAGTTATTCTGTCTCTCAAGAGTAGTGGGATCTCATGAGCCCAGTGCTGAGCTGATACCTTGTCAGGATGACAAAACCCCTAGACTGAAGGAATCAGGGAAGTTTAGGAGTTTAGCAGCCCAGATTTTTTGGAGGAAAAGTGAGGGGCAATAGACTTCATTTGACCTAAGATCTGCCACAGACAGTGACCAAGTTTTCCAGCTTCCCGTAAGGCCAACCAGGCATGTAACGATGCAGGTTTCAATGGAAGCTCATTTAAAGGAAACAGCATTTCCAAAGCACTTCCATTTTAATAAAATCATCAAACCAAGGAAAACTTCTCTTCCAGAAATCTCTTAACATGGTACTTTTCCACTACAGGTTAGAAATGGTATTGCTCAGTGATAGTGTCAATCTTCTATTTAAATTCACATCAAATAAGACCTTGTAGAAAATATAATCTCCTACAATATGTAACATTCCTGTGACTTTATCTACAGCTACTTAGTCATTCATTGTAAGCTGGAGAGTGATGTAGCAACTATATAGAAGAACAAACTATTTCCCAAATACTTTGCATCTACTACTTGCATCCCCATGCAGAGCTACAGGCTGGGGTCGGAGTGGCTGGAGAGCAGCCGGACAGAGAGGGACCTGGGGGTGCTGATCGACAGCCACCTGAACATGAGCCAGCAATGTGCCCAGGTGGCTAAGAAGGCCAACCACATCCTGGCCTGCATTAGGAATGGTGTGGCCAGCAGGAGCAGGGAGGTCATTGTGCCCCTGTACTCTGCTTTGTTTAGGCCGCACCTTGAGTCCTGTGTCCAGTTCTGGGCCCCTCAGTTTAAGAAGGACATTGAGACACTTGAACGTGTCCGGAGAAGGGCAACAAGGCTGGGGAGAGGCCTTGAGCACAAGCCCTATGAGGAGAGGCTGAGGGAGCTGGGGCTGTTTAGCCTGGAGAAGAGGAGGCTCAGGGGCGACCTCATTGCTCTCTACAACTACCTGAAAGGTGGTTGTAGCCAGGAAGGGGTTGGCCTCTTCTCCCTAGAAACCAGCACCAGAACAAGGGGACACAGTCTCAAGATGCAACAGGGGAAGTTTAGGCTTGAGGTGAGGAGAAAGTTCTTCACTGAGAGAGTGATTCGTCATTGGAATGGGCTGCCCGGGGAGGTAGTTGAGTCGCCGTCCCTGGAGGCGTTCAAGAGGGGACTGGACGTGGCACTTAGTGCCATGGTCTAGTCGTGAGGTCTGTGGTGACAGGTTGGACTCGATGATCTTTGAGGTCTCTTCCAACCTTGATAATACTGTGATACTGTGATACTAAAAAGGACAGCATCAACAATAAGATAAGAAAGATTGTTCATTCTTGTTTATGGAAAGGAGCTAATAATGTCATGGTTTGTTATCTGCCACACTGTTTGGGTTATAATTTTGTTAGCATCAGACATAATGATTAAAAAGGGAACTTCTACCTTTAACCTCTACCTATAAATGCGTCTGTATATGTTTGTGACTATAAGGAAAACACGGAAACTTCCATGAGAGAAACCCATGATTGGATTTTATAAACACAGTGTTCTTATATTGCCTGATCAAAAGTGTAGAAATGCTGACAACTTATTTATTCTGGCACACTGCAGAAATGAAACTGCATACACTGGCTTTTATGTTATGTGCTATGTAAGCATTTCTTATATTTTTTCTGAATCTTTCAAAGGATGCAGAAAATCCTGCCAATTTGACCAGTTTTGTGGTGGCATGCAGCATTGGAAACATAACCATTCAGGATCTTCAGGATTATGTGAAGGTTACAATTAAACATACCAAAATACAGGTAAAATAAGATTTATTATTCAGAGGAATGTGGGTTACATATAATAAAGGATACATTATATGTAGTAAAGGGTAGGTTCTATATAGTAAAGGCTAAGCATATAGCCTGATGGGTTTGAATGAATTTTGAGTAAGCACAGAAACTCAAATGGAAATAAAAGCTCTAAAGCAAAAAAAAACACCCCAAAACAAGTAAGCAAAAATTTAAACCAAATAACCTCTGCCATCCTCACACATTCCAAATCCATTCATGATCTAACATTTATCTGAAAGAATATTGATTCTGCAATTTCTGTGACAATGACTGTGGGCAAAACTTCTGTTCATGACCATGTTCACCACCAGCAAAACAGCACAGAGGAACAGCGGTCTAGATTTTGTAATCTGGGCAGATCTGTCTTTTTAGCAGAATAAATTCCAATTTGACACAAGCTGAAATGTCAACAATCCAAGTAATATTTATTCTTCTGCTCATTGATGAAAAGATAAATAATAGAACTGTTGCAAATGTCTATGTTGATGAGATTTATGTTTGAAAAGGTGTACAAAGTCTACTTTTGCATGTGTTCTTAGGAAGATCCTAAGCCTACCTGTGTCTTCTGGGATATGAACAAAAATGGTAAGTTTAAAAATACTGTAATTTCTTTTATGTGGAGAGTAAAGATGCCTTAAGTTAAATCAGTCATAGTCTTGGCCATTTTACTTCTTAAGCAATCCTTGCAGAATGAGATGAAGTCTTTAGGTTGCATCATTTCTTCTGGTTAGTACAGGTGCCTGTAACAGCAGATGTTAAATAATCTTTTTTTTCTTTTTTTACCATATAAATTTGTAAAATAAATAATCTTCTGTATCTGATAACAGACTTTCACTGATCTGTCTGCAAGTGCAAATTAAATAGTAGTGCCAGTCAAACATATAAAGGTTCTAAAGGTTCTTACTCATACTTTTAACTTGTAAGTTTGAAAACACTGGGTTATTTGAGATTGTGCCCATTACACATCTTAAGCTGGGTTGTCTTCAGAGAAAAGTTAGGAACTACATTACATGCACTTCATCCACCCTATACATGGATGAGAATCACCCTGATGAGGTCCCATATGCAGACACACATTAACAAGGCAATATTTTAGCTCATTCTTCATTGCTACTGCCTTGTGTGTGATTTTATACTCAGGCTCTTCGTCCTTTGCACATAACTTTCCAGAGCCTTCGATAAAGAGATTACTACTGAGATGCTACTCTTCCCTGTGTTGAAACAAAGAGTGAAGAAGTAACTGTCATTAGCAGTAGGATACTGGGTGGAGGGATTTAGTACAGAGAGTATTGCAAGAAATAAAATTTACCATCCAAAGTTGTAATTGAAAGCAGAAAATTCAGACAGAAGAATTGAGGAGAATGCAAAAGGATAAAAAAAATGAGGGGGAAAAAAAGACTAAAAGAAACACTTTAATGAGAAACACAAAGGGAGGAAACTGTTCTCAGTGGCTGCTTGAGTGGGGAAAGTTTTAAGTAGTTTTGGAACATCTTCACAGTTTTTTGAGAGATCCTGTCTTGAATTTGAGGTAAAGTTTTAGGGCCAGTCAGATAATATGATGAATGTTGTTTGGAGTTACACGAAAATTTCTTTCAAGAGTTCAGAGTATGTGAACTGTTACACAAAATGAGTTAGTATTTTAGCAGGGGAAAATGAAAAGCAATCAGAAATATAAATTTTACTTTTTAACATCTATTTTAAAAAGAAAATTCCATTTATTTTTCAGAATGGGCTTTTCAGAGCAAATAAGTAAGGGGTAGTTTACTTCGTGTTTTTTGTTAAGGCCTCAGAGGATCCTTCTGAATTACATGCTGCAGGGGAAGGACAGGACCAGTCCTGGGTCACAACTGCTTTTATGTGCCTAGGGATATATGAGTAGGAGGGTGGCAGGTACAGATATCACATCACTGTGATAAAAGAGAGTTTTACAATGATCTTATTGCTGGGTGAAACTAAGGTATGTCTTACTGCATGACCCACAAAGTAGTTCTTACTCATCTCTAATTCACCAAACTCCTGCTATCTATAGATGTCTATTGCTTCTGCTCAGTACTCCATTACTGGGGCACTCATGTGGTGAGATTCCTTGCAGAAACTGGGAAATGGAGCACTTGCTTCTGTCATGGCTGGTTTTAGTGTATATTCAATCAATGTAAGGAAACACTTCTGCATTTGTACAAGATAAAGTGCGGAATCTGTTAAAAGAGTGACATGAGTTTGTTGGAAAGAACAGTTTCTCCTCTTTCATTTCCACAGGTGGCAGTGGTGGCTGGAACCCTGAGGGCTGCCAAGTGGGCACAGAGTCCAATGAAAACGAGACAGTTTGCTTATGCAACCACCTCACACACTTCGGGGTCCTCATGGTAGGCAAAATCCCTGTTCACTAAGTTGTCTCTCCAACAAACTGCAATGCAGTTTTCATCTTGGGTGAAGACAACTCTCATTTTTCTTACTTGTCTTATTCCTTTTGCACATATTTATTAATAACAATGCATCATTTTCCCCTTATTGTCACTAAGTTATATTTTCACAACAAAATAGCTAGTGATAAGTATTCAAGAATGATGTAATAAAAAAAGAATGAAAGTCTATTACTATGTTTTTTTACAAGTGATTAAATATTGTAAAAAAAAAAGTAAAATATGCCCATATAAGTATTCTAAATTTTGAAAGTATTGTGTCCCATAAGATGTGGAGTTGACACTTCTGAGTGATACCAAAATACAAAATGTGTATTATAACATCCGACTTCAAAGAAGCTGCATCAAAAGAGGTGTGGCCAGCAGACTGAGGGAAGTGATTCTCCTCCTCTACTCTCATGAGACCCCACCTGCACTGCTGTATTTAGCTCTAGGGCCCCCAGTGTAAGGAAGACATGGACCTGCTTGAATGGATCCAGAGGAGGGCCAGGGAGATGGTCAGGGAGATGGAGCACCTCCTGTATGAAGCCAGGATGAGTTGAGGTTGTTCAACTTGGAGAAGGAAGGCTCCAGGGGGACTTTAGAGTGTCCTTCCAGTACTTAAAGGAGGCCTATGGGAAAGGATGGGAGGGACTCTATTAGAGAGAGTAGTGATAGGAAAAAGGATAGAAGTTTTAAACTGAGCAAGGGTAGATTTAGACTAGATGTAAGGAAGAAGTGCATTATTGTGAAGATGGTGAGGCACTGAAACAGGCTGTCAGAGAAGTTGTGGGTGCCCCCTTTACTCTGCCCTGATGACACCACACCTAGAATACTGCATCCAGTTTTGGGCTCCCAAGTTTGAGGGAGATAGGGGTCTGCTGGGAGGAGTCCAAAGGAGAGATACAAGGATGAGTGGGGGACTTGAACATCTCCCCTATGAAGAAAGACTGAGGGAAGTAGGGCTATTTAGACTTGAGAGGAGAAGGCTGAGAGGGGATCTTACCAATGTCTATAAATATTTGAGAGGTAGGTGTCAATATGAAGGTGATAGTCTTTTTTGGTGGTGCCCAGTGATAGGACAAGGAACAACAGGTACTAGCTGGAACACAGGATGCTCCATCTCAACATGAGGAGAACCTCTTTTACAGTGAGAGTGACAAAGCACTAAAGCAGGGCACCCAGAGAGTTTGCAGAGTCTTCCTCTCTGGATGCATTCCTGCGTGGCCTGCTCAAGGTGATCATACTTTGGCACAGGGGTTGGGCTAGATGATCTCTACAGGTCCCTTCCAGCCCCTAGCATTCTGTGATTCTGTGTTCAAAGACCCCTTGTATGGGGCTTTGAGCAACCTGATCTAGTGAAAGGTGTTGCTGGTGGTTTGGAAATAGATGATCTTTAAGGTCTTTTCCAACCCATACCATTCTATGATTCTTTGAAAGCTGGGATATGGCTGGGTGAAGAAGAAAGTCAGGGACTGTAAAACCAAGGACTAGTACTAATATTTCCAATAAAAAGTGGAAAAAGTTGATCTCAATGAGGTCTAAGGTGCAGGGCATCCCTGTTGTTTCCCTTAACAATATAGTCTGGTACAAGTGACCTGCATCTGAGATGGGAAGGTGTAATACAAAAGGAATGAACGGGAAACAAGTCTAGATAGTTTTGAAATGTCAAAATCTGGAAAGCAGCAAGTTGTTTTCAGAATAAAAGAAGATAGGAGAAAAAGTTGAGGTGCTGTTTTCAAAACAAACAAAAAAAGATGTACACGTATTGCTAGGGAAAACAGTCATGGAAAGAAAAATATCCTACAGTCAATAAAACTGCTGATGGAAATGAAGTCAGGGGAGCACAATAATCCCCTTTCATCCTCAGATTTAAGAAGTCAAATAGTCCCTTGCAAATTTAGATTTCCAAATGTGACAAGATTTATATTGATCTAATGATAAGAAGTATGAAGCAATAACTTCTGGTGAAACGTGTAAGCCTATGCTTGCTGTTCTTTTATAGAAGACTTTAATCAGGTTTGGGGATGCCACACAGTACAGGCTGCCTCTCGGAGAAAGTCTCCCCACTGAGAGCTGGTACAAAATGTATAACTCTACTCATTCAGAGCCTTAAGAAAAGTCTCCAGACTGGGTGTCTGAGATAAGCAGAGAATAGCCTGTTAGGGAGCTGCATTCAGGTGCCTACAGTAATTTGCCTGTGGCGCATTTGTGAAGGGGAAAACTCCCGATCTGCAAAAGAGGGACTGCTGCTATCTTTCCTTAACACTGGCTGATTGTAAAAAAAAAAGTAAATTTAAAGAAATATTTATTCCCATCTGAAATTAACATACTTTGGCCTCTGAAACTCACCTGTTGAAAAGGTGTTTGCTCCTGATCACAGCAGTGCTCCTAGTGGAAGTATTTGGGTTTTATTTAACTTGTCAGTGTCGTAGGACTTAACCACACAAAGGAGATGTGGGCACTTGTTCAGCTTTGGCCTTTTAAACCCTTCTCAATAGAGCTGCTCTCTTCACGTCATGCTCAGATGTAGATATGAAAAAGCCCCAAGATTTTGGTCTTTTTGCAAGCTAAATTGTGGTCTTGTTTCACTTTTCATCCTTGAAGGGAGAAAAAAGGGCTTTCTTCAGGATATATTCAATGAATCCCTTCTCTTCCCTAAACGCTTTTGTGGCAGGAGGAAATAAGGCAGAAGTTCTTTGAATCAGGGCTATGTTCCAGCAGTTTTGACCCTTCTAATTGCTTTCTCATTTTAATAATCTTTTCTGACTTTAATTTAGCTATTAAATTATTTTCAAATAGGACTCTCCTTATACACATATAAACTGTCATATAAAGTTGGGACAGAGTGTGAAAAACCTGCTGCTTCCTTTTTCTATGAAGAATGGCAAGTTTTGTAGTGTTTTATTAATTTCTTTTTGCTGGATAGTTTTACTGTGGCCATCTGTGACCCTGTAGAATGGCACCATTATGTTTCAGTATTTGCTTACATTTACTCCACAGTGATATAGACCCAAACATTCTAATTTTTTGTTCTCCTTAAGAAAAGGAAATGACACTGGTATTTATTCTCAGACGGTATGGTGTGGCAATTGCAGCTGGACAGAAAACTGGAAAAAGTCCTCAGAACGTTCCTGCTTCACTTCCAAATTATTATTTTTTAATGTTCTCTATGTCACTACTTTTCTGACCAATTCTATTTATAACCATAGTTTGCATGTCAAAACAGACCATAAAACAAAAAAAGCAGTATCTTGCCCTTGGTTTCACCCATACATGAGTAGGCACATTGACTCTTAGGACCATTTAATAAAAAGCACTGATGTCAGAAACTCTGAGAATACTGCATATTTCAGTATGAATAACTTTAAATTGTATATTCCTAAGTCTTGCATCTTCTTAAAGTAAGCAGTGAAACGAAAAAGTTTGAAAAGGGGAGATTTTTCCAGAGAAGGACATTAGAATTCCTGATACTGAAATACAAGGTTTAGTATCAGGCTCTGTCTACTTGCTGACCCCAGCAGTTGTAATTCTTAAAGTGCAGTGTTTGAATAGAAATGGGAAGGAATTAAGAGATGCAGCAATCATAGACTAAGGTTACTCAGTAAACATGAACCATAATGTCAGGGTTATAGCAGTGTTGTTCTCTCAAGAAAGACAGGGATCTGCTGGAGAGTCCAACAAAGAGCTATGAGGATGATTGCAGGACTTGAACATATCTCTTATGAAGAAAGACTGAGAGAACTGGGGCTGTTTAGTCTTGAGATGAGAAGGCTGAAAGGGAATCTCATCAACATCTGTAAGTATCTGAGGGGTGGGTGTCAAAATGAAGGTCATAGTCTCTTTCTGTTGGTGCCCATTGATAGGACAAGGAACAATGAAAACAACCTAGAACACAGGATGTTCCACCTCAACACAAGGAGACACTTCTTTACAGTGAGGGTGATGGAGCACTAGAACAGGCTGCCCAGAGGGGCTGTGGAGTCTCCTTTTCTGGAGAATTTCAAAACCCATCTGGATGCAATCCTGTGTGGCTTGCCCTGGATGGTCCTGCTTTGGCAGGAGGGTTTGGACTAGACGATCTCTGCAGGTCCCTTCCAACCCCTAACATTCTGTGATTCTTTGATTCTGTGAAAGTGCTTTTGAGTTTTATTTGACTAATTACCAAGAACGAGTGTTGAGTTCATTAAAAAGATGTTTACTATAACTGATGCCTCTTCCTCCTCACACAGGACCTTCAGAGAGCTGCTACAGAAATTGACCCACATAATACCAAGGTCCTCACTTTTATCACTTACATAGGCTGTGGGATATCAGCGATATTTTCAGCGGCAACTCTTCTGACATATATTGCATTTGAGTAAGTATTGGCTCTGTGGAAAACATCACAAAGAAAATACCCGTATGTGACAAATAACATAAATTAGTTATAAGATTAGGGTGGTTTATTTGTCTAGGAAGGAAATCTATGTGTAAGAAAATAAATATGCAAAATCATGGTCAGAATGTTTTTCAAGGGAACTTAAGTTCAGACTCTTTCCTTCTGTTTCCAATGAATGTGTTTTGCTGCTCAGGCCTGGGAATAAGGCTCATGTGTCTCAAAATTTTCTCTTTTGGGAGTACAGTATCCTCTGGTTTCTGAACAGGTATGTATTATTTTAAAATCTGCAACCAGTCCTTTCATAAAAACATAACAAAACAAAACTTGCCTGTGTGAGCATAAGAAGTCTTAAGAAACTTCCAACTAGAATAATTGCATTTTAGAGCCCATTGGAAGTCAGTAGGAAGAGAAATAAAATGAAGTTGTGAATTGCTGCAACAATTTCAACAGCAGTCCTACTGACATGTGAAAGTGACTCCTGGGAACGCAAAAGTTTTGAAGTGATACAGCTCTGTGAACAGTGAAAAGAGAAAATGAAGTCATAGCAAACAAAGGAACCATTCTGTCTGTAACAGGACATCACAGTGTAGCTGCTAAAGAAGCATAGTTTGCTAGGGGGTGGGGAAAAAGGGATCTTCGAGTTCTAAATATCTCCCAATGATTGCATTCTTACAACCTATGGTACAGTGTTCTGGTCCAAGGTAGCAGAATTAGCTGTATTGCCCCTCAGTTTATACATTTCAGTGTGCATCAGTTAAAAAAGAAAATTTATTTGATCTTCAGTCTTCCTAAACCAAAAAGCAAGGGAAGCTAACAGAAAAACCCACTGAACAGAAAACAGCGAGCACTGGACAGTATATTCCAAAAGCTAAGCAAAGATTTACATATAAAATTATCAGAGGTGATCAGGTCAGCTGTATTTTGAAAGTTTTCATTTTCTTCAGTTCTTTTTTTTTTTAAAGTACAAAATACATTGCATTATATTTAATTCTAAACGTTTGTATTAATAAATCCATTGCTAAAATATTGTGGCACTTAATTAGCTCATTAAGGACCCAAAGAAGTAACTTTCCCCCACCACATACAGCAGATAATCACAGTATGCTTTATTGCCACAGAAACTCACAGGTAGAAGGAGATCCCTGTGCTTTTATTTACTTTGCAAACTGATAAACCCAACTGCTCTAAGTGGCCTGGGTGATTGAAGCTCATATTGATTGAAGTGTGATTGAAGTCATATGCATTTTCATTTCTCTCATTAGGAAGCTGCGAAGAGATTATCCGTCCAAAATCCTGATGAATCTGAGCACAGCCTTGTTCTTCCTTAACCTGATCTTCTTGCTTGATGGTTGGATTGCATCATTTAACATAGATGGCCTCTGCATAGCTGTAGCTGCACTTTTGCACTATTTTCTTCTGGCCACCTTTACATGGATGGGACTGGAAGCTGTTCATATGTACATTGCTCTAGTGAAAGTGTTCAACACGTACATCCGGCGATACATACTGAAGTTTTGCATCATTGGCTGGGGTGAGTTCCATAGATGCAATATTTACATAGCATGGTTTTTGAAATGATAAGCTATACAAGTTATCACAAATGCAGAGCAGAATCAAAATTATTATGGCAGTTCCTTTCCCCACCCCTGGCAGTGCTGGCATGCAGCCAACCCTCTCTGTCACCAAGCTCCCCCCGGTATAGATCTTTGCAAATACACTGCAACTGGCACTCATGGTGCAAGGAGTTGAGGAGAGACCAGATAAACTGGTCTTAACTTTCCAGAGAGTCCAGAATGGGAGGGTGGAAATGTTAGTGTCATATCAGAGATGGAGAGCCATGGCACACAATAAATTCAGAAGCTCTTGCAGGTACTGCAGAAACTTTTAATCTGGCTTAAAGTTTCTTGCTGATAAATAGAAAGCCTATGGCAGGACTCAGAAACAACCAAAATTTCCTGAGCTTCAGCACATTGCTTGAATAAACCACTGAAAGATCCTGCCTGCCCTAAGCAGTGTACGCAGCAGGACTGAAATGGAAAATGTAATACTGAAAAATAACTGCAAGGCTCAGGCAGCGAGGCTTTTTTGCTATATCAGGAATCTGTGCCTTCTGTCTGAATGCACATATTGTGTTTGAAATAATACAACACAATACAAAACCATTAACCTCATGGCTAGAGCACTGACCTCAGTCCAGCTGATAATTGATGTCTTTCCATTGGCAACTAGCATCCTTTTTGGCAACCTCAGCAGAGGACAAGGAATGAGCGGTCAGAAAAGCAAATTAACCTCTTCCCCTTTGAATCTGTTTTATCATAGCAAGGATAAGACATGTAAATAAGGCACGTCAGGAAACATACATTTTTTGTGTGTGAGCTGTACAGAGTTCTGCACAGGCTTCTCTCCCACATAGCTGGCTATGGTCCCACAATATTTCCTTTATTTTCTTAAAAAATACACAGTTTACGTCTTTGTGGGGGGGAACATATTTAAGTAAATGATAGGTAATGATGTAGAAAAAGACATTTTCTGTTGAGAGAAGCAGTGGAGAAATTATAGATTCACATTCATATTTCCCAGTTCCCTAGCCTAATCAAGTATGTTAGCATCTCTGAATAAAAATCACTCAGAACTAATCCCAATACCATCCCTCCATTAGACCTGATTTTTGTAATAGTTTGTTAATCTTCTCACTATGTTATGAGAACCTAAATACAATTGCAAATTTAGCTTTAGGTAAATAAAGGAGATAATTTAGTTTCTCTATCACATGCTAAAATAGTATTTTCTACCTTGCAGAACGTTAGGAGGCTTATTCAGTAGTATACATTAAGTGCTTTGAAAGTTTTATACGTTTGTACTTTTTGACAAAGTATTTTCTTCGACTTCTGAGTGCAGTTTTCAGATATAACTACCTCAGTATACTCTGTACCAAAACAATGGGGATGGAAATATCAGTAATTCAGCTTTGCATGGTGATTTTGAAGGTTTATGAGATGTGAAAGCAAGCTGCAGGTTTTCTTGTGTTACAGGTTTGCCAGCTCTGGTGATAGCAATTGTTTTAGCAAGTGCTAATACAAATGCAAGCCATATTTATGGCAAAGATTCATATGGCAGAGATTCTAACGGGCAAGGAGGAGATGACTTGTGAGTATTTCTTTAAATCTCTTGTAATTTGGCGTTCACAATCTGAAGAACAAATAGCATTGATCAGATTGCTTTGGAAAAGTCAGAGGTGTGTGTTGAACAAGCAAGGTGTGCAAGTGTGAAGAAGGCCACAAGAAAAATGGGGGAAAATATGCATTACCCAGTGCCAGGTACAACCACTCCTCTATCAACAGCAAAGAAAATAATAGTATTAAAACAGCCTCCTTTGTAAATATATGAGACTTTGTCAATAGCTTTCTATGTTTTTTTGCTGGATGTCCATATAATAATCTACAAATATCAACATTTTTATATGACTGTTACCTAATTTCCTGCTCCTTCTTTGGGAAAACTTCATCACGATAAATAGAAGTGTCATTCTGTGTTTTTATTATAGTATCATGCTAAGCAGTTGTGGTAGGGTGAGAAAGTTCACACACACACACACACACACACACAAAAGATACCACAGCTAACTCAGCCAGAGAGGCAAATGAAACAAGCTATATTTACAAGCATGAATGGAATGCAATGAATATATACACAAATATATAGTATTTACAATATATACAGAAATATACAGCAATGAATGTAATACAGAAGACCTTTTTCCCCCCCTTCAGCCAGGGGGTTCCCCCTATACCCCCCCTTCTCCCTCCTACCTCCCCTTTTTTCCCAAAAAGGGTTAGACAGAGAGAGAAAGGCAATTAAGGAGAAAATTCTGTTAGCTCAAAGCATATGCAAGAATTAGTTTTCTTGTCTGGTTAGCTTTGTTAATTCAAGGTCGGCAGCTGTTGCTTCAGAGAGAAAGAAACAGGCCCACACAAACAGAGGGAAAGGTACAGACTGAACTCCCTGAACTAAAACTTAAAAGTTGCATTCTACCAATCTACCAATGAAATTAGTTTAGAATATCTTGTTTTCATTCAAATATCAAAAACATTCAGCCAGAGTCTTTCAGCAACTGTCTCTTTCTTAAAGGCACAGCCTAAACCGATCATAGCAGTTTGCTGCTATATGGATAAACTAGGTCTCTTACATGACAGACTATCAAATGGCTCTCTTAAAGGGCTACCCATCCTCCTTCTTCCCCAGAGATGTATGAGTTCTTCTTTCAATCACGTGATAGAAAGTTGAGGTCTAAGTTTGCCCATTCTATAACTAAGGCTTCACACAGATAGAATTGATGAAGCTACTCATATGGACTCTTAAGTTTCCATGATTGCAGTTCCCACAGCTTCTATCAGAGGTCAGGTTTCCTTTTAATGAGTTTTAACTAAAATCAGTTACAGACCTCAGATTAAGATGCCACTGGGCTTCATCCTCTTTACAGACAGTGGATAAAAGTTTTGGTTTAAAGTGTAGCCCTGCATCGGTTGTATCAGATATAGACTGATTTTCCTTGTACTTGTACAGATAACAGGAAGATAGTTTGCATTATCTAAAAGTGACATTTTCATGTATTTTCACAGCTGCTGGATCAAGAATAAAGTTGTCTTTTACGTGACTTATGCCGGATACTTTGGAGTGATATTTCTGATCAATGTTGCCATGTTTATTGTGGTGATGGTGCAAATATGTGGGAGGAATGGGAAAAGAACTAATCGGAGCCTGAAGGAAGAGATTCTGAGGAACCTCCGTAGCATGGTCAGCCTGACCTTCCTCCTGGGCATGACTTGGGGCTTTGCCTTTTTTGCCTGGGGTCCCTTAACTCTTCCTTTCATGTATCTCTTCTCAATTTTCAATTCACTGCAAGGTAAGATGAATTTCTGTTCTGTGAACAATTAATATTTCAGGTGTTGCTGTGCTAGAAACTGTTATGTCCAGCAATTGGTTGGGTAGCTCAGATCCAAGCTCTTTAGGTTTTCCCTTGATACTAAACCATCATTAGTTTCCATTTATGTGGAATAATGCTACCAACTACATATGGGCTCAATATCTGAGTTAAATGAATTGTTTCATGATCTTTTTCATAAAATACACCATATTATAACAGTGCTATTCCTACCTAATGATTTGCAGTAATCTCTGTTGAGACAGATGTTGTACGACCTTCAAGATTTCCTTTCACTGATTATAACAAATATAGGAAGCTACTTCCCTTAATTTATTCCTTTAGGAAATCTGTAAAGCTCATAACTATTTTATTACAGATTCACAGATTGCATTAGTTTGGAAGGGACCATCACAGGTCATCTTGCCTAACCCCCTCCCTGCAGACCTCCAATTAGGTCAGGCTGCCCCCAGCCATGTCAGCTCTGATCGTGAATGTCTCCAGAGATGGGGCCTCAGCCGCATTCCTGCGTAACCTGTTCCAGTATTTTTCCTCTCATTATAAAGAGCTTCTTCCTTATGTCCAACCTAAATCTACTCTACTCCAGTTTATAACCATTGTCCCTCATCCGATCACTACAAGCCCTTCTAAGCAGTCCTTCCCTAGTCCTCCTGCAGGTTCCCTTCAGGTTCTGGAAGGCTGCTGTAAGGTTTCCCTGGAGCCTTCTCTTCTCCAGGCTGAATAGCCACAATTCTCTTCATAGGAGAGGTGCTCCAGCCCTCTATCATCTTTTGTGATCCTCCTCTGGACCTGCTCCAGCAGGTCCATATCTCTCCAGTGCGGGGGGGACCCGAGAGCTGGACACTGTACTCCAGGTGAGGTTTCTCCAGAACAGAGTGGTAGAATTACCTCTCTGGATCTGCTGACCATGATGCTTTGGATGCAGCCCAGGATGCGATTAGCCTTCTGGGCAGAAGTGCACTTTGTAAGGCATGAGAGGCTATTAAAACAAAATTCAGCCCTATTTCAGTGTGGAGAGAGGGTACAGAGGTGTGAGATGCTCTTTGGTTCTTTAAGGAAAATCAAGCCACTGTTACAGTCATCTTATTTTTGTTTCCTTTACTGAAATTTTGAACATTTGACTTTTCCAACATAGCCTGTCCTTCTGAAAAATGTAAGAGCATGGCTACAAATTACTGAGTTACATAGTTGACATTTAAAATAACTTCATCTCAGAGCTAAGATTTGCGTATGCACCAAATGACATAAGAATGTTCACCTCCACTTGCACTACCCACTAATAGAGAAAAACAAAAAAAACATAACAGAAAGAGAAAAATAAGAAGGCCATTGGAAGAGCATGTGTTATACCACACACACATACTAGTTTAAAAAATAAAGTCTGCCAACAACAACAACAAAACAAAAAACCATAAAAAAGCAAACCCAAGAATGTCATTGGGGAACATGTGTTATCCCACACAAATTTTGAGATTAAAAACTAAATTTTCCCAGGGTCAGCAAAATGCCTCACTTTTATGGAAAAAGTACTTAACATTACACTGTTTAGATTTTATCTGTTACAGTTTAGATGTATTTACTGCACTACAAGATTGATTGAGCTTTCGTGGAAAGAGAATAGTGTTGTGGAGTTTGGTTTGGTTCAGTTTCAACCTAAAATGTAGGCAGTATGGCAAAAATTGTTCAGATGTGGTGTTCTTACTAAAGACTTCTTTTCCAAAGGACAGATTCTGATACTCCCCTAGCAGCATAATGAACTATTTGCTCCAATGTGCCTGTGTTAGAAATTTAGATGGGCCTAGGGAGATTAAAACTATGGGAAGAACATGAAAAAAACATTAAAACTCTGAAAAACATGCCAAGGATCTAAACAAGCTCTCTGTAACCAGAATTTCCAGTGCAGTCAATTAAGCTTGTATGTGCACAGTGCATACAAGGTTGACCACCGTTGCTTAAGTCTCTGTGGGACAATAGCACTGTTCAGTGGAAAATGAGGATTTGGAAGGCAGTTAAGTCAGAACATGAAACTGAAAAACCTGAGGAGTAAATGCAAAAAGAAGAGCGATGAGATTTTTCTGATTGTGGTAGCAATGATGACACAGCATGTGCTCAGGCATGTCATGTAGGGCACAGGATGATAGCAGCTCCATATCTGAAAAGGCTTGATGCTGTGTCAAAAAAAGCTAGGCAAAACTAAAGAGAGAAGGAAGATGTTTAAAGTCACATAAAACTTTGTGCACATGTAGCTCTAAGAGGATGGAATAAAGCAAAGAAAAAATTAAGATTTGTATCATGAGGTTCAACAAGGTTAAGTATAAAGTCCTGCACCTGGGTTGGGAGAGTCCTTGTTATCAACACAGTCTGGGGTATTATGTGATACAGAACAGCCCAGGCAAAATGATTTGGGGCTACTGGTCAATGAAAAGCTGCACATCAGCCAACAATGTGCACTTGCAGCCCAGAAGGCAAATCACATCCTGGGCTGCATCAAAAGAATCTTAGCCAGCATATCCAGAGAGGTGATCATGCAACTCTTCTATGGTGAAACCTCACATGGAGTACTGTGTCCAGCTATGGAGCCCTCAACACAAGAAGGATGTGGACCTGCTCCAGGGGAGGGACACAAGAGTGATCAGAGGGCTGGAAGACAGGCTGAGAAGAAAAGGCTCTGGGGAGACCCAATAGCAGCCTTCTAGTACGTGAAGGAGGCCTACAAGAAAGCTGAGGAGGGCCTATAAAGGCATGTAGCATTAGGACAACAGGCAATGGTTTTAAATTAGAGCAGAGTAGATTTAGATTGGTCATTAGGAAGAAGTTGGAATGGGCTGCCCGGGGAGGTGGTGGAGTTGACGTCCCTGGAGGTGTTCAAGAGGGGACTGGACGTGGCACTTGGTGCCATGGTCTAATCATGGGGTCTGTGGTGAGAGGTTGGACTCAATGATCTTTGAGGTCTCTTCCAACCTTAGCGATACTGTGATACTGTGAAAGTTTTTTACTGTGAGGATGGGGGAACACTGGAACAGGTTTCCCAGGGTTGAGGCCCCATCCCTGGGGTCATTCAAGGTCAGGCTTGATGATGCTCTGAGCAACTTGGTCTAGTTGGGGGCATTCCTGTTACCTGCAGGGTGGTTTGTCTAGATGACCTTTAAAGGTCCCTTCCAACCCAGTGCATTCTATTATTCTATTATCAGACAGCAAAGAGTAGTTCAGTATGGTAAGTCTTTCATTATTATTAACATGAGCTTAATTATTGAGGCCTCAGTAAGTATCTTTATTCTCTCAAGTTTTTGAAAACTGCAGAATATTTTAACCTATATCAGCAGCCTCCATCAACGGTTTTCTGTTCACTGGCAGTGAAAAAGTAACTTGCAGCAACTACTGGTGTTACTGTACTTTGCTTTTTCATCTACATAGGAAATTATTTTTCTTTTTGACAGAGCAAAAAAATCTGGGAACATGTCTTTTTTGGCTGCTTATTTTATATATGTGCCTCAACAAGCCAAGCACTTTTAAGTCAGAGCCAAGGTAGAGTCAAGCCTAGGGTCTGATTTGGCTCTGGGAAACAAAACCAAATTACTAAAGCACATTGTAAATGTAATGAATAATGAAATAGAGAAAAAAATTTGGAGATCAAGCCCAGACAGGGCAAAGACAAAGTACTTAATGCAGGGCATTGATTTTCTATTACTATCGGCACATAGTTTTTTAACTATTCAATATGTTCCAAACATCCACCACAATTTAATTAAGCATCTGTTTAGTAAGTTTGTACCTGTGCAGAAGTCTTAAGAGGTAATTGGGGCCACAAACAACTGCTTGTTTGTAAGCCTATAAGAGCTGCTAGTGATAGCACTGGAATTACTTTGTACTTACAACAAATCACACAGAGAAATATTTTACTAAACGCAGACAACAGTAGCCATGAAGCAACAGAGCTTTCTTATGGGGTGCTTTAAAGTCTGTTTGCCTTTCTTTAACTGTGCTTTTGCCTCTTTTTGCCCATCAGCTCTTGAAAAGTTCTGCAAAAACATTTCATGACACAGCCTTTACCTGAAGTTCTCAGTGGTCTTTACCTAAAGATCTCAGTGATCTATGCCTGGCCTGATGGCTGTAAGCAAACAGAAGCCCAGTTCAATAACATTCATATATGCACTCATACATTCTCAGCACTTTGGAGAAGAGAGGATAGTTTTATACTCCAAAGTATTTTTTTCCAAGCAATACTCTGACACTGTGTTGTTCTTCCTGCTGAAACATAGTGGGCATTAGTATACAGAAGTATTGAAGATGATCATAAAGGAACAGTTTTGAGTATGGCACTTAAGCATGTTTGCCCACACTATATAGCATTTATTCATGCTTAAGATGTAATCATGAGGGATTTGGCAATAACATTTTGCCATCAGGTGTTTGACTTCATGTTGGCTCTCTCCCAGGGAGTAAAACAAGAACAGGCCAACCTGAGAATGACGGGAGATTCCACAACCACTGCCTGCTTGGGAGAGCCAGGAGCATATAAGATTTCCAACTTCTATATTTAGCTCCAAACTCTCTCTGTAGAATTATGAAATTGTACCATACGCCCAGTTAAGTCCTTCTTTACCAGGTGGTAGATGCTAATTTTCTGTCTTGAAAGATTATACAATTGCATGAGAAATATGAACTCTACAAAAACATTCTTAAACACATTTATTGTGATTACATGAACAAAGTCGTTTTTTTCAGAATTAACTGGACACCTCGTTAGCATTTATGAACATATTATTAGCATTGTCATAATCATTTCAAGTACATGCATGTGATGCATAGAAATCCAAGTGTGCTTTTTCATAGCACTCTTTACTGCCATTTACAATAATTCCAGTTTTAAAAGAATACATCCCATAGTTCTGAAAATAATGGAATAGGGGGATAAAAGTATCTTCTCAATAACAGAAAAGTATCTGGATTTACTTTGCAGTCTGACTCTTGCAGTCCTTTTGGGTGTAAAATACTAATTTGTTTCAAGGACAGAACCTTTTAGTTATTTCCCTCTAAGACAGAAATAATAATTTAAGAAAACACACTGAGCTGGAGCTAAACCAACAGTACCAATAAAAGGAGCCCTGTGCTCTCTCTCTCTTCTGATATCCCAGACACTTCTACAGCAGCTACGGGAAAGCTTTAATTAATTTCAGTACCTCTATGAAGCATAGGTAACAATAAGAAAACTTTAAGGTTGTTTTCCTTTGCTTATATTTTATAGCAGATTTTAGTTTATCTGTCTATTCATTTACTGTTTATGTGTTTTTTGTTGCAGGTTTGTTTATATTTGTATTCCATTGTGCTATGAAAGAAAATGTTCAGAAACAATGGAGGAGACATCTCTGTTGTGGCAGATTCCGACTGGCAGATAATTCAGGTAAAAGCAATTCACAGCTTCCTTCCTTAGATGCTGCAATAGTCCATAAAAGTCCAGGTGAACAGCTTGATGTGTGCTTGGTGCCATGGTTTAGTTAATTAGGTGATGTTGGATGATAGGTTGGACACGATGATCTTGAAGGTCTCTTCCAACCTGGTTTATTCTATTCTATTCTATTCTATTCTATTCTATTCTATCTATCCTATCCTATCCTATCCTATCCTATCCTATCCTATCCTATCCTATCCTATCCTATCCTATCCTATCCTATCCTATCTTATTCCTTGGGATGCCTCTCTTGAAGTGATAAAACTTTGGCATTCTTACACAGCTAAAGATTTTCATCCATCCAAATGACTGTTTAGACTGGTAGAGCCCTGATTTTAACTACCGTTGTAAGCAGCAAAGTAAGTTAAGCTGGAATTCTTGTATTTCCTAAGAATCAAGGAGGCTACCTGACAGGAAGAGCAATGGGCTGTTTGTTATAAGGTAGATTAAGAAAGACATCTGATACTTGAAATGTTCATAATATAATAAATTAGGTATGTAGTACCTATGGTAATTATGTAAAAACTTTTAATCATTTTTAGACTGGAGCAAAACAGCAACCAATATTATAAAGAAGAGTTCAGATAATCTTGGGAAATCCTTGTCCTCTAGTTCTATTGGCTCCAATTCAACCTACTTAACATCCAAATCAAAGTCTACAACAAACACATATTGCAAACGAAACAGCCACACAGGTGAGTTCTTGCACTGCAACTCAGTTCATCTGAAGGTATGTGTTTCCATGTTAAAGCTAGAGTGGGAATTTCCATGTTAAAGCTAGAGTGAGGGAATGTCACCAATCAATGTACTTCTGGTATTTTTAAAATACACCGTTCAATAAGGACTCTTAACCTAATATATATTGTATCCAATATATAGTTCCAATCTCAGTGTGTTCCCACACTTAACAAAGAAGGTGTGATGAAAGCAAATTTTGCTTTTTGTATAGCAGTTTCACCTTTCTTGGATAAAAGAAGGTAAGTCTTGTTATCCCATGGTAAACACAGAGTGTCCGAAACAAAGAGAAATTACATTCAAAGTTGGTAGTATAATCACAATTTGTAATGTGATGGTTTATGGAACATTAAGGGAATACCACATATCTTCTCTGTATTAAATTTTGCTTTGACCTCTAAAAATATACATTTCAATGTGGTACTCCAAAAAAAATGTTGCTAATGTTGGCTTTTAAACTCCTGACATTTCTTCTCATGTTAAAACAATAGAAAATAGCATCAAGATTCTGATTTTTAATACAGCTAAACTTCTCAGTTTGATGTCTTAGTAAATTGGAGGCAAATAATGTCATAGCTACATGACTTGGCAGCTCTTGTTAATATGGTTATAATTTGCTCCCTGGAATTGACACAAGCATTCATGTGTTTGTGGTGTAGATAATGTCTTCTAAGGCCCTTTCCTCATCAGTGGTGGAGCGTTACAGGTAAAGTGAGAACTGCTTTTGTTAATGCATGGTTTAAACAGGGTGGAGGGATGCTGCTTGCATGATGTCCTCACTGACACAAAGGACTTTGCTAATCAATTCGAAACGCTGCTTGTTTCTCACTATAATTATCTTGTGCCATTGATGCTGAATCAGAGGATAAGTGTGCTTCAAACTCACAGTGTCTGTGATCTGCATGGGGCATGAAGCAATTGGAAGATACTATTTTAGAAATCAGACCATGTCCTGAAATTAGTGCCTCTGTACAGTAGTCTGGGGGAAAAGAGATTAAGTTGAAACACCTATACACAGATCATACATTAAAAAGCAAAAACAATCTGACTGAGTCCTAGAAATCCTTTTAGTCTTTTTAAAAGTTATTACAGGAATTTTAAGATACTGTATTTCTATGTGGCCATTTTAAAATTAGTCTTCTAGCCGTTGTTTGCCATATCAAATCTCTCCCAAAATACCTCTGAATGACAAACTGTATGTGCCCAAAAGCTATGCTGTGAACTGGTGGCTGACTGATGGATGCACCAAGTTGGACCCAAGTATGGGGTGGACCCTACTGGGTGGACGAAAGAAATCACGTTGGCACTTTGGCATTTTGTGGCACTGCTGTCTATGAGGCTAAAACAAACTTGTTGTAGATAGTACCCTACATAACACATCTATGAATTAGAAGTTAGGATTATTTCTGCAGATAATTTGGTAGTACAACTCCCATTTACTTCAGTGGTACAGGATTTTAACCCTGTACTTAGGTGTGAAGCCTGAGGTAAAAAAAAAAAAGGTCTCCAGTGGTTCCAAAGGCCATTTGTAATTCCTGTGCATGCCAATTTCATGAGGAAGTATCTGGTACTTAACAATGTTATGATGCCTTGTGGGCAGATATTTACAAGGAATTTTAAAAGTTTTCCCTAAAATCTGAGAATTAACTTTTCATATTTGTCATAAGATACACAATATGTAGAAGAGCTTTAAAATGTGGTACCACTGGCTCATAAATGCATACATTTGGAAGGCACACGATACTCAGAAGTTTGCTGTTGGACATGGAGTTATTTGCTGCAATTCATGGGCATTCTTGCGTGCTTTGAGAAACTCATTCTGGTGTGTGTGAACATGCCTGCTTCTTTTTTCATGAATGAAACTTTTGATTTCTCACTCCACAACCCATTCCTCCTTTGCAACACTTCATACTCTTTCGTGGCTTGCTGTGATGACTTCTGCAGGGGTGGGTTACTTTACTGTTTTAGTTACATTTTTTTAATATGAATTTAAAAAAAAAAAGGCTGAATTCTTTACCAGGGAATTTTTGAAGGCGATTTCAGCAAAGTCTTGTAATCAACCATCAAAAATGTCACTTTGTAGAAAGCATTGCTTCACAGGATCTTACTGTCAGCTTGCGATGGTCCAAACCTTGCCTGTGTTAAGAGTTAATTGCAGCTTTATTTACTACAGTGGAAGAGATGAGAAAGCTCATTAAGACATTGTCAAGTGAGATACAGGCTCTTTCCTTCTCCATGCTCAGTACATGAGCTCTACCTACTGACTGCTCTCGGAACAGCAATAGCATTAGCCACTGCAGCAGATTTTCTCAGCCCAGTTGAGGATTGCCTTGATGGGTTTTCTTTTCAATTCCACCCTTTGGTTATAGCACGTGAACTCTGAAGAGATGCCAGTTCTCTGCATCTTTTCTTCCACACAGTTATTCAGTCCATAGCCTGCACACTATGGAAAAACCTAAGAGATGCTAAACAAGCACAAAGTTTAGTTGCAAGTCCAGTTACCTGCTTTAAGATGCAAGTTGTCCTCCACTGCATTCTGTGCTGAGTACATTATTTCTGTGCATAGCTTTAAAACCACCACCGTTTATTAAATTATTAAATTAATACTGTTATGTTAAATTAGTAAATCAGCTTAACTGTCATTTCCCACTACTTTATTATGTGGAGATGCTATTTACTGAGTGTTATGGTGGTCACCCCTATTCCAGTCCAGTTGAAATGTTTTTAGTTTGTAAGATTCAAAGCATCAACAGTAAATCAATATATTAAAAGATTGTAGGAGCCAATTGCACTTTAGGCAGAAGAATAGCAGGATAATTGCAAGAGAGACCTGAGAGATCTTCCACAAAAGCAGGTGCCTCGAAAGAATTTAGATGAAACAATGCCAAGCCAAAAAGTAGTTTGCTGGCTACTAGGTCAGTAATTTCATTCAGCAGTAGAGGCAATTCACGGCATATCTGTGTGGGAGTGAAACACCTCTTAAGCTATGAGTTTCCTTAAGAAGCCCTAACTATTTGTTGCTTTTTCCTCTTCCTAGAGAATGTTTTTCTTGACAAGCCATCTTCAAATTTTGCTCAAGAGGATGGAGAACAGACATCAATCATCCCTGTCCACAATGTTACTGACAAGGTTAAGCGATACTGCAATCCTCACTCTGACAACTTCTATGAAAATATCATCATGTCTGACACGTTTAGTCTCAGCACAAAGTTCTAACTGTGCTTCTGAATTTTTTAAAGCAAAGTCTGCCTGGAGTTGGGAATACTGAATGTCATAGAATGTGTTTAATTATTTTTCCTAGTTTTTAATGTTCATCTGTTAACAGCTTCCACTCAAGGACCAATTTCTCTACCTTTGTAACATTGTGGGAAAAGACAATTTTCCAATGTGGTATTGAGCTGTTTTTAAATGCACACCTGCCAACAGCTAATTGCAGTCCTGTGTAAATAGACCCAACAGCCTAAATTATACAGTTCAAACAGAAGCAAGTCTTGATTCCTGGAGAAAATAGCAGACACGCCACACAGTATAGGCAAGCTCTTATTGAACAGTTTACTGATGGTCTTTTTCTTTTGAAAAATAGGGATTTTCCTACAACACTTGTTAGATTCTTGCTTCTTGGCTGTCTAATGCTGTCTGTTTGTTTTTTTTCATAAGTGGATAAAACCCTCATAGCAGTGTTAAAAGGGTTATTTTAAACCATATCTCACTAAATAGACCTAATCACACAAATCATGCTTACCAAAACAGTATGTGCTCTAAATTCAGGCTACTTTGTATCCATGTACATGGAAACACAATCAGTACATAGATGTACTGGCTGATAAGGGCATGCAGGTTGCTAATAACTCTTGCAAATATTAAGCCTTTTGGTGTATATGGAAGCAGGCAGTGCTTTACACAGGTAAATCCAAAGTTTACATGAAGTCATGTTTCAACAGTAATCGACTGGCACGTATGAAATGTGGCATCTCCCATCACAGTCCTATGTTTAATGTTCTTTTTCACTACACAAAATAAGACGTTCAACTAGATACAGATATATAAATATATATCTAGATCTCTCTCCACATATATTTGTATAATCACATAATAACTGTGACAGATGAAACCACCATGTGTAGCACAGACAATCTAAGTACAATGAACGGTGCTAAAACTTAAGTATTAAATATTTAAATACAAGGTGAATGCTTTGTAAACCCATGGGTTCTTTGGTCAGTCTCTGTACTTCAGATATCCTGTATGTATGAACACTTCCATCAGATGGCATTGCAACATTACAATAACCTGGAATGCATTTAGCAGTAATAAATAAATAACATCTTTCCAGGCATATAACATTACCAGTATCCCTCTCCTGCCCGCCGCCCCCACCCCCCGCCACCCCCGTTGGCTGACTTGATTGAGATTGTTGGTGGCACAGAGTTTGTTTAAACAGTGTTCAGGCAACATTAGAGAGTGTCCTACTTCTATACTGTGTACATAATGACACTTGAGTTGTGTATGTGTGCAGAGACCAGACCAAAGCATAACGTGCTTACTTGTTCTAGTCTCGATAAATGTGTGACACATTAGTGTGTTGCCATGACTGCCAAACGGCATCTCTCCTCATAAAGCATGTCTCGCTCCATGACAGGTGATACAAGCATTGTAACTGCACATGTCTCTGAAGGCATGGGATAAAACACCAAAGGTATTTTCAAATGCTGTTTCCAGAGGAGAATGTCTCCTAATGGAAATTTTCATTTAAAAAAAAAAAAAAAAAAAAAAGTCTCTTTCTTTTTAACCAAAATATCTTTATCCAAATATTTAATTGCATTCAGAAGGTGACCATGAAGTTGCGCTGAGCTTTTTTGCAGTTGCCAGGCAGGTGGATGTTCAGTGATTAGGGATGTGGATTTGTGCCTTTCTTTGCTCTTTGCATGCACTTTTGTGTGCAGAGATCATTTAATGCTGTGACTGCACAAATGGTGTGTATTCCCTGGCTGCAAAAACCTGGTGAGGGAGAATGACCTGACCATATCCCATTCAGAAACACTGCTGTTGCTACATGGACCTTAATGAAACCTCAGTCTTGTAACTGCAAATCCTTATATGGTGGTATGAGTGAAAGTCAACTCGAGTCACTACAAATGTGATTATTAACAGGGATGAGTATTGTCAGATACCTTTAATTTAGGGAGAGATTAAGTACAAGCATTTAATGAACTTATATTTTATTGTCCCACTTGCTTAACTACTGTAGATAATAGTGTTCATATAGCAGCTTACTGTGAGATTCTACCTGATTAAGGTGTTCAGAAGTGAAGAGAAGGAAAAATCATTCTTGAAAAAATGAGGAATCAGTAAAACATAATAAATCAGCATAATATTAAAAGCAAACACAGTATCCTGAGTGAAGCTGAGCTGTAACCTATCAGTTTAATGTACAGCTACATATATTATTGCTGAATTAAGATTTTTTTCCTCTTTTTTTTACTACCATGTAGTAATCTTAAACTCCGTGTCAGTTAGATGCTCTCGAATGCTCTCAGTTCTACAGCGAAAATCTTGTACTTGGTAGTTGACATGCTGTAACCTCCCTTGTATATATTTATTTATTTGTGAGGTTAAATATGTCAAATTTATTTAGCTCTATAATGACTGTTCTTGTTGCTTTAAAATCAAGCTTCTGCTTCATCATAGAAGAAGAGGGAAAGAATAATTTCTTATATATGTTTTCTTCAAACACCTTGTGAAATAATTTACTGTAGTTCTGTCTTTGACAAGTCAGTGAAATGTGTAAAACCAGTCAGTGGAACATAGTGTAACAGGTTTGAAGATGGACTAAAGTGGAAACATTTTCAAGTAAACGTTCTTGATGTTAGTGTTCCAGATAATTAAAGTCTTTCAACAGTGAGTGGTTGATTTTATTTTTATTTTACTTTTTTAGTGTTTAATGGCAAAAATGACTCAGTGGAATTCTGGGAAATAGTCTTGTGTTTATTAAGTATGTGAGACAGGTAAATGCCCAGCCAAAACATTGGAAATAAATGTGCAAGAGTAACTCAAATTTACCAGAGGAACACATTCTGCAGAATATGTTTTTCCCTTTTGTGATTTACTTAATGCCACATCCAGTGAATGATCTGAGTGTTACGCAGGTTCATGGTAGCAGTTGTGTCATGGAAATGAAAGTGAAGGCAACAGACAATATGCTGGGATCATCTTGTAGAAGTAATACAAATGAATAATCTAAAAGTCATATGTTTCCTTCCAGCTAAATGTAGTCCCTCATCATCAATAACTTGATTTAAATTGTAGTCATACTTTGATCGATACTGTTGAAATATTTTAGTCAGCCAAGCACTTGATTAATACATACTGATGTATAAACATTAAATGTAACACACTAATGGCCTGCTGTTAATTGTTTACCTGTAAAGGACAAGGAAACCTGCTGAAACATGTCAGATCTGCTCCTCTGTATGTAAGTCTCCTCACAGAAGATGCACAGAATATGAAGGTTGAGCAGTAATATTGTTTAGAAAACAATCCAAAAAACCCCACACTGCGATAAGTGGCGTGTATTAATGAGGATGCTGGGTGTGTATGGAGGGTCTGTCCATATGTGTCCATGGACAGTGAACACCACTTTTGAGCTTTATGCCATGAACAGTGTGGAAAGACTCTCTGAGTGAAGGAGTCCAGGGTTTTTTTTTCCAAGTAAGATTTTGGCAGATGTCGAACTTGTAAGGAGTGATTTGCAGTGTGTGGGGGTGGATTTATTTTTCTCCTCATTTCATCACTTTTTAAATATCAAGAACAGTTTTATTTTAATCCTCTACTGTTAACAGCTTCCTACTGTAACCCATTGAGTTACATAAAGTGCCACTTCATTATATTACTTTTGAAAGGCAGATCTATAATGTATGTAACCACAGGGACAGCTACCAAGTTACAGGCAGCAGCGTGTCATTCACTGAGCCATTATAAAATGTTGTTGTGCATTTACAATATGTAAAGATGTAAAATCATATATGGGCCAACCAATTAGACAAAGGGCTTAGAAGTTAACAGCAGGGAAATCAGTCATGCAGAACAGTCAGTGGCACAGCTGTTTCTTGCGCTCCAGCTGCTGCTCTGCTAAGGAGGCTTTCCCCTTCAACCTCTGCTTAGCTGGTCTTTGGTTACTCAGTCCATTTAATTTTTAGATATCCTGCACTCCCATCCTCAGGGAAATCATGTGCTGAAGTGCTTGGGAAAGGGAAACAAAAGAGATTCCAAAAGTGAACAAAAAGAAAGGGTAGTTGGTCAAGGCCTGCTCTGCATCACCCTACATGTTCCACATGATTTTTTTCCCTTTCTTCAGGATATGTCACCCTGACCAGTGATGGATGCACACCACTGGAATAGTGTGGAACACACTACCATGGCTATTTGTGCATGTCAATTAAAACTGGTATATTTAACCCTCCAGCTTTAAGCAAATGATCTGCAACAGTTCTTCATGGCAGTGACTCCAGTTATTTCGATGATTGGGAGACTACTCTAGCAATAAAATCTCTATAGTTCAGGAAGAACCCAGTGCCCCTCATAATGACAAATCAGTCTGATAGAGTTCAAGCACCACAGCAAAATAAGTAAATAAGTCTCATGGAAACCTTTCTGGAAAGGTAGCACTTCCTCAGATACATCTGCTTGCTCAGAGCCAATAAATGCAATTGGTCTTAGATTAAGCCCAGATTTAGTACTCATGAGGAGTGCACATTGTGGGGACATCCATATGGATTGTATAACCACAGCCATCTGACAGCAGTTTGAATGACAGGGTTTTTTCAGGGCATGTTGAACGATCTACACTACAAAATGCATACTTGCTTGAATCTTTAGCATGTACCTGATAGCCTAAACTTTGTATCCAGACTATTTTGGAAAGAGCCCTCAACAAACATAGCTTTAGACAGAAACGTGTTCTCAAAAATCTCAGCTGCATTCTATATATGGTAACTCTGATCTGATGTTTCCTTCCACTGCCAGGTTTTTCCCATCCTGGGGAGCCCACAAACACGAGGGAAGTAAAGGGCCATGTCAGAGGAGTGCAGCTGTCTCTGCCTGATGGGCAAAGGGCTCCTGCTGTCCCTGCCATGCTGCATTTCACAGCACTCCAGTTTCAAGTGCAGTAAATGCAATACTATTATGCACTTAGAAAATTCCACTATGGTTTTCTTTCTCACTGCCTGGCACAACTGGTCATGCTGTTCCAGCAGAGGGCACTGGCATATTGCTAGTTGTAAAGCTGAAAATCAAGTGAAAAATTCTACAAGATTCTTCCACATGTAAGCACCAGCGAAGGAATAAGAAGGAGAGTTCATATCAGGTTTGTCTCATATTTAGAAATCTGTTACATCACCAGATAAAGCAAACACTCCATGCTTGAGGAAGTGAGGGGAAAGAGCTGTCTGTCTGCATTCGGGCACATTTAGTGGAAAGAGCAGTTTTTCCCTTGCTGGATGCTATGTTTTCTCCATTTAGCCCTGACAGGATGCAATGGAATTAGCAACAGCTACACTGCTGTCAGCTGAGCAAACAGAGGCAGCTCACTGTTTCATGCTTGCACACTAGTTTATTCCAGTACTGGGCAAATTCTTTGATCTGCTGGGCTGCCATCCTGTGACTCAGAAATTCACTGTATCCATAAATGTCCACGGGGCGGGGGGGCAGGGCGCAGAATAGCAACCTTCTGTTGATGGTGGCATGCCGGCTCGTACCTCCCTACCACTTCTTCCCTCAACAGCACAGGGCCAGATCTGTTGTCATCTGGGTCCTCTGTTCCACATACTCTTTGCTCATAACATCTATTGCTGGGTAAGCTTAAGCAAGGTGCAGAACTGAGCAGCTACATGCTCAGATGTACAGCTGCGCCTAAGGCCACTCTGTAATTTCACAGAATTTCAGGGGCATCCAGGTGAGTTTTGAATATCTCCAGAGAGGGAGACCCCACAACATCCCTGGGCAGCCTGTTCCAGTGCTCCATCACCCTCACAGTGAAAAAATGTTTCCTCATATTTGCATAAAACTTCCTATGCCTCAGCTTCCACCCATTGCCTCTTGTCCTGTCATTGGGCATCACCAAGAAGAGCCTGGCTCCATCCTCTCAGTACTCGCCCACTGCATATTTATAAACATTGATGAGGTCACCTCATGGGCAGGGCTGAGCAGAGTGCTGCTCCACTGGAAAAGGCACCGTTATCTGAGCTGCAATTCTCACAAAATCTTTGGGGAAAGAAATCTGAAGCAGTTTGAATCCCCCATCTGTAGTTGTCCCAGGAGGCTTGCTGACATGTCCCTCTCACCCCACACCTGCAGCATCAGTAAGCTGACACCAGTCTAAGGCAAGAGGGGTGGTCTGGGGTAGATGGGGTAGGGAAGGATATGACCTGCTTTTGCCTCGCCTTTTTGACAAAAGAGCCTGTAGGCATGACTGCTATGGCCGTCAGAAGGGAGACCCAGGAACAGTCAGGATTTGGTGTACATAGCAGGGCATAAGACTAGTACATCAAGACAGGTCGTGACACCATCATGTCTCCCAAACTCTTGTGATGTCGGTGTCACAGCAGATCAGAGTCGCAGCGCGGCTGTGTTACTGCCACATCATCTCTTGGTGAACTCACACAAGCACTGCTCTGCACAAGGCAGGAGCCAGCTTGAGTTCCTTGCTAGTGCTCACTACAACCATTGCTCACTTCCCAGGAAAGCAGACATGCCAGCATGCCTCTCAGTCTGGCTGCAAATGTTTCATTGCTCAGACATGTTCATTTTATAGAATTTCCTGAGGTACAGAGGGAGCTGGGCAGATGCTGACAGCGCTACCCAGATAATGGAGCTGCGATTCAGTTTAGGACAGTGAAGGTGCTCAGGAAGGCGGGCAAGCATGGGAAACCAGCACTCAAAGCTTTACAGGAATGGAGGGCAGGGCCTGAAATACTGTGGGTTTGTGTCCAGAGTGGAGCTCCGACTTCTCAGAGGAGTTTGCAACAACTTGGTGCAGGTTGGGTCCAAGCTGAGTTTTGCAGGAAGGGCATCTTGAGGGGATGCAGCTCCAGCAGCCTAGCTGGACTTCAGCCCATGGATGGCTTCTTCACCATTTCTTTGGTGTAGCCTAGAGAAGGTAGGGAGTACCTGTGAAGAAGACTTGAAGTAGTCAGTATAATTCCTCTTGCAGATTAGCAGGATATATTTAGGTAAACTGGGCCTTAAAATGGTAATTCAAACCAGCCCCCACTCCCCTGGTCTGGTTAGGTTGCAGCTCTTACTAGGGATGAGTAATTTAAATTTCTTTTAGCTACACTAAGTGAATGAAAAGCTGGGGTCGAGCCTGACAGCTCCTAGTAGTAGGTGACAAAGGATCACATTGAGGATGTACTTCAGGTGAGCCTGTTCAAGCCTCACACCACACAGATCTTTGTACAAGCTCCAGCTAGAGGCAGAGTGAAGTGAGTCTGTCATGGTACTTCTGAGGTGGCTGGGCAGCTGAATGCACATTTCATTTCACATCAATCCCCAAAAAAGATCAGCATAGACAGAAGCAGCCTGTCTCTGAGAGTGTGGCTGTCAGATCCTGTTGCTGGGTAACAGCCAGCAGAGTTTAATGCATCTTGCTCTTTCATTCCCATTGATTTTTAATGTCTCCCAAAGATGGGTCTTTTTCATCCCAAGTATTGCATGCTCTGGTTCAGCAAACACACAATCCTCTGACCATATTTTATCCTATCAGGTGCTGTATATGGTGTTTCCTACATTTGGGCAAAGAGATCCTCTAACGGCATTCAGACTGAACTGACTATAAGAGTCTATAAATTGCCTCTTGAGGAAGACAAAGGCAAAAAAATATATCCTGGACATTCAGGACAGAGGTGACCCTCTGTTGCTGGAGATGTCTAAGAATGAGCTGAACCTGGGCTTCCTAAACTCAGTAATGTGGATGCCACCATCCACACCGACAGCAGTATCAGATGACACAGAGGTCCTGTGATCCTCTTTTATTTCATGTAACTATTTTTACTAATGCAGTACACTGGATGAGGAGGAAAGTGCTCCCACAGTAAGTTCATATCAATACTCTGTCTCCATGGTTTATCTTCTCCCAAATTTCTCAGCTGTAAACCCCTTGCTCATAGAAATTGCCTCATCCACCAAGTAGCTTCACCCTCCTATAAAAGGACTCCACACCCATTGCATTTCCACATCACCATTATTCACCCCAGTCACAAGCCTTCCTCACTGCAGCAACAGCCTCACTTATTGAAGCCTCTGCTGAAGCAGACACGGCCACACCATCAGCCATGCCCAGCCCTTGAGTGGCCTGACATGGGCACAGTCTTGTGGTGTATCTGGTCAGCAGTAACCTGCCATGTGCAGGCAAAGCATGTGCTAGAGGAGCAGTTGAAGGCACCATTACCACCACCACCTCTGAGTCCTGGTCCCTTTTAAAGATTGTCCGCAAACATCTGTGTTAGATATAAGTAGGTAGGTAGGTAGGTAGGTAGATAGATAGATAGATAGATATCTCAGGACTGATTTTGACATAGGTAAGTTTTCCTTAAAGCAGGAAGGAAAATAGACACATTCCTGAAAATCTTCCTGGTTCTGTTTTCCTTTTTCATTATTGTTTTGCTCAGATTAACATCCAATGGGCTATTTACACTAGAAACCAGGGCTTCTGACTGGTGCCTTTATATAACAGGTCAAACCTGTGTGAGAGCTGCAGGTATTGGTTTCACTCCTTAATCTTTGTGCTAAATTCATCTGGGTGCCTGTGTGAGCTTCTATCTTGAACATGATGATGGCCTGCACCTCTTTTGACCTGCCAGCTAAAATTGACAGGACCTTTGTTTACCAATTTAAATAAATCCATCTATTACTGAAGATGCTGCAAAAGACATTTCAATGTGTTCTTTTTGGTGAAGAAGAAGAAGAAGAAGAAGAAGAAGAAGAAGAAGAAGAAGAAGAAGAAGAAGAAGAAGAAGAAGAAGAAGAAGAAGAAGAAGAAGAAGAAGAAGAAGAAGAAGAAGAAGAAGAAGAAGAAGAAGAAGAAGAAGAAGAAGAAGAAGAAGAAGAAGAAGAAGAAGAAGAAGAAGAAGAAGAAGAAGAAGAAGAAGAAGAAGAAGAAGAAGAAGAAGAAGAAGAAGAAGAAGAAGAAGAAGAAGAAAAGAAGAAGAAGAAGAAGAAGAAGAAGAAGAAGAAGAAGAAGAAGAAGAAGAAGAAGAAGAAGAAGAAGAAGAAGAAGAAGAAGAAGAAGAAGAAGAAGAAGAAGAAGAAGAAGAAGAAGAAGAAGAAGAAGAAGAAGAAGAAGAAGAAGAAGAAGAAGAAGAAGAAGAAGAAGAAGAAGAAGAAGAAGAAGAAGAAGAAGAAAGAAGAAGAAGAAGAAGAAAGAAGAAGAAAGAAGAAGAAGAATAAGAATGTGAGAAAGAAGCTTTAGGGATAATGTTAACATGAAGAAGTTTGACTCAGTGTTGACGTTTGCCAGGCATGGCAAGGATTAGCTTCCCAAACACTTTGGCATGCAGGCACAGAGACCGCTGCAGTGCTCTCTATTTAGCAGCCATTTCAGCAGGTACTCAGCAGGCAGTGGGATCAGAAGAATGTAAGTAACAATGCATATTGGTACCACATGTGGAAGCAGGAACATCCCAATGCACATACATGCATCCCAGACAGATCTGAAAAACAGACCATGTGTTTCTTCCTTTTTTCCTAAGTCCCTGCCTACACAATCCACTGCAAAAACCAAAACACCGGCTGTGATTGCCCCGAAGTTCAGGACGCAGAAGCTAACATAGTTTTTCAGGATAGTTGCAAGTAAAAGGATGAACCCAGCTCCACATTTAGGCATTTAATTAAATGTCTCAAATTTTTGTTAGTTTCATGCCACGGTGGGAAAAAAAAATCTCCCTTTGGCAGAGAGTTCTTCCTTCTTAGATCTCAATCTCTGCTAACAGGGAGCTATGAGCACAAACCTTGAATTGTCTTGGCACATACAAATCACGAGGTTTTGGCTGCCTGATGATAGGAGCTGTGGTGGCTTATTCCTGTAAACCAGACATTTCAATGTGTGTAGAGCAGTCCTGTGATGGTGATTGGCATGTGGCTACTTTCAACCAGCTTATTCCTTCCATGGCTGGCACAATTTCAAGAGAAGCATTTTAATATTAAGGTGGTTGTGGAAAAGCAGCAGATGTAACAGCTGAGAAACAAATATTGTAAAAAAATAAAATATTGCTTTATGAAGTGTTTTGGCCCATTTACCCAGTCTAAATAATTGCTGATGACTAAGTGCCTGAATTCAGAAAACAAAGATTGCTTTTCTTGCACAACTTTGTCCAGTTTGGGGCGGATAGGGTCCACTGAACCAACACCCACACGTAAGATAGGAAGGTCTCACAGAAACAGGGGGATTTTTATATCGGCTAAAACAAGGCCAGTTTGCTTTAATTCTTTTGTCATACATTTGTGGTATATTTATTAAGCTACACTACTGTAGGAGGACATGAAATGTCAGCTTTACTCAGGCTGGACAGAGGCCTCCTTTTCCCTCCCAAACGGAGGGCTCACCCTGAGCCTCATATTGTACGTAGCCTCCTTAATTTTTGTTGTTGGTGTTGTTGGTTGGTTGGTTATTTTGTTGTGATTTGGGTTTTTTTTTCTTTGGGTTTGGTTGGGTTTTTTTTTGTTGGTTGGTTGGTTTTGTTTTGCTTTCTAGCATGGATATCCTTTCAGTGGAGCACTAGCACAGCGTTTCTCCACGCCTTGCTCCCATGTAGGAACAAAACCCCAAAGCTAACCCCTATGGTTTATTCACTTTTCCATTTTCCCAGGATCCATTTAGCTGCACAGCAATAGCTTTAAAATTCAGGTGGTCAGGTGACATATTTACACTACAGAGGAAGCAGAAGCTTAAAACCCTGGGCCTGATGCTTCACCATGTGGCACCACTTGGTGGTCACTCACATTCCCGAAGTTTGGCATCTCTTCTCAAGCATTCATCTCTCCCTCTCAATAAATCTTGTGGCTCAGACATGCAGTCAAGTTATTGTCATTTTAGAAGTCTGCCTAATTCCCCCATGTCATCAAGGCTGCCAAGGTAAAAATTCTTATCCACCTCTTTTACTCTCTAACGTGTTTTACCTTACACTTGCTACAAGTTAGAATTCAGCTACATGCTGCCAGTCCTCGCTCGTCTGATGCACACAGAATTGCTGTAACAGAGCCGCGTGCCTGAGACCTCAATGCACTGATTCATGGAGTGTGATGTGCTACTGATGTCTTCTTCTTGTGCTTATGAAGCAGGGTGTGACTAACTGTATTGTCATAAAATATGAATATATTTTATATTTAATATTTCAGGCAGTGGGATCTTCAGACACTGCTGTAACTTATTTACCAAGTATATTTACAGGTTCTGATATCTGGCTGTGGGTAATGTGTTCTACACACAAGGAATATGAAGGCAGGTTAAACGATTTAAGTAAAAATCCAAGGATTTCCACTACGGAGATTCAAATTGGAAATTAAGGTGCCACGATTTGTGGTTTCCCACAAGAGGGATTCTATGGCAAATTAGGGATCAGCAGTGGGACCAGTCTTGTGTGACATCTTTGCATTGAGTGCACCCTCAGCAGGTTTAGAATAGAATAGAATAAACCAGGTTGGAAGAGACCTTCGAGATCATCGGGTCCAACCCATCATCCAGCACCACCTAATCAACTAAACCATGCAACCAAGCACCCTATCAAGTCTCCTCCTGAACACCTCCAGTGACGGCGACTCCACCACCTCTCCGGGCAGTCCATTCCAATGGGCAATCACTCTCTCTGTATAGAACTTCCTCCTAACCTCCAGCCTAAACCTCCCCTGGCACAGCCTGAGACTGTGTCCTCTTGTTCTGGTGCTGGTTGCCTGGGAGAAGAGACCAACCCCCACCTGGCTACAACCTCCTTTCAGGTAGTTGTAGAGAGCAATAAGGTCTCCCCTGAGCCTCCTCCTCTCCAGGCTAAGCAACCCCAGCTCCCTCAGTCTCTCCTCATAGGGCTTGTGTTCCAAGTCCCTCACCAACCTTGTTGCCCTTGTTTGCTGACAACACCAAGCTGTGTGGTGCAGCAGACACACTGGAGGGAAGGGATCTATCCAGAGGGACCTTGACAGGCTGAACAGGTGGGCCCAAGCCAACCTCATGAGGTTCAACAAGACCAAATGCGAGGTCCTGCATCTAGGTCAGGGCAATCCCAAGCACTGATATAGGCTGGGCAGCGACTGGCTTGAGAGCAGCCCTGAAGAAAAGGACTTGGGGATGCTGGGAGATGAGAAGCTCAACATGAGCCACCAGGGTGCATTTGCAGCCCAGAAAGCAAATCACACCCTGGGCTGCATCAAGAGAAGCATAGCCAGCAGGTCGAGGGAGGTGACATACAAAAAAAATAATAAAAGAGTTCTTCTCTCTGTAATGATTTTGGTCATATAAATAAATTATTTCTGAGCGGATGAATGAGACAACTTTATTTGTGAAAGATTTCTAGATGTCAGTAGAGAGAATGCTGTTTACAAGTTTATGGCAGTGGAGTTTAAGATGAAAAGGGATTTCCCAGCCTTAAGTAAGAAAAAGGGAATTGCAGCTGACTGCATGAGAGTGAATCAACATCTTCCACTTTTCTGTCTGGGAGGACCAAAAAAACACTTGGAAGCACACTTACCAAAATGTAAATGGGCTGTTTCCACTTGCCCTGATAAATCTATCAACTGCAAGAAACTGTCAGGTAGCTTAGACCAAATTTATAGTTAAGACTCAGGAATGAACCAAAGCTAAAAATCAAGGCAAAGAGCAGCCTTAAATTGTGTCATTTGTCTCCTGAAGACACGAAACTCTGGGTTAAAAGCCATCCGAGGTCTGGCCCATGAGACTGTACCCAGAACAGGTGGTGGGTGACTCCTGTGATACTATGTACCAGTTGGGCAGTCCTTTAGGTCACACTGTGGGAAGAGCACCAGACTTACAATGAGTGGTCCAGCCTTGAGCATGGTCTGGATGGGAAAATTGGTATTTTCTGCTTGGCAGGGAGCTTGGCACCCGTCCAGACCCCTAAGAAAGGGTCTGCCAAGACACCTATCTGAGCCACCCTGTCCCTGGAAAACAGGGAATGAGGGAGGAGAAGGATGTCAAACATTCAGCCTACAGCCCAACATGTGGACTCCATGTGTACCCTTAAAGGGGATCTTGGAGAGCTCCTGAACTCTGCACTGAGACCAAACAGAGCTCAATATGAGACGGGCATCAAAGCATTATGAGGGCAACAGAGCACTAATAAATCTTGAGTCATATGAACCCAATTCTGTCTGCTCAGTGGGAGCCTTTCTAGAGCACCACAAGATGAGATCACAAGCATTTCCCCCATCAGGAAACTGCATTACAGAGCAAGACACCATCTCACTTTTCTCTCTCCTTCCTGGCCCTTTTCATCTTGCAGTCACTACGCCACTGCAATAAGACCTTCCTCCTGACAGCAGTGTTAGGCAAAGCTCAGTTTCTGTGAGTTCATTCATCCAGCTGTCATCTTGTCCTCAGACTTCCTGTGAATCTTCTAGTGAGCACTCCAGCACACAGAGCACACCAACGCATGGAGGTAAACATAGGCAGAAAGGAGATAGTGCTTTCAAAGCACCCTGCTGGCACCCTAAGAGCCTTGTGCTCTTTGCTTCAGCCCCAGGCTTCCTCTGTGACCCTCAGCAGTGCTGAGTTTTTTGCTATCTGAACAGTGCCAGTGGACTGCAAGCAACACCAAGAGCAACACGTTTTTCCCATTTTAAAAGAAATTCTAGGCTTTTTCTTGCTTAAGCAGTGGATGTAATAACTCAAGGCACAAGCATAAGTTTCTTCTCAAGTCATCCAGTGTAAAGATTCAACAACTGAGGACACTGCAGGCTATAGTTCTGTATGGTTGGCTTCAGAATAGTTTTACTGTCCTCTGGGTGGGCAAGTAAGGCTGGAGCAAAGAGGCACCACCCCCTCAGGCTGCCTCATGAATGATCTGATCTATTTGATAGTTTCATATGACTCTGCATGCATGAACTTTGTCTTGCCCAATATCTACAGAATGACCTAAGCTAAACGTTGCACATGTAAAACTAAACTCCAAACATGCATGTTTTCTACTTTTTTTAACAATGGGTGCAATGTTTCCTTTCTTGCAGTCACCAGGAACTTCACCTGACTGCCATGACTTTTCAAATACCACAGAGACTGGCTTGGCAGCTGCATCAGCCAGTTCCCTCTGTGATACATCTCATCAGATCCCAGAGACGTGTGTGTGTGTGTTCAAAACACTAATATGATCAAACCATCACAGTCTACAATGTTCAACTGAAAGGAAAAAAAAATCTGGAAAGAATAAAAAGGTTTTAATCAATTTCTTTCTGGTAATTCAGACAAAGGAGATTTTTTTTTTTTTTAAACTAATTTTTTAAACTATTTTCTGAGAAAAGATATTTGCAAATCCTAGAGTCAAAGATTTGTCAGAATCTTTGTACAAGATGCAGTCAATCAATTCCCCCAGATAAGCAGAGGGTAATTCAGTTACTACCTTCACTACATCTGCTACTATCAAACTCACCTGATTTTCATGCTAAAGATTTCTTACCTTAAGTAATGCTTACTGTCTTTTGACACTTTCCCACTTTTCCACAAGGAAAACTACCATTATACAAAGCTCCTATCAAAGTCTTAGAATAGGAATACTTTTATTTAAATGGCCCCAAATTAAATGATAATAACATGAGGTTCTCCTATAATTTCATTTCAGATGCAATTATGTTTTCAAGCACTTCTCTGCAAACATGAGGATTAGAAATGAATATTTTACTTTGTAAACACATTTAAGACAAGCAAACAACCCCAGCTTGAGCTGACATAAATCAGCATAGTCACACTGGTGGAACTGTAATCTATGCTGAATTGTTTCAGTTAATAATCACAGGTTCTTTACACATATCATTAGTCACATCCACTGGAGGTCTTAGTGGATGGAAGGTTGACCATGAGCCAGCAATGTGCTCTTGTGTCCAAGAAGCCCAATCCCATTCTGGGGTGGATTAGAAGGGGTGTGGTTAGTAAACTGAGGGAGGTTCTCCTTCCTCTCTACTCTGGCCTGGTGAGGCTGAATCTGGAATATTGTGTCCAGTTCTGGGCCCCTCAGTTCAAGAAAGACCTCAGGGAGCTGCTTGAGGCAAGATGGGGAACAGGGAGAAGGTGCTGGACCCCAGCCAGGGAAGTTGCAGTCCCTTTGCTGTTGACCTGTATGGACCTGTTGGTCCTTAGGTCTGGCCCTGTGGGCTCTGTGCGCTGTTTCCTCACTGGAAATTAGAGCTATTCCTTCTTCTCTCAGAAAAATTGTCCCAGAACCTAGACTGGAATAATTTAATATAAAGTGAGAATCACAGGTTTCTGTGATCTTGGCACTCAGTATTTGCCTTTATTAGGAAGCCTGTTCTGGTGTTCCTTTCTATTTCATCATTGTTGGGACAGAAGCAAGCCCAAGTGGTGTAAGAAGACTCCTCACAAAGCTTGTTTTCTCAGCTTATATAGTCTGTAATTTGCTCCTATAATTTTATAGCCACAAATAATGCAGCTGTCCAACTATCTCTTGATGCATAGTTGTTAAAGTAGCAAAGCAGTGTCAAGTGAAAGGCCTATTTTACATTATCCATAATCCCCTTTAAACTGTGTCCTTCAATTTGTCATTTCCTACCCCATACTACTGGGTTTTCTTTTTGTTTAACTTTTCTGCTGAAAAAGATCTTATTTCAGCTATTTCAGCACAGTAATGATTCTACATAGGTTAAAAAATTTCATTTATAATGTAATTTTAAAGAGTCCAATACTGTTTTATGAGCTGGCTCACAGCATTTTTTTTTATTCTTCTTTTATTCTTTTATAAAAAAGCAAATTCCAGTTGTGAGTTCACAAGTTGTAATAGAAAGGAAATCGATATCAAATCTTTGTTCTGGGGTTAATAAACTACAAGCAAAAGCTGCAGTTTAGGAAGTGGAATTCTTTCCACAGATTTTGGTTTTTTCTACTTTACCAGACAGAAACAATTTTTTGATTTATTTCTCCTCCCATTCCAGAGGCTCTGTTTAAGCAATAAACCAGGTTTCACTGACTGCTACATAAGGATCACAAAATACTTGCAACTCTTAAGCTTATAATTTGCCAGGATAATTCTTTTCAAATATGTGCAGCATATTCCAGTACAGACCTGATGACAATGTCTGGGGGAAGAGAAAGCAGGAAAAATAAAAACCAAGAAACAGGAAAAAAGATGACTCTCACTTCTTGCTACTGCCTGGCCAAGACAGTACAGCACAGCACAGCACAGCACAGTAAACAGTATCAGTTCTGCTGGAGCTCTCCATATGCAGAGGGTGGTCTAGGGGAAACACAATAATTTTTCATTCTCTCTGAAGGTAGATATCACTCCCTGATGCCACCTTTCCATCCAACACTGTATGGACTACAGAGGAGAGAAAGGGACAGGTAGGACATCTCTAGAGGGCATCCTTGTGAGAGGGGATGGTCTTCAAATTGCCAGTCGCTCCCATGCCCCTGCTCCTTCAATTGTCAGAGACCCTGCATAAAGGCCACTGCCAGACAGTTTTTAGCATGAGACAACTTAACAACAATCAAACTGAACAAGTCACTGATGTGAAACAGTTTAGGCAACCTAGATATTTCTGAAAATGGCACAGATAGGAGCTCTTCAAACACCAGGGGAATGTTACAAATGCAAGTGCATCTGTGATGTTCCTGCATCTCTACAGGAACACATAGAGTGCTTGGAATAAAACCAAAGCTAAAAGGTTACACTTTTCTATGACAGCTGCATAAATAGAATATAATAATTCATGCTAGATTTAGCCAGGCTAGTATGAAAATTGACTTCTTGTCCAAAACATAGTACTTCATCTGTGTCTCACAGGATTAGAAATGAGCGATCAAGGGACTGAAAACATGGGGGATTGTATCTATCCTAAACCAAAAGCAGTCAGGTATTTACTTATCCTTATACTCCTGAATCCTATCACCATCGCAATGTTATCTGAGTTTCCTCTGCTTTTTTGATTGCATGGTAAGCATGAAAAAATTCATATGTGTTGCCCTGAAAGTCTGTCTTCTGTCAATATTAGAATACTAATGATTCAAGCATTTTAAGATAAAATAGCCCAGAGAGGTTTTGGAGTCTCCTTCTCTGGAGAATTTCAAAACCCATGTGGACATCTTCCAGCCTGATTCAGGCAGTGGGATTGGACTAGATGATCTCCAGTGGTCTCTTCCAAGCCCTACCATTCTGTGATTCTGTGATCTGTAGATGCCACCACTCTAGCCACAACACTGGCCATAATTTCAATAAAGTCTGTGTCCATTGAGGCCTGTAGTTGGTATTGCCCCATAGGTATGCTGCAACTAATCGGGTATTGAAGGAATCATGTTCCTTAATAGCTAACCAGAAAAATCTAGGCATGCTCTGTGGAGTATATAAGTACAAGACATTTGTGGAGTAGATGAAAAAGCTCTCATTTTTAATTGAGAAGGAGCATTCTGCTGGAGCTGAGCGATGCATTCTGATGCAATAAATTTCAACTTGTTAGCAGTTAAGCCTGGATTCCCACCTTCCATGGTTATGACTCCTAAAAAGCAAGAGAAGGTAATAAACTCATAGATATAAATGGAAGTGAGGGTGGATGAGTCACTAGAAAGTAGTGTTAGGGAGCCCTCTTGAAATGATAAGTCTGAATTAGATGGATTAACATGATCTTTCCATCTCCAACTTTCATCTCTTAACTAATATTTTCCATAGTCTGCTAAGAGTGCTAATCCACAGCCTTTTCCCACATACACACTTTTCTTTAGAAAAAATCTAATATTTGCTGAGTTAGGAAAATAGATGTGGATTTTCCTGAGACTGTCCCGATCTGGTTCATTCACTGCCTCTTCCTCAGAAGTGTGTAAAGGAGTCTGCAGCTTGGCCATAGATGTTAATTACGCACAGTTTTGAACAACATGGGGGAGCTGTTTCCGGAGTCTTCTCAGATCATTTCAGTATTTTCTTCAACTTCCTTATCATTCCTAGCCCAAGATTATCTGGCTTTATTATAGTTGTCCTGCAAACCCCCTTACTCAGGGAGAAGAAATCAGCCGGTATGTTCTTTAGTGTTCTTTGCCTATCAAAACATCCAACTTGCCATTTTACTGGCAGCATGCAAGCCACTTGGCTCTTCCGTTAGGTCCCTCTGGCATGTAATGGGAAATTCACACCAGTGAAGAAAAAAAAACCCAGCAAGTCATTAAATATTTATTTGAATATTTAAATTGTTGGCTGCTGAGAAGTGTTTAGGAAGAGTTCCATATTTAACAAGGGGCTTACTGAAACCGCTCCCACAGACAGCACTTGCAGTTTGCTGACACATTTGCTGAGCAGCTCTCAGTAAAAGAAAGGTTGAATTCTGTATTACAAGAGTGTTACAGGTTGACTAGTGTCCTAATTGTAAATAAGTTTTTCCAGGGATTTCGAGTCCAGTGATCTCAAAGGGACTGAACAGAATAAAAAGATTTATTCCATTTCATTGGCTTTGCAAATTTCTATATAATTTGGGAGCACAGCTTGTCCTCTCTTCTTCTCCTGTTTTTCCCTCTTTGCCTCCTCTCTGAACTTTGTTTTCACTTCTTTCTGCTGATCATTGTTTGGGCTATTGGTAAGAACACTGACTGGGACAAGAGGAAGATAACTTACCTTGTACACAGCCCTCTGGGCTTTGTCCAGATGGGGGATGTGGGCTCCTTTTGTGTACAAGGGGGCATCCGTACAGGGAGATAGATGAGCTATTGTCTAGTTGTGTATGTACATATGTATTTGTATATGTTTACTACCTTTTGTATTCAGTGTACTTTTGTATTTAATCTACTTTTTCAGATACTATTTTCATTTATCTTCCAAATTTTGAGTATGTGTGGTTATTTCCCCTTTTAGGGCAAATTTCACATTGTGTGTGGTGTAAATCCACCACACAAGAGATACTCAAATACAACAAATTCCTTTCTAGTTTGAGACTGCAAGTTGATGCTGGTGGGACAAGAAATCAAATTGCCAATAATACCATGTGTTGATGAGGAAATTATTCTCCCTTTAGTCAGATAGACTCTAGGTAATAATCCTAAAGTCAAATGCAATGATCAAGATCTTGACTGGAAATGGAGTGTGACTCACACACTGAACATTTTTCAGACTTAGAAAGTCCATGCTCTTTGGGATCTGTGAGCATGAACAGAACCTTGATCATATTCAGAGAAGCTGTGTTTCAAGCACAGGCTCAGCAGCTGAAAAATGGCTTGGCCACAGTTGTTGAAAGAGCTGCAGTATATTCTAAGAGCTCTGCCTGTTGCAGGTGCTGCCTGTTAACATGGTACATCCTCATTCCCTCTCCTTCATGTAACTGCTATGGGCCAAGGTAACATATTTTTATCTGCCTTTTTCTGTCACTGTGTCCTGCCATGAAGCAGAAGAAATCTTACTGGTCTATGAATGAGTTAAAAATGAGGAAGGCAAAATCCAGAATGACTACTAGATGTGCAGAGTAAAGAAAATATTTTTTCCTTCTTTTAAATGAAAGCTATTGTACCATAAGAATTATTACAACTTTAGAAAGAGAACCTAGAGGAAAGCAAAACTTAGGCAAGAAAAAAAATTAGAAGAATATTTTTTATTCCTTCTAAAAGTTTTCATTTTGAACGAGGTCTTAAACACACAAGGGCAGTAAAAAACACATTAATTTTACAGTTCCATTTGTTTAACAAACCAAATGAGCAAAATTCCTAGAAATAATATGTTCCTAAGGCAGGATTGAGTAAATCAGTCTCATGAGTGGAAAATGGGGCAGTTTACTCAGACTTGAGAAGGTCATTTTAGAAAGACATCACTGGCTTGTCTAGGTGTGAAAAGAATAATACTTTAATAACATAAAATACTTTATTTTTCCTTATTGACCCATGTAAGTTCTAAGGAAAAGTTTCTTTTTTATATGAGTGAATACAATAAATGTACACAAATCTGAGCTGACATGAGTGACAGAAGTCCCTTCCTGTGTAGTTGTTCAAGACTGAACTCCCTTTTAAGTGTCTTCTTACTAATGGCAAGGAAGCAAGTCTAATAAGAGGTGGCTATTCCCTGAAATAATCAATACCCATTGGTTGCAGTGCTCAGTTATTCTTGGAAAATCAATCCTCATTTTCTAAGAAAATAGAGCAGATGTTGATCTACCACTGAGTTCTTGGTCTTACAGCTGACATTGCCCACAGGAATTGTCAATTTTGTGCTAGACAGAGTGGCCAAACAAGAAAAAAACCCAACAGCCCATTCAGGGGCTCATTACCATACTCTTAATTATATTCATAATGCCAGGCTTGGCACATCTGTGTACCAGTTCAAATAATGCCTTTCAAAAACTAAGTTACATCTTTTTTAATCCTGACTGAACAGAAGAAACCCAATTAATTTATTGTATTTTATTTCATTCTTGGCAAAAGTCTAGCTTTTAGAAGGCAGAAAAAAATAAGTTTAAGCAAGTTTAAAAAGCTTTCAGGATGTCCTTTGTTTCTTCATCATTAAGGGCATAATAAATTAAAACTGGAAATGTTCCCCACTGCCCTAAAACATCTCATCAATCACAGAGTTGTGTTTGTGTTGACATCTTTTTCTGTTCCCTCCAAAGGAAAGAAGTTGACTAAGAGCATCTGCCTAGAGCCAGTCTTTTCCCCAGAGGAATCTGGTGCTTATTGGAGTGAAATGAAACTGCTGATTTCCAACAAATATTTGTGAGGGGGGAATAGGAATAAAAAAATCCAACAACTTTACCATAAACTTTATCATTGCCTGGTCAATTTAAACATTTGCATAAGCCCTCCTCTTTCTTCAACCTGGCCATAATTATAACATTAAGTGTCTTGAGAGTAAGTCTTCCTACTTCCTAACAAGTCGGACTAGTGCTCTAGATATGCTCACTGCATGTTCAACATTTGTCATAAAAAAACCCTAATAGTTCAATTTCCAGCACTTGAGGGATCGAGCTTGCAGAAAATAAGCAAAATACATAGAGAAGAGACACACTTGTTTCATTCTGTTTATCCATTGCACACAAAAGAGAAGTAAACTCAGTTGGAGAGGGGAAAAGGTGGCTTAGGATAGAATATCTACTAGCATCCAGCTGACTTGAAGGACCAAATTCTGCTGTGGGACATAAGATCCTAAACCTTACTGCATTCTTCTGGAATATGTTTTTAGAGTGAATAAAAACTATAATGTAAAAAAATCAGATAAAGGTAAACCAAGAAGGTAATGCCTACATCTTTTGAGAAAAGATATGATGTCTTTGCAGGCGGCACTGAGCACAGCTGTAAAAGACACATAGGGATAGAGGCTCTGCCTGTCATTTTGTATCTCCTTAGCTTTTGCCATTTGCCACCAGAGCCTCTAAATATGTGCCCCTGGGCAGTGCAAGGTTCCTTGAGCTTTGATCATACTGAGCACCCCTGTATCCATCTCATCCCCAGGCCTCCTAGGATCCATAAATGGGTGGCTCTGGGCATGGGGCCCAGATTTCCCCACTAAAGTTATGCCTGCAGGGAAACATGCAGGGGTTCTCTCCAGCTTTTACTCAGTTGGGCAGTTAAAGGACGTAGTAGATTTGAGGCTGTGGCTCAGCATCCTCTTGGCTTGAGCAAAGTGAAGACCATTTCACTTCAGATTAATTCAGGCCATGTAAGCTATCCTCCTGTGCCTCAGGTTAGGGAGTTTGGGGATTCTGTATCTGATTCTGGACTTTCTCCGTCCAAGCTCTGAATGCCACTTCCTTCTTCCTTTTCCTCTTCTCAAATCTGCTTCAACAGTCTGTTTGCCTTGTCTCAGTTTCTAGGCTATTGTCATAGGTTGCACACGCCCTCATAGTTATTGGTTTAGATTCAGCATGCAGAGCTGAGGACAAGGAGTACAGCGGACAGAGATGTTCTCTGTCAGCACTCTGCTCCATGCTTTCCCCACTCTCTGCCTCACCAGTGCCACCCCATCTGTCTAGGCCTTGAACTCAAAACACGTGCCAATGGAATGACTATCAGTGAGCTGAGATAACATTTCAGTTACGAACTTAGTGCTCCATGAACATTTTAAATCTAAGCCTTTTGCCTGAAGACATGATAAATTCTGGCATGCAGAGATTTGCTTATTGTGTACAGTGAGAGCAACCAACGTCAGCCAAGCTTCGCTTTCTTTCTGGCCAAGATGTTGCAAACAAATAAATCTCCAGCCACTAATAAGCCTACTGAGAATTTCCCCACCACCTTTCAGCATGTCTTGATAACAATTTCATCACTGCTACAGCCAAGTCTTTCCACATCTTTGCTCAGAGAAACAAGAAAAATGCTGACCAAAGAGGTTGTGGAATGTCCATCCTTGTGGACACTCAAAACCCAACTGGACACAACCCTGAGTACCCTGCTCCAGTTCACCCTGCTCTGAGCATGGAGGCTGAATTAGATGATCTCCAGAGGTCCTTTCCCACTGCACCTGTTCTTGGATCCTATTTTACGTGAAACATTTTGGACACATAGGACACAAGAAAATATTGTGAACCTTTTCACAGGCTACGATGGTCAGTAATAGTCCCAGTTTGTGGTTTACCTTGTGCTTGGTGTTCAACCTGAGGCCTCAGATGCAGTTAGGTACCAGAAATAGGTTCTCAAGGAAGAGGTAGGGAGGGCTGTGTGGCAGGACTGTAAGAAAAACATGTGAATATCTGATGCAACATTTTGAAGTCTTCACCAGATTAGAATGCCAAGCATATGCTGAGGAAGTTTTAAATTTGAAAAAAATTAATAAACATTTTTTCTAGACTAAAAATAATTTTCCTTCTGTCCTCAGTGAAGAATTAATTAATGAAAGCAACTTTTCCATGGGCTTTCGATGCCATCTGAAAGTAAGAAGTGAAATTGATGTTCCTATTCAGATTCTGGGTTCCATGTCTGTGGTGGGCTGCGCCCATCCTGAAAACACGGGGGAGGGCTTGTGAGAGTTTTGCCCTCCCTGGAGGGTGTTTTCCCCTTGGGAAACTGACTTGGTCTGTTCCACTCCCCCCTGCCCTTGTCTAGCAAGGGTATAAAAGGGAGGACATTGCAGCCATTGCTCTCTCTTCCTTCTGCTTTGCAGGGACAAAAGAGAGTTGCTGCTGGCTTGCTCCCTCCCTGCCATGTGGTCCTCCCTGCTGCTTCCACACTTTGCAAAGGACTCATTCTGTATGCAAAGGACTGGTTCTGTATTTCATTTCTGTATTCCTTTCCCATCCATCCTTGTTCCTTACCCTTGTGAACCCTGCCTGTCATTGTTACATATATACACAATAGAATACAATAATACATTAGAATAAACCAGGTTGGAAGAGACCTTCAAGATCACTGCGTCCAACCCATCAACCAATCCAACCCACTTAAACAACTAAACCATGGCACCAAGCACCCTATCAAGTCTCCTTCTGAATACCTCCAATGATGGTGACTCATATATATATATATATATATATATATATATATATTATACAATACAATACAATACACCAGGTTGGAAGAGACCTTCAAGATCATCGCGTCCAACCCATCAAACAATCCAACCCACCCAACAACTAGACCATACAGCCAAGCACCCCATCAAGTCTTCTCCTGAACACCTCCAGTGAAGGTGACTCCACCACCTCCATGGGCAGCCGATTCCAATGGCCAATCACTCTCTCCGTGTAGAACTTCTTCCTAACATCCAGCCTAAACCTGCCCTGGCGCAGCCTGAGACTGTGTCCTCTTGTTCTGGTGCTGGCTGCCTGGGAGAAGAGACCAACCTCTGCCTGGCTACAACCTCCCTTCAGGTAGTTGTAGAGAGCAATAAGGTCACCCCTCAGTCTCCTCTTCTCCAGGCTAAGCAACCCCAGCTCCCTCAGCCTTTCCTCATAGGGCTTGTGTTCCAAACCCCTCACCAGCTTTGTTGCCCTTCTCTGGACACGTTCCAGCAAGTCAACATCCTTCCTAAACTGAGGGGCCCAGAACTGGACACAGGACTCAAGGTGCAGCCTAACCAGTGCAGTGTACAGGGGGAGAATGACCTCCCTGCTCCTGCTGGCCACACTGTTCCTGATGCAAGCCAGGATGCCATTGGCCTTCTTGGCTGCCTGGGCACACTGCAGGCTCATGTTCAGCCTACAATCAACCAGTACCCCCAGGTCCCTCTCTGCCTGGCCACATATATATATATATACACTGTTTAAAGAAAATTCTTTACCTCTCTACTTCCAAGCCAAACCCACATTATTTCTTGGTGGATTTGCTCCCTTCCTTTTTTTTCTCTTGATTGGGAAAGAGGAGGGGGAAAGCGGGGGGAGGCATTTGCAGCCTTGCCCCCATCTGAGCTCTTAAGCCCCAGATAAGGCCCAAACCACCACAATGACTCAAGCTGTCACTGGCAATGATGTTATACCACCACTTTTGCAGTATATTTATTAAGCACTCACATATCCTGACTGGGTTGTAAAATTTGACTAATTCCTTCTGCATCCCACACAAAAGCAACAGGGTCACTTGCTTTATGAGAACACAATGACAATGTCTTGCACATTGTTTGTGCTTCTATAAAGGAAATGCAGTTCCTCACTTCACTATCCAAAATGTCCACCAAATTATTGGGTATCAGTTTCATGCATTTAATACAATATTGATATTATTCCAGAATACTTTCTGTAATGCGTGTCTTTCAGTGAACTGAAATTACAATACGTATTTAATCATAAGCAGGAAGATCACCATTACAATAACTAGCAGCAAATTAACAAGTGGCCTCCTGAACTGGCAGATGGAGTCAGGGAGAAGTATAGCTCCCCTGAAATCCAGGAGAAAGTAATTAGAGACCTGCTCAGCCACTTGGATCCCCACAAGTCCATGGGACCAGATGGGGTCCATCCTAGGGTACCAAGAGAGCTGGCAGATGAGCTGGCCAAGCCTCTCTCCATCATTTTTCAACATTCCTGGCTCACTGGAGAGGTCCCACATGACTGGAAGCTGGCCAGTGTGATGCCCATCCACAAGAATGGCCAGATGGAGGAACCTGGAAACTATAGCCATGTCAGCCTGACCTCAGTGCCAGGCAAGATTATGGTACAGGTCATCTTGAGTGCAATCACACAGCACCTGCAGGATGGTCAAGGGATCAGGCCTAACCATCATGGATCTAGGAAGGGCAGGTCCTGCCTCACCAACCTGATCTCCTTCTATGATCAGGTGACCCACCTGGTGGATGTGGGGAAGGGTGTGGCTGTAGTCTACCTGGACTTCAGCAATGCCTTTGACACTGTCCCCCACAGCAAACTCCTGGCCAAGCTGTCAGCCTGTGGCTTGGACAGGAGCACTCTGTGCTGGGTTGGGAACTGGCTGGAGGGCCGAGCCCAGAGAGTGGTGGTGAATGGTGCCACATCCAGCTGGCAGCCAGTCACTAGTGGTGTGCCCCAGGGATCAGTGTAGGGCTCAATCCTGTTCAATATCTTTATTGATGATCTGGATGAGGAGATAGAGTCCAACATCAGTAAGTTTGCAGATGACACCAAGCTGGGGGCAGGTGTTGATCTGTTAGAGGGTTGGAGGGCTCTGCAGAGGGACCTTGACAAGCTGAACAGATGGACAGAGTCCAACATGATGTCATTTAACAAGTCCAAGTGCTGGGTGCTGCACTTTGGTCACAACAACCCCAGGCAGTGCTACAGGCTGGGGTCAGAGTGGCTGGAGAGCAGCCAGGCAGAAAGGAACCTGGGGGTAGTGATTGACAGTAGGGTGAATATGAGCCAGCAGTGTGCCCAGGTGGCCAAGAAGGCCAATGGCATCCTGGCCTGCATCAGGAATAGTGTGGCCAGCAGGAGCAGGGAAGTCATTGTGCCCCTGTACTCAGCACTGGTTAGGCCACACCTTGAGTGCTGTGTCCAGTTCTGGGCTCCCCAGGTTAAGGACATTGAGGTAATTGAATGTGTCCAGAGAAGGGCAACGAGGCTGGTGAGAGGTTTGGAACACAAGCCCTGTGAGGAGAGGCTGAGGGACCTGGGGTCAGTGGAAGTTTAGGCTCAAGGTTAGAAGCAAGTTCACAGAAAGAGTAATCAGCCATTGGAATGGGCTGCCCAGTGAGGTGGTGGAGTCACCATCCCTGGACGTGTTCAAAAAGGGATTGGATGTGGCATGTGGAGCTATGGTTTAGTTGTCAGGTGGTGTTAGACATTAGGTAATAGGTTGGACTTGTGGTCTTTTCCAACCTGGTTGATTCTGTCATTCTGTAAGCCCATATACTGCCTTAAGATAAGGAAATTTTTGGCTACCAATGAAACACTGGCTATCAGTGAAACAGCATTAAGAGAGGCATTTGTAAGTTATTTGTAAAACTTCATGCTCATTAGCAGCAGCTTAAAAGATGATAAAATCTGTTAAAATATACTTTGATAAATAATCACTTTAATTTCCTACAGCTGTATTTTTGTGTCCGTGTGCCTTTCTTACTGTTTTTAACGGCTCTGGAGAATAATTCCATTCTATTCATTTGCATCCTTGTCTATCAATCAGAATGTCTGATGATATCACGATAGACTTTGGAACGAAGCTCATCAAGTATTTTTAGCCTGCAGTGCATAAATGACTAAAGTTTCTTTCAAAATTAATGTGAGGTTAAGACCTGATAGTCCTGATGTGTCAGGGTGTGATGCAGTCACTATTTGGGCCCATAACCTCTCTTTCTGCAGACTACCACTCACAAAGAGTGATGTGCTTTGGGGTGAGAGTATTTGTTTCACATTAAAGGCCAGCCACTGTATGGTGCACAGTGGACAGGGCCTTTGGAGCCTCAGCTGTGCTAGGCACAGCAGGGACATGTCCAGGCAGAGCCTGCTGCATGCTGAGGACCTGTTCACACACCTCAGTGCAAAACCTGGTATGAAAAAGTCACGGTTGAATCCCAAATAGCTTGTGAGGAAGCCTGAGGGAAGCTATGCACCCTGATCAGTTCCTACAGCTGGGAATCCCTGACCCATCCAGCACTGGTCTAGCACCCCTCCTGACCCCCAGGCAGCATGGGATACCCAAAAGGTTCATACCCTGAAAGGAAGAGTAGAGAGTCCCTGCCTGAGACTTTCCCTGTAATTTTAACACACACTTTGGACCATGCTTCACACTCCTTACATTCAGTCTAGTATGGAAATGTCAGTGTTCCTCTGCCACACTTTGCCTTCTGCACTGTGCCAGCTTGGGAAGCTTATCTCAGATTGCAACATCACAGTCCCTGCAAGAGGAGTGGTCTTGTTCTGGGTCCTTTCCTCTGAGATTGAGGTTTAAACTGTTTGGATGCTATTCAGGCTTAGAGAATCTGGGCCACTTTAGAGAGCTGTCAGTCACATGCTGAGCAATACATAATGAGAAACCAGAATCAATTACGAGATGATCTGCTTGAAGTTGCTTTTCTTTTCAATGATGGAATGTTTTCATGTTTTAAATAATGATATGTTTTTAAAATAGTGATAAATATTTTAAATAATGTCATTACAGGGCCTTTTTGTTCAAGATAGAATCCTAGAACTTACATATTAAAACATGTACAGGTTGAAAATGTCTCTGACATGGGCTCCTCAGTTCTAGGCAACACATTAAAAAATAGTTCTAAACCAAAAGAGTTTGTTCCCCATTCATATATGAAATTTCCATGTATGATTACCCCATTCTGGAATTCCCAGATGCCAGACTGAGTTTCACAGAAACATTAGTTTCTGAGTCACAATCTTAACTGACTGTTAGATGTCACAAAATATCATATAATATTTGTTCTTGTTTTATGTCCACTAACATAACATAACATAACATAACATAACATAACATAACATAACATAACATAACATAACATAACATAACATAACATAACATAACACAACACAACACAACACAACATAACACCTCTCTCCAAAGTAAATGTCTTGAGAACCAACATAGATAGGACTCCAGGCCCTTTTTGATAAGAAAATCAGCCACTTTAAGAATATTGGGATTTTGAATGATTAGTGGTTATGTGCACTAGCATTTTACATAGAAAAACCTCAGAAATCGACACTGAATTCATCCCTAAACTAAAGTCAAGGAAGATACAGAAACTTTCTGGTTAAATCATTTGAACTCATGCTTAGTTCCCTACTACCCTAGATGCTGCTTTATAGTAAATGCCATGATGGATTTCAGACCCCGATGAAAAGTAATAAAAGTTTATTCTGAAAATGTCCTACTAACAAAAAAGCTTCAGGGTACAAGAGGAGGAATTTAGCATCCAATTTTTCCAAGTAAAAGCTTTCAGGGATTGATCCAGAGTTCATGAAAGCATTGATGTCCTTCCACTGACTGCAGAGGACTTTGGATTAGCTTTTAAGAGAGGCATAGGGGTCACCAAAGCTGTCTTCCAACAGAAAAATTACAGACTCAGGATTTAGAAGCCTAGAATAATTTGACTACTTAATAATTTGACTATTTAAATATGGAAATGCTATTAATAAATACTTGCCTTTGTGTCATGATTTTACATCATATTACATTTCTGTAATTCTTTTCACTTGAATATTTCCAGCTGCTGGAAAAACACTCGTCAAAGTTTGCAGAATAAGCAATGCAGAATCTCACTGTCTGGGGCAAATAGCTGATGTGCAAACTGATGGCAAGAAAATGGGGAGAAAGAGATGTAACTAATTTTCTTTCAAGTACATGGCACGTTTTGAACGTTGACACTAGTTTTGAGCAGTTTTGTTTTTAAGGTTACATAAGTATGTTTTAAAAAGGAAAATGCTCACTCTCCTAAAAAGTCCAGGCCTACGTTGGAAAATGGGATCAAGAGTTGCCAAATAATAAAGTCTTGGAGTTTTTCTGCTTGGCAAACTCATTTATAATGTAAATTGATTTTTATCTATTTGGAACAATTTTAGTTGTTATCACTTCCAACAGTCACTTTACTACATGGATCAAATTAACAATACCAAAAGTCACTTGCGTGTTGTTTGGGCACAGAACATTTATTTGAGCTCCTTTTAAAGATCTCCTTCTAATGCAACATTGATGAAAGTCATCTGTACTATTCAGGTGCACTATAACTGGACCTGATTATGCAGATGTTCTACAAACGGACCTGACAGGGAACAAAGTGAATTTTTAGGGTCTATGGCACCAGGATAGCCATCAATGCCAGGGCCCTCAGGCACTTGACCATGAAGACAAGTACCTGCAAGCCCAAAGACTTTTCTGCCAACTGGAAAATCCACATTGTGGAAAAAAACCAAACCCTCTCTTTTTGGCCAACAATTTAAACTCATGGCAAGCCACAAGAATAAGCTCTCCAGAATAAACTCTCTGGAGAAAAGGTTTATCAGAAACAGTGAGAAGGACCAGGCACAAAGACCCAGAAGAACACACTTGATGAGTCCCTTCAAGGTTACAAAATATGACAGTAGATCTTTACCTGTTCAAATACATGTTCTGGTACATCTGTGTCTGGGATATAACTTCTGATGTGTGATTGGAGAAAAATGGATTTCATACATAATACAAGTGATTCAGTGGGGTTGGGGTTGAGGCTTTTGGGGCTTTTTTTTTTGCAGTGATTGCCATTGAAAAGGTATCAATGTGTATCTGGAGCAACTGATTCGAATTTTTGCTAGGAAGATTCTAACTCTTTCAAGATAATGAATCCCCATCTCTTTCCTTCACATAAATGAAGAGACTAATAAGGAGTGACACCAAAATTATTGATTATCCAGCAATAGCACAATCAAATGACATTGTTGCAGAAGCTGCATGGGACACATAAAGGTGATACAATAATGTTTAACCACGTTTCACTGTAATTTCCCTCCAAATGACTTTCTGACTGAGCCTGCTGATGGGAAGAAAGTGAAAAAAGAAATGGGCACAAGTTTCCCAAAAAATCCTGCCTTTGCCAACGGAAGCCTGGCTGCTGGAGTCTTCCCTTTGCTGAACCTCTCCAGATGTATTCCATCAAAGAGTACCTTTGGCTATCAGAACTCATACTGTAGCCTCAGAATTGGAATTCCCAGATTAGAGATGATTGTCTTGCTTTTATTCAGGGAACACATGCTACCCATGAGCCATTTAAGAACAAAGGTTTCTCCCTAGAGTCTGACACAGAGCATAAACTTATAAACTTATAGTGTTATGATGATCTAAAGCTTGCATTCAGTGACTCTGATTTTTTTATATATACTCACTGAAAAATACCCCTTCAGACTTTAATGGAGCTTCTGCAGACTTAAAAAATATGTAAATGCTAAGAGAAGCCACTTCAGTCTACTAAAATGATGCTCCAGAAAGATAATTTTGTGGTTTAAGATGTTTATTCCAAGATGGGAATGTGTATGAAAAATTGTTTAGCAATCTAATCCCCTGAGTCTGTGACATTGTTGATGGATGTCTGTCACTGAGCATTGTAAAAACTGAAATTGCCCTGAGAGAGCATAATGCAGACGCAAGGATGCTTAGAAAATACATTTTGGTTCTAATGTCTGTGAAAAGCAAGCGAGTAACAGGTAATTCTTTAGTCCTGCTAGAGATGCAAATGTGTGATGTTGCATCAGAGAAATGAAAAGGGAAAAGTATTTTCTATTGCTTCATCTGTAATAAGTTAGCTTGGCAGCCTAGATTGTCAAATAACTCAACATGACCAGAATTTATGCAATGAATCTTCAGTGGTCACTGCAGTGAGTAATGAATTTTGTATTGGAACAAAACAAACTGTTCTCAAGAAATTTCTCTTGCTCACCTGCCACAATTTCCCATTCCCTTTCCCCTACTTCAGGCAAGTTTTTCCACAGATTCCTTGTATAAATGCAGATGCTAGTGGTATAATTCCATCAAATGCAAAGGAAGTAATGGCCTTCATTTCAAAGTAATTAAGATTTTTTTTTCCCCTGGGTGTGATGTTCAGATAACTGCTGAAACTTCCACTCTTGGGCTGATCAGTGGTACTTGCTACTCCTTTTTTTATGTCAAGGAGAGATATCTGCATAACAGTTTGGGTTGGTTTTTTTTTTCACTTTTATTGAAGGTACATCCTGCATCATTGCTTGGTAAAGTTTTGGGGGTTTCAATTTCTTTGCATATCCAATTGATGATGTTGAAGTGCACTGGTAAACAGAGCTGCAGAAAACCTCAAACAATGTAGCATTTTGACCTGACATCCGCTATACACCGCAGGTCACTGTGCAGGTGCTCTGACTTACAGAGTTGAACTGAATGGGATAAGAAAACGCAATGTGCTCCCAAGGCAATTATTTGTGCCTCACTGATTCCAGATGACTACAAAGTGCTCTCTCAAGGTCTCTGTCAAGGTTCAGTACCTGTGCTGAAAAACACAACACAATATATGGTAACGAAGAGCAGCATGGGTAAAAAAGAATCAAAAAAACCAGAGATGGGAGATGAAAATGCTAATTCCTATTTGGCCTTGGATCTCTGTATAGTCCAAACCTGGATTCCTGCATTTTGATAATGCAGAAGTAACAGTTTCCACCTATTCTATTTCCCTAGTTGTCACAAGGAACATTGGATGTTTGTATCACACTTTGGAGGCAGAGTCATTTAGAGGTTTTATGTTGTTTGGGTTTTCTCTTAGTTTAATGAAGATCACACTCAGCCACACTGTGCAGTCTAGATTTTTTTTTTTTTTTTTTTTTTTTTTTTTTTTTGAGTACCTTCTTGCCATAGTACCAAATATGTGAAGAAGCCTGGAAACCTACCCAAAAGTGGTCATAATACCAGTTCTCACGCACCAGCTGCACTATGTGGCAGACAGCTTGGAGGGAAATGAGCATGATGCACTCCAACGCTGCAGAGTAAATAGGTCCCTTCTTCCAGAATCTGTGGCTACAAGAATACCATGGAAACTGCACAAGAAGATTGGTGCCTCTGTCTTGCATAGTCCTTATGAATATGTGATGCTCACAATGTGTTTTATAGGAATCTTAGAAAAATACCTATGTGCATAATGTGACTGCATGTCAGAGGAGATCAACCAGTCTTTCTGAAGCACTCATTTTCTTCAGCAAGCCCAGCAAAAGATCTACCAGGATATGTATAGTCTTGCATTCAGATTGTGACCTCATGAGCTACACACATACTGCAACAGGGACAGAACAAACATAGCTACTCACTAAGTCAGCATTGCTGAACACATTAGTGGAAAAATCATATCTGAACATATGACTACCTCTTAACTGTAACAAGGCAGATCTTAGCAGAGTTGAACTGAAACTGGTCTGTGTCAGTTCTACCATTCCCTAAATTTTATGTGCTTGGCTTTGCAGTCTTAGCATTTCTTTAATGAAGTTTTCTCATCTGAAATAAATTATTTGCTTAGATAAAATTATCTAGATGATTCATAGCAACAGACGCATCATCTGTATTTGTACTCAACATGTTGCCACAAGTGCAAGTTACAGGCAGCACTCACTGCCTTACAGTGCTACTTAAAAGCCAAAACAGAAAGAAGAGCATTATAATGGCCTGGCTGGCTGGCTGAAGCCAGATTTATATTTTGCAGCTTCATTAGAAGGCATTACATCACGGGATACAGACAAGCAAAGCCTGAACTAATCCTCCTTGACTGAATTCTAAATGAATGGAAAATGACTGCATGGTTTACTAAGGAGCAGCAATAATGGCATGATTTCTATGAAGATTTATGTCTTTATAGCATTTCTTTTCAGTTCATGTCTTTCAGCTGTGGTCACAGAACTTGAAAAATGAAGAACCTTTTGCAAGATGATTTTCCAAGCAAACTGAAAACCAAAAATACTAAATATTGATTTCTTGATGTGCATTTTTAGAGTTTAGTTTCACTGAAAGAATTATGACTTATCCCAAGCACAGAAGCCTCATGGTATTTTGGAAGCTTATTTCATTGCATTGAGAATTACCAGTTATCAAAATGGCTTCTGCATCCCTTTCCTGAAAGAGATGGGAGCAGAAAAAAAATAAATATATACAATTGGCATATATGTTGCAAGGAATGTATCTGGACAGGATGAATCCCTTAATGACTTGATATTCAAGGCAAAGGTTTAGGAATCTGATCTTACGGACTTCGTTATGATTTTAAGTAGTTCATCTCACCTTTAGCTTTGACTTGACCCTTCCTCAGGAAATCTCATAAGAAGGATACTCATGCGACAATTATCTCCAGAAAACCTCAGAAATCAGTTTATTCAGAGGATGTTCAGAGTATGATATCACTACTGTGATCATAATCATTTGGATTTCTGAAGAAGTTCAGTGTGATAGGGAACAATATACTTTAAACATGAATCTGTGTGTGATAATCAGACAATTTTATCCTCCTCCATTTCCTGCCGTATGTTTTCAGGCAGACTCTGATCACACAAATTAAATACAGTGAAAACAGTTTTGTTAAACACACTAAGTGGATTGTTCAATCACAGTGAACTTCTGCAACCTATGTTTTAAATGCACAGGTCTGTCTAGGAAAGGGCAGAAAACTCTCTTGGGGTTTTTGTTTGTTTGTTTTCATGGGTTGTTTGCTTGTTGGTTTTGTTTGGTTGGTTTGGTTTGGGTTTTGTTTTTTCCAAAACTCATACTCAGATAAAATTCCACATCTTTCTCTCATGGTGAAGAATAGTTTATTTGGGAATTCAGAAAGCAGTACTTCTCAATCACATGATATGGCAGAGCATGGTTTGGGAAGTATCAAGAATTAAGGAAGTATCAAGAATTAATGTGTTTGCATGTTCTGGGATTTGATATTCTACATTTTTGTTGCTGGTCTCTCTTAAAACATGAAAAGAAGGAACAACATGTCATATTGTCACATCCTGTTGGGTGTGCTTTAAGGGGTGCAGGTTTCTTAATAGAAGGTTAATGTTATCTCTTACATTAACCTTTCCTCCTTTTTTTTCCATTTGAGATTACTCCATCTCAAAAACAGATTACTCAACTACCCAAACAAGTCTAACCTTGTGACATGTTTATATGATTAAAGCAGCATCTGAGTCCACAAATCTGGCTATGACTTTCAAAGCCTGTGTCCAAGAATAAATGAAGGGGTACCATGACCAGACAGAGCAATGCCTGCTCTGGAGATGGAGAGCACAGAGCATGCCAGGAGGACACTGTCCAAGAATTACACTGCTCAACCCTAGGACCCCAGGCTTTTTCAGGAAAGAGTCTGAAGAGAAAGGAATACACATAAGTCACTGGAAAAGAAGCAACAGTCCTGTAGAAGAAAGAGAAAGCATTTTGAAGCTCTAAAACTTTGAGCTGCTGTAAGAAGTATTACTCTTCTTAAATATGGAAGAGTGAAAATTCAATACTAGCAGAAGTTGACACCAGAATGATGGAATAGGCTTTGCTAGTGGAATTATCTTGATTACAAAACAGATTATAATTTTCAGCCTGATAATAATTATTTTTGCCCTCCATTTCAACACTCTTCTGGTAGCATAATTCAGTAATGCCCATTACCAGAGCCTATTTCTGTGGCATTTGGCTGTCTGTCAATACGCATTTGCAGCAAAGAAGTCTTGAAAGGTCTGGGGGTTGGATTTGATTCAAGCAACTACCCAGACATCTGAAAGATTATCCTATCTTTCAGTTCTTGAAAAAGAGAAAAAGCCATTAGGAATTTCTCAAAGATAGCCCTTCACTGAGATTTCTGCCATTTATGATTCAGCTCTCAAATGGAAAACTGGAGGTAAAAAAATCCACATCAAATACAGTAGAAATCTATAAACATTTGTTTCTTCACATTTTCTGTAATAAAATCAAGTGAAATAACTCATTTTCATTCTTCAAGACTCAAACACATGTAGGAACAACTATCTGAGAAGACCCTGGATATCTGAAAACTTGAAGAAAGGAAATGAGATTAAGAACATTTAGGAAGTAGGGGTGGAAGGAGCTTTTGCTGTATAGCTGTACTTCAGTCACAAAAGATCCTGCTTTGGACTCTAGCAGGAGGTCAAAAACACTGTGGCTACCTGACATAAAACAGGATCTGTTTTGAATTTAGTCACCAAAACACTTTGGTTATTCAGCTCATCACTTTGGTATAGCCCTCACTTCAGTCTGTACATGATTTGCCCTACTGCAAGTAGTCTGAACCTGTCAGAAAAGTCCCCAAGGCAACATAAACTCTGTATTGTTTTATGCAACAGAAATTCAGCTGCGTAGCAGTGCCTGACGTGGATCTAACCCAGGTGCTATGGCAATGCACAAAACAAATCAAAAACTGGGAAAAAGGCCAATTCAAGGAGAAAGGAAATTTGAATACAAAATGTTGAGTACATTGCTAAAATGGAAAGAAGAAAATTCACCTGAAAGGAAGTTGTAGCAAGGTGGATGTCAGTTTCTTCTCCCCAAGTAACAAGTAATAGGATGAGAGGATATGGCCTCAAGTTGCATCACGTGAGGTTTAGATTAGATATTAGAAGTTTTGTCCATGCAAGGGTTTTCAAAGTCTGGAATGAGATCTCCAGGGAGGTGGCTGAATCCCCATCCCTGGAGGTGTTTAAAAGATGCAGAGATGTGGTGTTAAGTGACATGGTTTAGCACCAGACTTGGTAGAGTTAGATAATGGTTAGACTCAATGATCTTAAAGGTCCTTTCCAACTAAAATGATTCTACAATTCTAATTCTATTTTTCTGCTATTTCTCCATCAAATAACATACTGCCTTTTCAGGAGATATCAACAAGTCTGGAAAGAGGAAGTACAAAGCTGTGGCATTGCAAACTAACAGTAAATTTTTAAAACTGAAGAAAACTAATGTTGAGAAACTTTCAAAGAGCAAGGAAAAGGCTTTTTTTAAAAGAATAAGAGAGATCTGGGTTTTAACAACTAACTAGCTTTCAAACAGAGATGCCTTTTCTGTCTAATACAATCAGAGACTTACAGACTTCTGTACTGGGACTCTGCTAGGGCACCAGGATGCTACACATGCAGAACTGTCCTAGAGTTCCCAAGAAATCAGATAAACAGCTTACAGGAAGTAAAAGTGGGAAGTATAAAGTCCCAAGACCTACCAGCTGTGGGATTCCATTTTCCCCACAGAGAATATTTTCCACCTTGCCTCACACACAGATGATAAAATACATATGGGAAAAGTTTAGTCTTGTATTGCATTGTCATGAATATAATCTTTTTCCCCTTGGCTTTTGAAACTGGAGCTTCATCAAGCCTTAAAAGAAATAGTTGAACGGTAAAACACTGATGCAAGTCACCAGCAAATTAGCTTTGTTACAGATTAAGTCCAAGTCATGAAAGCTCTGGGTTAAGATTTAGTGGCTAACCTATTGCACTTCAGTTTCATAACAGGGGAGATTTTGGAGATGTATATTTCTCTTTTTTTTCTAATATTGTTTGCAACAGAAGAGACTGGATGATGAATTAGAGAGGCTAGTATTAAAAGTTCTGGAAATAAATCCTGCCCTACTTGGCTACAGGAGTCTGTCTGTGGTAGTGATACACTGCATCAACACACAGAGCAAGCATCGGTGCTGAGTTGTTTCATGCTTCACTGCTGAAAAGATGCTACTAGTGAAGTGAGATGTATTTCAGCATGACTAACACTTACAGGATCAGGCTTGTATTTATGAGATTAAACATCCCCCTAGCATTGCTTGATCACCAAGACACTGGTGATGGGAGAATAGAAGTGCAGAGATTGTGCTGATCTCTGACCCAGCAACTGTTCCTGGGGAAGACAGATTTGAAACATGAGGACAGAAGTGCAATGGCCCCATGGTCATGGCTTCACTGCTTTCTGTGTTGCACAGGAAAATAATTTGAAAACAAACAACAACAACAAACTAGCAAGAATGATGCTGAGCTTTTTGAGGTTTTCTTGCTTTTCTTCTCTGACAGCAAAGACAATCTGCATCATGAAGACTGTTCTGCTAATTCTTTTCCTGATAGACAAGCCTCTGGCCACCATTTTTTTCCCCACCCATAAATCATTCTTATGTGTTCCCCAGCCCTACTGACAACCTCTTTCCTACTCTCTGAGTATACCTCAAAGCCCTGATTACCAAGCAACTTTTTCTTTCCTTTTTATAGATACCAGATGGGCCTTTAGGCGTCATCATGCTGACATCCAAGTATCCCACTGATCTCACTTCTTCCTGTCCAACCTTTCTACTATCTATAACCAGCCTTTATGTATATATATATATAATTTCTTTAAAACACTCTTTTAATATCTGGGACTAGAAGGAATTAAATCCTCAGATGCTTATGTATAAGGACCATTTCTCCTGAGCTGCCCTGTAGTATCCCACAGGGCATTAAATGCGAATGCTTCCAGCAAATTCCTGCAAGGGATGGGGTGAAGAAAAAGACTGTCCTTCATCCTCTATTGTTCTGTACTCTGCATCTTCTCATAAAACCACATGTCTTTTCCCTGTGCAGGATACATAGCTCTTGCCTCTAAAGAAAAATCTGCCGTAATGCTCAGCTTGAGACAGGAATCCTTACGGAGTACTAAAATATCTGGCATTATTGTGTAAGTCTTTATGATACCTGACTCAGTTGTTTAATTACTTAATTTCTGAATCCATAGTGATGACAAAACTGGGAGGCAGTCTTCTGGGAATTTTCATCTAAAACAGCACTTTTTTTGAAGACACTGTTTCCCTTGACAGTGACCAAGGACTCCTGCTAGCACAAACACAGACTTTTTTTCACTGGACTGTCTGTGTGTGATTCAGTGAAATGGATGCTCTAGTCAAGAGAAACCTTTCAGACATCAGCTATAGTGTTTCTGACATCTTTCAAAGGACTAATCTCTGGCTTAGAATTCTTTTACTTTTTGTATGAGTATATTCTAGGCAATGACCTGATTGCAAATTCTGAGTAGAGAATAACACAGAAATCTCTTGCTGATCTTTAAAGAATTTTTGAAGATACACTTGCTTAAGTTCTTCCGGAAATAAGAAATATTAAGGTCAAACAAATGTCAGCTTCAGAGGACTCAAGGCACCTACAAGTCTATACATCTCAATTTTTTTCTGGTGACAATAAGATTTGAAGAAGTCAGTTCAGTAAGAGGCTGTTCACATAAAGCATCAGGGCAGCAAAGTCTGTGTTGTGTAACAGTGGTAAATATTGATCAGTTTGGTGATTCCTATTCAGGAAAAAATATATATGTGTATATATATATGTGTGTGTGTACACACAGCAAATTCAAAACCTCTGCAGTGTAACAGAACACCAGTATGAATACGGTCAGAGGCTTTGGTACTGAGAAAAATGTAGTTAAAATAGATCAAAAGAATGACTAAAGGAATGTGGTTGGAAAACAAAACCAACAGGAGTGCTGAAGGGAGCACTAAGGAAACTGTTCATTGAACTATAACCTGTTCCATATAGAGCAAAATCAGGTTCAGTCTTCCCTAAACTTTGCAGAGTTTACTGATTCACTGATGTAGGTCAGAAAGAACACAGTCAGAGCAACTATTTCTTCTTTAATTTCTACTGTGTTAAGCAACAAAATGCATGTTTCTTTTAGCTAGCTTATTTATTTGATCAAAGGCTTTTTCTGGGTCACATTAATTTATGAACAAGACTCCCATAATGCTTGAGTACTTCTGTTAGCTGACTTAACATAACCTTCACATGACCTTTGAGCCTGTAAAGTATTTTAAAAAACAATTTATCATCCTTTCTTTGAACTTGTCAGAGATGATTTATGTCTTTTGCACATTTACATGTCTGGTTTTAAAATTTACCAGACAAATACCAGTTATGAAGATTTGTGTGTCTGGTACTTCAGTACTTCTTTGTATAAGATAAGCAGATCCGATTAGCTCTTTTTTATAGTGTGCTATAAACATACATGGGTATAAATATATGTGCATACACATACACATGCTGAGCTTCCTCAGTTTCGGTAACTGAGAATCCATAAGTCCAAAGTAAGGCTTGCCAGTATATGCTTAATGGCTTATGGACTTCAGAGACAATCAATAAGGCAGATGAACTGCATAAAGTTAATTTTATGGGGTTTTCTTCATATTAGAAATGACAGCCCCTGTTGTGGTGACCATCTGACCCTAGCATATCCAGGCTGGAGGGTGCAACTGAGAAGAGCCTGTCTCCTCCCTCTTGACACCCAGCCCTCAGATATTTAGAAACACTTATTAAATCCCCTCTCAGTCTTCTCTTCTCCAGCCTCTCCTCATGGGGCACATGCTCCAGTCCTGCTAGCTCTCTGTTGGACTCTCTCAGGTAGATCCTTGTCCCTCTTGAACTGGGGAGCTCAAAACTGGATGCAACATGCCAGATGAGGTCTCACCAGGGTAGAGCAGAGCGGGAGGATAACATCCCTCAATCTGCTGGACACACTCTTCTTAATGCATCCCAGGATCCCATTGACCTTCTTGGCCACAAGGCCACATTGCTGTCCCATGGATAACTTGTTGTCCACCAGGACTCCCAGGTCCTTCTCCATGGGGCTGCTCTCCAGCAGATCACCTCCCAGCCTATACTGGTGCAGTTTATTGTTCCTTCCCAGGTGCAGGACTCTGCACTTATCCTTGTTGAACCTCATTAGGTTCTTCTCTGCCCAGCTCTCCAGTCTGTCCAGGTCTCGCTGAACGGCTGCACAGCCTTCAGGCCCTATCAGCCAAGCCTCCCAGTTTGGCATCGTCAGCAGCCGCTCTGTCTGTCCCCTCATCAATATCATTGATGAAGATGTTGAACAGGACTGGACCCAGCACTGATCCCTGGGGGACTCCACTAGTTACAGCTCTCCAGCTGGACTTGGCATCATTGACCACCACTCTTTGCATTCTATTGTGTAACTAGTTGCTAATCCATCTCGCCGTTTGTTCTATCCCACACTTCCGGAGCTTATTCACAAGGATGTTATGGGACACAGCGTCAAAAGCCTTAGTAAGGTCAAGGTAGACTACATCCACTGGTCTCCCTGCATCTACCCATTCTGTAACCACATCATAGGATGCTATCAAATTAGTCAAGCATGATTTGCCCTTGGTAAATCCATACAGACTGCTCCTGATCATCTTCTTCTCTTCCAAGTGTCTAGAGATGACCTCCAGGATGAGCTGGTCCATTGCTTTTCCAGAGATGGAGATGAGGCTTATTGGTCTGTAGTTTCCTGGAACATCTTTCTTACCTTTTTTGAAGACTGAAGTGACATTGGCTTCCCTCCCCTCTCCTGTCTGCCATGATTTTGCAAAAATGATGGAGAGCAGTAGAGTGACAACATCATGTCTCAGGGACCTAAGTCATATTTATGCAATCTCTTATCACATTGCTGTGCATGTTTATCAAAACACTTTGACACATATAGTCTTCATGTAAGTAACTAAAATGTGTTATCAAGGTCCTCTCTCAGCTTTCTTTTCAATATATTAAGGAGTCTGAAGAAATGTTTGTACAATGCAAAAGGGTGTAGAGACCCCTAAACAGTGATCATTATGGGCACCTGCACAGCATGCATGCTCCATGGAGGTAACAGCACAAGCTCACAGAAATCTAGCCACATCTTTGCACCTCAGCTTGTTAGTCCAGATGAAAACATGCTGCAAGTCACATGTGTAGGGTCTGCTTTGGAGATCTAAATGTAACAGCTAGGTCAACAGTACAACTGAGCAAGTTCCTTTATTTCTGGAATCCCGGATAAGAGCACTACATAATTTTTAGCTCTCTACAATGCCTCTACAGCATTGTTTTTTAATTGTGAATATCTTGAACTGAATACACAGATCTCCATATAACCCACCATTTGGCAGGGCCCTGTACCTGAACACTGCCCAAGCATCTCAGAGGGAGGTAAAGTGACAGAGCACTCCAAAGGAGTAGAATAGAGTGGCATTTGTGAATTTTTATAAGAGAAATCTTAGGTTAGGTAAGGGGAAAGATACAGAGTTTTACATAGTTGTATAATTTTTTTGCTCTACATACTTTTAACACAAAGCTTTGTTTGGAAGATGCTGTTCCTGTGCCACTGGCACTTAATGGTGACAGTGAGTCTCAAAGGAAACTCATCCAGCTCTCAAACTCAGATGGGTTTTTCCATGTCAGTAGGGTTCCAAAACTACTCATCACTTTGTCATAATTTTTCCAGTTTCCACTGAAAGAAATATGTTGTCACCCATGTCCTCAGCTCAGTGGTGGAATGAAGTCAAGAACAGGACGAAGATGTATAAACACAGATCTAAAATCTGGAACTCTGTCACCCTCTGTGCATATTTTTCTGGCTGCAAAATAGAGAAAGCATTTTCCAACTGATCATGATCTGTAATGGTAAGATCCACTATAGAGCATTAGTTATCCAAAACCACAATAAAACATTCATTTAAATTAAGAGACAAGAGGAGGAAAGGCAGCAGAGTAATTGTATTTACTACCAAGGGTGCATCATTCTGGCACAAATTTTATATGATAACCATGCAAGCTGAAATACTGAGCATGAAACAAAATCTTCAGGGCAGAAGCCCTTTAGGACTGATTCAACCTGGAGTAAGATAGACCTGTATCATCCCATACCTAATGTGACTATGACAGATTTGGACACTGGGTACACAGTGCTAGATGCTTCCAGGTAGATATAGCTCAGGTCTCATTTGAATAGCCATAATTTAATTGCAGCTTAATAGATCTACTGAAGAGAATAATTACATTTTTTTTAGTTACTTGAGGAGCTTTGTCAACTGAAATAAACCTCTTCATCATGTTAAACCATTTCACAGTGAATATGTGCAAAGGGGAGTAGAGCCTATTTCAAAGCACTCAGCAGTCAGCCAAAGTGACATCTCTCTGACAGGTGACACATTCCTCCTTGCAAGTTTTGGAGGTTTAACACAGTGTGTAGACTCATGTTCAATAGCTATGTAATGTTCACAGCTCCTAAGGGAAAGACTAGGATATCACACACAAGTTCTTGTACACATAAAGTAAGCCAATATTTAGATTCTGCCAATATAAATGGGTTGGTGTCTGTTTCCCAGTCTATTGTAGGAAACTAAAACTATGCCCATAGCTTCTTCTCTGTCATTTCTAGACTCCCCCTGTTCAGTCAGTCGCCAAGGCAGTACCATACACAGTGACCTGGCCTAATTATTTAAGGCTATTGTTCATGCATTAAGCAGTCAGAATGCTTAGGCAGTCAGAATGCTTGAACAGTAAGGTTGCTTCCTTCCACAACGTGCTTATCATCTGAATTAAAAGGATCATAAAAGGAGAGGATAAAAAAAATAAAATAAATAATAACCTTACATAATTTTTCAATAAGGCTTTGAATCTCAAAGGCATTTAAGCATCTAACTCCCAGTGAAGTAAGTGTCTTCCACTACTTACAGCTGCAGATCAAAGCTCTGGCACAGCGCCAGAATCCACACATACCTTTTTGGTCCATCAGAGCAGCTCTCTTTTTAATATTTTAGTCAATGGCAATAGAGTGGAGGGATTCTAAAGAGCAATTTGAATGAATCAGAGGGATGTTGGTAAATATAAACTCAGTGGTTCCTGCTGGAGAAAAGCAAGTTAAAAATGAGCATATTTGATAAAATGTTGTCCTTAATCTTCATTTTTTCCCATTTCTGACTTCAGCATGGACACTGAGTGAACCACTTCAGTCCTGCACTAGTTTTGTCTTCCACCTTTCGGTTTACTTAATGAATATTTCATATCTCTCTTGGCTGAAGTGTCGTCAAGCTGCTAAATAAATGTCAAGACAGAATTTAGCATGAAATAGTGAGAAATAATCGAGAAAGCCATTCTGTATCTGAAGAGAAGAAATAGTCTGAAATCTGCAGTATGACACTGGCTCCTGAAAACTTTCCTTTTTTTCCTGAAGTCAGGGTAAATCAGAGGGAGCTCAGCCTATTGTTTGGGCTATTGAAGTCACATTCAGAATCTATTGTAAAAATGATAGTTAAAACACATAACTTTAAGAGGAAGAAAACAAGCATTGGGTAGTCAGAAGTACTCTAACATATTAGATACAAAATTAGAAGTTCTTTGGTATGTCCCCATAGGCTTCATTCAGGCAAGCCAACTATGTGAACTCCATTTGTCTGTTTGGAATTATATTTGATTTCACAAAGGTAAAATGCCTGCAAGATGTACAGGCACAGGGGTTCAAATGATTGCACCTAGTGACTTCAGGGTCATTACTTGTTACCTTTTGGCTAGTTTCTGCCAAGAGCAGACATAGGCCCAGTGTTCCACAGAAAATGTTGGCACTTCAAGCACATCAGGTTGAGTCTAGAGAGTTTATTCAGGAGACTCTGTGCCCATCTTTGCTTAATAAATTAACAATTTTTATTTGCAGAAATATTATCAATTTTAAAAAAAAATTATCATCTGCTTAAGTCAGAAAAGTCTGCAGTGTAGAAAGGCATTTAAGATGCATAGGGAACTCTCCTGCTTCCCATGAGGTCAGCAGCCAGGAGTCCCAAGAAAAAGCCCTCTGGATTTTGAACTATGCCTCCCTGATTGCTATTTAACCAAGGTTGTCAGGGAGGCTCTGTTGGCTTCCTGCATTCTTCAGTTGGACATGTTTTTACTGGACTCATCATCTCTCTGCTGGTGTTTGGCTTTTACTGCTCTGTGTTGCTTGAGCAGACACAGCCAGTCAAAGAGTTGCTTCTTGCTGGCAGTGTCTCATTTAGTGCAGTCAGAGAGTAATGCCTAGAACACAGTTGGGATTATTACAGCATCACTGCTCAAAACTTCTGGCTGACCTGCAGAATAAGAAACCAGGCATCAGCTGGCCTGTCACAGCAAGGAAGTCAAAAAGAACCACTCTGGAAAAGACAGCAACCTGCTCTGGGCCCTATTGCCTTTTCCTGGTAATGATAAATGTTTTACGCATATATGGACACCACATTGCTGTCCTCACATTAAATGAAAGCATATGGCCAGCCCAGCCCAGCCCAGCCTGAAGATCACTGATCACAACAGGAGGCCAGGTGACGTGGTTAGGGTCATCCAGGGCTCCAACCACACAGATCTCAGCGATGACAATTAATACACTGAATTCACAGAGTGATTTTCCAGATCAAAATAATATGATTTTAAGTAGGGACAAAGACTGAGATTTCCAATGATCAAGTTAGGTGGGTAAATAAGAAAATCATAGAAAATGGACTTGGCTGTGTCATCTAGTTCATCCAGCTGACAGCCCAGGGCATCCAGGACTGTTGATGTCAGTCTCATAATGAGTGGGAATTAATTCAGTGCAGAGCAGGCAGATGAGCAGAGAGCCAGATTTGGAAGAGTTAAACTTCAGGACTAGCCAGGCACTCAGAAAATTTACTGTAGGTGGAATTTCATTACACAGTGAAACTCATGGCTAGAATAAGCTGCCAAAAGAAACAATAGAAGCTACTACCTTCCTTTAAAGACTTAAGAAAATATTGTAAAGAAACAAATATTTGGTAGTACCTCTGCCACCTCAAAGGATACCTAGCTGCCTTTCCTCCCTATGCTCTTCTCTAACCCAGCTTTCCCACTGCAGAATATTTTTCCTCATTGCTGGACTAATTCTTTCTTTTTTAGGCTTAAAAGCAGCATCTGCTACATTTTAAGTTGGTTTTCTCTGCTCACCCAAACTATCGTTAGTCCCAGCCCCAGCAGAATGGATGTAAAAGCATCTTTGCCTTTTGACCTCTCCTCAGCTCCAGGATGAAGCTGCGTCATAGCCCAAGCTGCAGCCCAGCAGACTCAGAGCTGCTCTGCTCCTTGCCTGGCAGCTATGGAGTGTAGGGCACCTCGACATCTGCTCCAGGTTAGAGAACATGCTGACACTTAGCCATCCCTGTAATATTGGAGTTTGGCTTATTCATTCTGTTGACAAGCAATGCATAAGACACTTAACAGGACCATGAAGGAAGACCCTCTAAATATCTAACCTCAGCTGAATAGCAAGAAAGAGTTAAAAATATAAAGCTCTGGATTTGGAAGTTATGATTAATTTCTGTGTGGGGAAGGAGAATTATGCATGTATTAGTTTTGCCATGTAAGGAACATATTTTTGCCATTACCTAAGTAATGAAGCTCCAAGGACAAGAAAAAGGAACTTGGAAGCCCTATTTTTCCTATTTCTAACAGCAGCGGGGGTCGATGCCTCCTATGTCAGCTTGTTATAATGAAGAGTTACTAAGAGGGTTTTCTACCTGGCAGCTTTCTGACAGCTTTTAAAAGTGGTAAAGGTGGGCTAAGAGGTGATTAGTCACTACTTGCCTCTAACAAACAAGCTTTCTTGAATAGCTCATGTGAAACGTTTCACTATGAATAAACTCATTCAAAGTGCCTGCCGAAGGCCCTCTAATGGCAAACAGGCTCTCTTCCCAGGAAGGTGTCTTGAGCACTGTCACAGAACCACAGAATTACAGAATATTAAGGGTTGGAAGGGACCTCAAAAGATCATCGAGTCCAAACCCCTGCCAGAACAGGATCACATACAGCAGGTCACACAAACAGGCAGGTTTTGAATGTCTCCAGAGAAGGAGACTCCACAACCTCTCTGGACAGCCTGTTCAAGTGTTCTGTCTCTCTCACAGTGAAAAAGCTTTTCCTTATGTTCATGTGGAACCTCCTATGCTCCAGCTTGCACCTGTTGCCCCTTGTCCTATCATTGGACAACACTGAAAAGAGTCTGGCTCAGTCCTCCTGACTCTCACCCTTTACATATTTGTAAACATTGATGAGGTGTCCAAGCTAAAGAGATCCAGCTCCCTCAGTCTTTCCTCGTAAGGGAGATGTTCCACTCCCTTAATCATCTTTGTGGCTCTGTGATGGACTCTTTCAAACAGTTCCCTGTCCTTGAATTCAGGGGCCTAGAACTGAAAACAATATTCCAGGTGTGGCCTCACCAAGGCAGAGTAGAGGGGGAGGAGAACCTTGCTCAACCTACAGAATACAGAATACAGAATTAACCAGGTTGGAAAAGACCTTGGAGATCATCCTCCCTGGGCAGCACACTCCAATGGCCAAGCTCTCTTCCTGGGAAGAATTGCTCCTTAGTATCCAGCCTAAACCTCCCCTGACAACTGTTACACAGAGACACATCCTGCAAGCTCTGGAGCTCTGGAGAGAGGGATGGCAAGAGCCAGAGATGTGCTTGGAAAGCTCCTAGCTGGCTTCAAGTGTAGGAAACTTCTCTGGAAAGTGCTCTTTGGCCTGCAAGGCACAGTGCAAGGCACACACGGCACCATGTGGCTGAGTGCTTTGCTGGCTACTAACCACCCCCCTTCTAACATACCCCAGGATGCCACTGGCCTTCTCGGTCACAAGGGCACATTGCTAACTCATGGTCATCCTTCTGTCCACCAGGACCTGTAGGTCTCTTTCCCCTACTCTGCTCTCCAACAGGTCTGTCCCCAGCCGACACTGCTACATGGGATTGTTCTTTCCCAGATCCAAAACTCTACACTTGCTCTTCTTGTATTTCATTAAATTTCTCCCTGCCCAGCTGTCCAGCCCAGCTAGGTCTTGCTGTCCCACACAACTCTGCAGCTACAAGCTCCCACTCCTGAGTGCCTCTGGAAGTCAGTGGGGAGAAGCCAGGGGAAGAGGCACATAGAGAAGTTTACCCTCAGTGCATAAAAAGCAATTTGCATTTTGTACCATGCCCCATTGGGCCTGTCTGGACCACATGAGAACCTGAGTGTAAGGACTTGGACACCATTCCTTGACTCTAAGCTGCTTCCCTTGCCAGGGGAGCATGTGCATCCTGACTGCAGTATGACAGTCTCATCTGGGACACTGGCTGTGTCTGTCCTTCATTGCTTCACCTTGCTTCTTGAATGGTGCCAAGTGCTTCAGATGCCCTTCCTGAATGCTTTTCTGTCAAGCCTGTTTCATATATAAATATTATGAATAAGAACAACAAACCCAATAATAGATATTATTTTATTACTCACTGATTCCCTCCTCTCTTCTGCCACTTCGCATTCCCAGCCTTGTGCTTTCAGTGCACTACACTTCTTACCTTCTTTCTCCCACCTCTTGTATTTAGATGCTCCAGTCCCACTGTGTCAGCATCAGCATATATGTTGTCCCCATAGTCTGACATTAAATCCACTGAGCACCTGCACATGTACTCACATACTCCCCACCCTCCCCTCCCTGAACAAACACAACAACAAAAAGTATGGAAAGACACTACAAAAAGAAATTCTACGTCTGAAAAATTCAATGTATATCTTTAGACTTCACACTTCTCTGGCAGATAATGGTTTCCTAATTTGTTACAATGCTTGCATAATTATAGTACATAGTCCAAAATCCAGCCCCCACACAACACCATAGTCTGGGCTGCTGATTACTGAATCAGTTCTTTTGCATATTGTGCTCTGGACCATATTCAAAAGTGAGTTTGTCAGCATCCTTTTATCACTTAATTTTGAGTGTCCCAATCCACCTTCAGAGGAAAGTGACTTACAGGGAACTGGGGAAAGGGGATTAGTGGAGAGGTCTGCTCTTCCTCCTTCCTTGCTATAGGTGTTTTGTAGATCAAAGGCAAAACTGTTTCCAGGTTTGACATTTTGTTGGTTGTCAACCTAGGTAAACAGCCCATGTAAATAAACGTCATTGCGTTGCAGGAGACCAGGACTCATTCTGTTCTGCTAGCTCTCTGCAGTGCCAAGATTAACACCTGTGGTAGGAAAAGTAACATAACCACTAATGCTGTGTGTTGGCATTCTCACCAGCCCAGAACAGCCTCTCACTTGGTATGGCCAAGTGCTCTTTCTTTCTCCCCACCTCCTTCTTCTCAGGAAGGAGAGATTTTGTAAAGATTCATAGGTAGATAAAGACCTCCAGCTAGTCTAAATTCATGTTGCTGCTTTGCCTTCTTACAAAGCTAAGGAACTGGTGCCAAGAGCAACGGGTTATTTTCTATAGGGAAGCAGAAGAATATACATTTAATCCTCTCACTTCTTCTCACTGAAGCTGGCATGAGCAGCCACTGCCGAGTGACTGCTGTTTATGTGTCCCACTTCCAGCTGGTTTTATGAGCATATGTTATAGCTACAGGAGATGTGTGTAGTGAGCGGAAACAAAGACGCTATGGAGTGATCTGTCTTCATCAATTGGAGAAATGCTTTAAAAAGTACTTTTTTTACACATGGAATCAGAACTGCACCAGTGCTGATGAATGAGTTTTACAGGTGAATGTGAGGACCAAGGGGTCACCAATTGCAGTGAAACCAGAGCAGTTCTGCCTGCGGTGGTGGAGCAGAGCAGGGATGTCTCAATTCTGCTGTGTCAGGAGCTCAGGTCTTTCCATGGAAATCTCCTTTCCATCACCTCACTACAGTCAGAAGGGATCAGAAATTTTGGAGAAGATCTTGAAACCTCAGGATCTGACAGGGTAGAGATCAGTCACATCCTGTGGCTTGCTGTGAGAGTACACTGTCCCCAAAGCCCATGCAAGCATCAGAGCCCAGACAGTGACTTGAAGCGACATCCCCATGGCACTGATGATGGATCTGAAAGGAAAAAGTATTTTCACAGTTTCTGTGGTTGTAAGCAGCCAGTAAAGATGAAGGTATTCTGCATTTTTCCAAGGTCAAAGTTTGTCTGCAGAAAACTCTCAGTCAGACCCTCAGGAATCATATCAGTCATTTTTCCTTCCCAAGTATTTTGCAACACTTGCTAGTAAGAAGATAACTTAAGATTTCAAAATGTTTTATGAAAAAAGGAAACCTTTTGTCTTCAATGCCATTTGTTAACTGAAACCCAGTTACCTGTATTGTGAGCAGCTGATTTATACCATGACAGCATGAAGTCTGGGATGGAAATTAGGTATCCCACTCAGGATAGTTCATTTCAGATAGAAGAGATCCTGCATATCTTGAGAAGTCCGAAAAAGCAGTTCCCATATTTCTTTGATTCTTATTCCCCTCAATCAGTTTCACAGGGTCACAGAGATAAATCTCAAATCAGAAAATGGTATTTATGTTGTATTCAAAGAATTGAAGACCACCACTGAGAAGCTTTACTAGAATAATGACTAAGTCCTGGATATCTGATATCCAGCAGATTTTAGGAAGGAGCTTAGGTGAACTCACCACCTCAAACTGGCTTAAACATTTTCAAGCAGTCACATGAAGCACATTTTCGCCTCTTTTCTTCTCTACCCCCACTACTGCAAATACTTTCACTCTTTTCTCCCACAGAGCTAGTTCAGGATTTTGAGGAGATCTAGCAAAATTATTCATTTCAGATGTATTTCAGCTCAAATATAAATGTCTTACTTTAGGACAGATTTAGAAATGCAGCCAGGGAACAGTATTCAAATTCCCAAATTAGTGAAGGAATAGAATGTGAGGCAAGGGGGAAAGGCCATTGTTTTCTGACCCTGCTTTCCACTTGGGGGAAAAGAGCCCAATGCTTCCAAAAGACACAGGACTCCCAGACAATCAACGTAAGAACAGTTCTGAAATGTTTAGAGAACACTTGCCAGTTTTGCCTTCTGTATCATTCTAGTGATGACTTCCAGTTATGCAGCATGGCTGCAGTATCTGAAAAATGAAGTCAGATGTAGCAATCAGTTCAACAAAAATCTTCTCTGCTTAAAATGGTTGGTTACAGAATCCTCTTGCAGGAAGATTCATGTTCTTGAATATCAACCCAAATAAATGAAAACCCTGATCCAAAGACCTTTGAAATGCTATAGTCAGGACTTTTCAGTCTGAAATGCTTTCCCATACTCAGCATCTTTTCCTTCTCCATAGGAGCAACTCCAACATTTCTGTCTACACCTACAATTATCTGAAATAAAGTTAGACATGGAAAACTCATCTAGAGAGAAAGTATGTGTTTAAAATATCTGTCTTGGGTCATTCAAGCACCAGATTTATGTTCTCTAGTATATAGTCACAGGGGACAAGAATTTTAAGCTACTTTTAGGCATTTACACATGAAGAGATCTTTAGAAAACACCATTTCGCAGCCAAGTGTCTCAAAAAAAAAATGAACTCTGGCATCTACTTTTCAGGGAGCATGGAGATGATGCTTTTGCCAGGTGGGTAGAATAACCAGTGACCAAGGGTTTGCTTTTTCTAGCACCCGTAATTGACTTTTCCAAATTAAATGCATCTGAACCAGAGGTTCGCAGTGACAGAAACCAGCTATCAGCCTCTGATACAACAGCTCTACCCTGCAGCTCAGAAGAGCTTAACTCTGAAAGACTATGCATCTGTTAAACATCTTGGCATTTCTGATAAGCTAGCTGAGATTGTATTCCTTGAATCAGCTTCTCAGTACTTGTCTTGAGGCTCTTTTAACCCAGTCCAGACAGCACTCTGAATATAGCTCATATTCAACAACATATGCTCAGATGTTCAGGATGGCAAGTTGTGGGCTAAAGGAAAATAACGCATCCTGCATTTCTCAATAATTACTAAGAGGGAAAATCAAATGTTTTGGAACTCTCTAGTCTCCTTTCCTTTTCTTCCTCCTCTTTCACTTACAACCTGAACGTAAAAATGTAAGCTGACATTCATGCTTCAGGTTATTGCCTGTTGATAGGCGTGGAAAGAAAGTTCCTCTAACAACAGTTGTATGGAAATATCCTCTGATGGGTTTCTTAATCTGGGATTCGATTGTCTTGTTAAAGATAGGCAAAGAGGAAATTCAGATTATAATTGCTCAGCAGTGGTGATTCATGATTGTATAATATGACAATCAAGAAGGCCCAACTCCAGAACAGATTAAACTGGATGGAAGCAAGAATGTCAGAGACAGAGTGACTTCATGTAGGGGACTGAGGTTTCTATTGTTGCTGAGATAAGAGACAGCCACAGCATTGTCTTGTAGCAGCCTTGGAATGCAAGTGCCAGGGGACCACCTTTGGATGTCAGAGCTGGGCTAGGTGATGGACACAACATTGAGCTGAGATACCTAATGGTTATGCTCTCAGCCATTAGTGGTGGTGCAAGTGTACATAATGCTCTGGGTGATAACACATCTTTGCAGACTCTTTGTAGATGTGCTTAGAGTGGTATGACTCTTCAAATCTTTATATTAAAGCATTAACTCCTGATTAATTTTCCTCAAGGGAGATGATACAAATTTGTCAGTAGGTAGACACAAGACTTGTCCAGTGTTAAACTGGACAGCTCACATCTTGCTAGGCAGCTGATGTCCCTCTGCCTCAGCAATGCCCCTCCCTGCACTGCCTTGCATACTCTGATGAAACGGTAGGTTTACTGAATCTTTGCATATGTGCCCATATTGAAACCATACTCCATTCCAAGTATTTTTATCATGTTGAGTTAAAACACGTAACCAGGGGAAAAAAATTTTGATGAAAAATATAGGGGAACTCATTAAGTTATGACCACAAATCCATTTGATTTTCCACAAATAAGACACTATATTGTTCATTTCTCAAGAACAGAAATTGAGTTGAAAGGCCTTACATGGACCACAAGCAACCTGTAAGGGACAGGTGAAATCCTCGTCCTGCCATCTAAGCAAAAATTTACACTGTGTCAAGAAAACCAGAATGCTTCCTATTATTTAAGCAGCTATTGAACCACCAGTCAAGAAGTCATTCTTTTTGATCTCTACTGCAGATTTTTACTGTGGTTTTCAGGACTGTGCCTTTAAAGTTCAGGGAGAAAATGATACCTAAATATAAGACAGCGAACTAATGAGAATTTACATTATAATAAAGACTCTCTGTACTCCTTCCCAAGTGTCATCTCTCTCAAACTCATCCCAGGATGAATTAAATACTAGCTAATTACATATCACCAGTCTGTGGAAAAGGCCAAGAACCACAGAGGTATGTGTTAAAGCAAGCACCATTTATGGTGCACAAGCGCTATAAAGGGAGCTACCTGGGATCAGTCAGTAGGAAGCAGCAGGCAAGCCTGCTGTAATGTGGTCTTTGGTAGCATTAAGCTAGAAGTTACCTACTTGACTTTCAAAGGGAGTAAACAAAGGAGACCTAAACTCTAGAAAACTTGTGAATTAGACTGCTCATCTGAATTTTGTGATGGAAACAGACCCTTGGTCTTTGAGAGCTGGGACTAATGACACTTCTGTTAGCCACATAGACATTTCGCTTATCTAGACTAGAGCAAAAGGATTCAAACACCATAATGTGTTACATTAGTGGGAAAATTCCTGTTTACTATCAAACTTGTTATCAAAAGCAGATATACACAGAGTTCTTTTGTTTCTCCTTCATTATAGTGAGCTGAAAGAGATCAAAATGAGCAAAGTGGGTGTCTTTGGAAAACTTAACAGAAAAACTCCGACTTGAAGTAACTCAGTTGCTAGAAGTTATCTATCTAGGCTCTCAGATATGATGAGGCATTTTATTAAGCTAGGGAAACCTATTACCGTATGCTGGTCATTAAAATAAGTATCCAGGATATACACTAATGTAATAAAAGGCTTAATAACCATCTCATTAATAGACATTTAAAGAATTTGCTCTCTAGCTGTGCATAAGAGCCATCAGGCAGGTGGGTCTGTCCACAGTGAGACAGAAGTGATTCAAGTGAAGTATTTCAAATCTTTGGAGAAGGCCATCCCCTGGGCATATACTGCATGTGAAAGGATAATTTTGGTTGAATATTTTACATAGAAGGAAACTTAAGCCTTGTAACTATCTGCTGGTGACTCTGTCGCCTCTGTTGCTGTGACTATATCCTCATTGCAGAATCCAATCTTTTGCCTTGCAGATGATGCCTTTTTGGGCTAGCCTGGCTGGAGTGAGAACACACTTTGAAATAACACCTGTACAACACACACGACTGGCTTGCCATGCAGAGAGATTGGATTAGCAGCTGGAGAGCTGAGGTAGTAAACTGTAGCTAATGTACCCTTGTAAACCCACTAATTTGAGTTTAAAATGCCACCCTGCTAGAATTGAGGGGATTGTGTGTAGAAGGGATTTGCAAAGATATCAACACAGAGGTTAAAATAGCCAAAGGCTGTTACTATGGCCTTTCAAGCTCTGAGAAAAAAAAAAGATTAGTAAAGTATCCTCACAAACCTTACAAAATTATCTAAACCAGAGATGATGTGATACATTTCTCTAAGTGAAAGCCAAGGAGAAGGAAGGAAGCCGTGTCTTTATACTTCTCCAGATATACAGCCAGCTAGGGAAAGAAAGGGGGCCTGGCAACCTCTGTCAGCAAGGTGCATCCCCATTTGCACCAGCCCCTCTCTCACAAGCACGGCAGAACTGTCACAACAGCCATTGCCTGCTTCATATATGTCTCAGACACAAGAAGACTGAAGATAAGAGACACAGGATTACTCTTCAGGCCTTTTACTTTCCTAAAAATCCTATGCTTAAACAAAAGCACAAAATGTTTCCCCTAAAGCCTGTTTCAAACTTTTAAGTCTCCTTATATGCAACACAGCCAATTTTTAATGCTATTCTCTATAACTGGGGCCAGAAATACTTCTGATTTCCAGAACAAGAAATGAATGCCAGAAGACACTCAGAGTTGCACCTCCAGGATCTATTGACAAGCCAAGTTTCACCTCAAATTAAACCAGCAGACAAAGTCCCATAGGACTATTCAGGTTGACATGGCACAATAATCTACATTGCATAGAGCCCCGAATTGATGCCATCTGAGTCCACGACAGAAGTACAACACGATACTTATGTGGGCCAGCCCTCCTCCCCTGCTAATGACACAGCATTCTGCTATCAGAGAAGCTTCCAGACCCAAGCTAGCACTGACCTTGCCACTTCAGGACAGGACCATGATGTAAAGGCTGCAAAGGCTGCAAAAGCTGCAAAGGATGTAGGATCAAGGCCACTATTTGAGCCACTTTTGGATCTCTGTACCTGAAGTGTCTCTTAAAATTCCTGCATAGAATGTTGTTGGGTTTGTTTTTTCTATAGACTCAATATCTTGCTGACCTGGTATTAATGCTGTGTCTGTTTGTAATTAGAAAGCATGGTGCAAAACTACAGGTTTTATGGAATTAAGCCATGAGGACAGCACATTTATGATTTTGGACGAGGCCTAAGCTGTTTCTACATTGTGATTAAAGCACAAAGAAATTTAAGAACAGAAATAAGTCCAGCGATCTTGATATGCCTACAATCACTGAACTTAAATGTCTGTTATGCTTTCTTGCTTTCTACCATATCCCTCACCCCATCTTTTGTTCAAAAATAAACCTTGGTGATTTCTTAAGGTTATTTATGCAACTTGCTTCAATTTCATTCCTTGGTAATTTATTCCAATTAATTTAAGTATAACATTGCCAACATTTTGGAGTGATTTATAAATTCTATAAATTTGTACATTTGAGCTGTGGCCTTAAGGTTTGCTTTTCAGTTTGATTTGTTTCTCTTTTGTTCTCCAACATATGAAACTTGTTGTAGTAGCTATTGGCTACGATGAGCCTATGGATTTTTTGAACAACCACATGATTGTTCAGAGAGAAAAAAAAATACCAGTTTGATAATGGGAGACATTTTATAGACACCAGGCTCACATTTGGCCTTGCAGGCAGTCTTGGTACACTGTTTATGTTTCCAAGAGTAAACGTAGGTGCTGCTAACACTTTCTCATGGAACTGCATATTGTTAAATCAATGTGATTTAGAGGCAGCTCCCTCTAAAGGGAATGCATGTCTAGAATTTGCAGATCTCTTCGTTTTGCATGCCTCCAGGTCTGATTTCTTAAGGTAACATTGGCTCTCGAGTTCTCAATTAAGTTAATCCGAGTATTTTCAGTGATACTGTTTGTTTCTAGAACTGCCATTCTGCCATTCTAGAGTGCCAAAACATTCCACAAATGTTTTGTTAATCAAAAAAGGTTTCCTGCAGCCTATCAGAGAAGGATGCTGAATAGTCAAAAACATTACCTTACCAGGAGCAGATGTTGTTTTACCATATGCCAGGTTAATGTAAGGTTCATCTTTCGACTATTTTCTCTCTCCTGGTCCTTCTCTGCTATTGCTAAAAGACTGTGAAATTTCCATTTTTCATTCCACCACAAGTGAGCCAAAACCAAATCTGAAAATCTCAGAAATACCCAGAGCAGCTAATGTTTTCTGGCCAGGGATAATCAACAATCCTAAAAACACACACCCTTTGCACAATAGCCCAATACAAAGGAAGGGGAAATCTCATGACGAGTGTCAGCATTCTGATGCTTGCGAACCAGTACCAAATGTATTTTCAAATACATTCCTTCATCATTGCTTAGGATGATGCCTAATGGGTTGACAGTAAGCCAGTGACAGTTTAGCACAGCAAAAGTCTAGTGCTTCCTTTTTTGGATGTTCAAGTATTCCCTATTGTTTTGAAACCGTTCCTAACACTGCTTCTTTGCATCTGCTATCCAACGAGCCCTTCTTTAGCAGTGACTCATTCAGGTTCTGGCACCACGTAGGATAAGGGAGAAGCATTAATGGAAAACGCTTGGTGGCATAAATAGGAGAAGTGGAGGAAAGATGCAAAGCTGAGTTCTGTCCCAGTCACAGTTTCTCTAATTTGTGGAGCTTTCTACTCTTTTTGGAAACTATAGGTTATGGGGATCACCACATTGCACTCCCTAGGTATGCAGAATGCTGAAATCCAACCCCTCCAACGCCCTCCCACCCCCCAAAAAATTAACAATCATAAATTAGTGACCATCAGATTATTTAATGCTATTCCTATTTTAAAAAATAATTATTTCTTCCAAAGGTCTGTGCTATTTCTCTTCTCCACAATGAATGCCAGATTACTTCACCATCTCCTATACCATGAAGCTTTGTAGTTATGGAATGCTGAGACTGCTGAGCAAGATTGTTTTTCCAGGGATCTAGCAGCCAGTGATTTCACCTAACTGGGATGGGCAAGAGCATTGCTCTTCAGATGAGACATGATCATTGCGCTCCATAGCATCTACACTTTGTACAAAATCCTCTCACATGAAAGGCAAGAGGAAAACTCCGACTGCCTTCATCTATGTCAGCATTTCACTCTACACATTCTATTTTTTCAGAGCTCCACGGGGTAACAGGCTTCTTTGTCCTCTGCAATTTCAGAGCCTCTGTCAAGGCAGATGGGTATGACTGGCAACACAAACTGTCTCAGGGGTTTACTTTCTTTTCTTTTTCATGTTTTCTTCATGTAATTAAAGAATGAAATCCACCATCCCCTGTTCCCACCTCAGTTTCACATGGGGCTAACACTTCTGTTCTAAGGAGATACCCAAAATATTGGTAGGACATAACTTTCAGATAACATGGAAGTAGTTCTCCGTGATGTAACGCTGACATTTTAATGGAGTCTTGTAGCTAATGGAGTAATATAACCCTGACATTAACAGTCTAAAATTGATGCAAGAGGAGTGTCAGGGTCTGTCTGTTTTATTAGCTCTTAAAACTAGAACAGTGTAAGTAGTTTTGAAAGGAGACAGGGAGGTGAAGAGAGATGAACAAAACTGAGAGGAGACTAAGTTCAGGTTATACCTCACGTATTTCTTGAATATATGTCACCTTGAACACTTATGAAAGGCATGGACCAGGCACTTAGTGCCATGGTTTAGTTGATTAGATAGTGTTAGGTGATAGGTTGGACTTGATGATCTCGAAGATCTTTTCCAACCTGGTTAATTCTGTATTCTGAAAAGCATGAGTTTCTATACTATTGTATTAATTTTTTTTCTTCTCATTTCTGCTCTAGTCTCTTGGGACACCCACTAAAAGAATGCCAAAGAGGAGATGGAAGGGTGGGGGCTTAAATATTTTAAATCTATTAAGTAAAATAACACTTTTTGAATACAACAAACATATGGAAATGTGTTTCCCCTCATATGAGAATTCAGCTGTTCCCAGGAACTGCCTGGGTGTCAGGAGACCAGAGCAACATATGAGGAATGTATTAAGCAAATGATGGAGGGAGGATTGAATAGCTCAAGGAGCTGCAAAAATATTACATAACTTTTCATCTTTAGTCTACTCCAAACTGACAGTGCAAATGAAAATAATTAGACTCTGAAGACAGTTTGGTGGTCCATGTGGAATCACTTGGTGGTTTCTCTGGAGTTACTAATAGACAGCTTTCTACATCACAGAAAATTCCATACATTTATCACCCTTTCCAGTGATCTTTTTGGAAGCCAAGGATATGGGATTAAGAGAGCAAAACACTTCAGCATCTGCTTAAAATTAAGCACCTGTTCAAGTACTTTGCTGCATGAGAACCTTAAAAGCTGCACTGCTAACACGTGTTAAAAATATGAAGAGCAGAAAGAAAAGCTGGAATGTTCATGTGGTACCTGTTCTGGAAAATATTTTTATTTCCATGAAACAGCTTTTAGCAGCACCACATTGTTCTTTTAAAAAGTGAAAGAGAAAAAGAATCAAGGCTATATTCCAAAGCCTACCTGCAATGAACTGTCAGAAAGAAGCAAGCATGTCAGTATCCTGTGTTCTCTCACCAGATGCTGACCATGCCGAGTTTCCCCAGGTGCTTGCATTCCAATGGAGACTCAATTAGCAGATTCCATCACGTTTTCAGTCTCTGTACTGAGCAATGTTACAAATATTGAAGCAACTTCCAAGTAAGTCAGTAGAAGTACAGAGCAAAGTGCAGAACCAATGATCTCACTGGAATCCTAACAACTATACAATTATGTTAGCACAGAGCAGGCGCATCTACATTGCTTCCAGTTTTGGAGACAGCTGAAATATCACAGATTAGTGCTGCATTGCATTGGACAGACAGCAGAGAATAGAATAGAATAGAATAGAATAGAATAGAATAGAATAGAATAGAATAGAATAGAATAGAATGGAATAGAATAGACCAGGTTGGAAAAAAACTTGAAGATCATCAAGTCCAACCCTGACCTTCCTCTTCCTACAGTGCAGGGAATGGTGCTGCTCAGAGGGTGACTTGGCAGGGCCCCACTGTTAAGTGACAAAAGTGGAGTGCTCATTTTCCTGTTTTGAGACATGTTTTTTCATTTATATATCACATAACTTCAAGGAAGGCTGAATGCACCAATCCAACCTTAGCAGGAGAGTGCTGAACAATGTTGGTTGTACTTGCTTCCATTGCAGAATTCACAGTAATTCCAAGCTGAAAAAACAATAAATAATCTAACAATAAATCAGACTAAAAAATGCCATCCTTCTTCTCTCACAAAGAGACTGTGCTTACTTACACTCCTGAAATAAACCTGAATGTAATGAATTGGACAAGAATTTGAGGGGTTTGGAACAAAAGCCCTGTGAAGAGAGGCTGAGGGAGCTGGGGTTGCTTGGCCTGGAGAAGAGGAGGCCCAGGGAGACCTTCTTGCTCTCTACAACTACCTGAAAGGAGGTTGTAGACAGGCAGGGGCTAGTCTCTTCTCCTAGGCAACCAGCACCAGAACAAGAGGACACAGTCTCAAGCTGCACCAGGGGAAGTTTAGACTGGATGTTAGGAAGAAATTCTTCATAGAGAAAGTGATTGCCCATTGGAATGTGGTGCCTGGGGAGGTGGTGTAGTCAACATCATTGGAGGTGTTTAGGAGGAGGCTTGATAGGGTACTTGGTTGCATGGTTTAGTTGATTAGGTGGTATTGGATGATGGGTTGGACGCAATGATCTCGAAGGTCTCTTCCAACCTGGTCTATTCTATTCTATTCTATTCTATTCTATTCTATTCTATTCTATTCTACATACTCAACGGGGTGGGGGGGTAAAATTATTATTTTACTGCACTGAAACTTCATCAGGAGTACTTGAAAAAGTGCAAAAAGTGTCCTGTGGTAAATTTTTTATAACAGATGCAAGCTTCTTGCTACAAATATTAGTTGCGGCAGACCATTTCTCTACCTAAACTCTTGTCTAAAAACAAAGTAGTTGTATTTGCTTTCACACAAACTAGCTTCATATACTACATTATACTGGTAAATAACACTCATGATAAGACAACCTTTGATTGCCTTCCCTTGCTTTTCATGAAAAAAGGAATTTAAGAATCTCAGGAGCAACCACATTTGGCAGCCTGTAATGCACAGAAATACAGAAGCATGTCTTGATTGGTGGTTTACATCTCTGCCAGCTGTCAGAAATTGCATTAATAGAAAGATCTCTGCTGCAGTATTAAAGATCTTTAAGAATAGTAACAACTAAGAAGATAAGAGAACATGCTTCTATTTCTTTCATAAGGTGTCTTTTTTCCTCTTGCCATTAGAAAATTTTATTCTAGTATTTGCTCAAGTTTATGGATAAATTACATGGCAAAGGGACTGATGACAAATTCTCTGGCCATAACATGTGGTTCGTACTTAAAATTGCATCATGACAAAGCACACACACACACACAAAGCAAAACAAAACCCCAAGGATTTGTTTAAGTGTATGTATCATGGCTCACTTTCCTGACTTCACTTTTTACCCTACCTAACAAGGTTATCCTGCTTCAATTCAGCCAAGTTCTCAAACATGAAAGAAGCTGAAAGCATAGTCTTTCGTCTTGTCTTGAAGAACAGGTCTGAAAAGTATTTGCAAACAGTGGTGGGGTCAGCACACAGTCATCGTGGGTCCCTTTCCTGCTCTGGAGGCTGGAACACACTTGGATGGGTGCACGCTCTTCTGCCTCTTTCCATCCCAGAACAACCCCTTCATCTCAATGTCTTTGAATGTTTTTCCTTCTGCATTCTCCTTCCCAACTCCTTCCCAGACCAGTGCCATGCATGGTCTACTCACTGGGTTTCTCAAGCCAGGTGTCTTCCCAAACCCAAGACAAGCATAGCATCAGAATTAGATTTTCTCTGTGGTCCCCATCTAATCTCAGTCTTTCCACACCCTCCCTTCCTGGCTTCCCCTCCCAGTTTCTTTGCCAAGCTTGCATGTCCCCACCCCAATGTCCCCAGTGACATTCCTCCCTCCTTAGGTCAGCTTCCCACTTCCCCTGACTCCAACTCCAACATTTCATTAGTGTCCTTATCTGCCCCTTTCCTCTCAACTTATATCACACAGCTTCCTCCTGTCTTACCGCCCAGTCTGACCACAGCAGGGGAATACAGGGGCAAAGGGCAAACATTCAGGGTTTTGCATCCCACCCTCCTCAGCACAGCACAGTGGGAAGCTGCCTTCACAAGGAAAGCCCAGCTCCTTTGCTTGATTACATGCAAGACCTTTCCTGGCTGCTTTCTGCAGACATACTGTGATCAGCCACAGGCACTGAAAGGCTCAAACCTCCATGCTGCAGTTTTCAAAGCACTTACTTGAATTTTAGAAGTCTGTGTAGGCAGGTATAGAGAATTTATCTTTCCTCAAATCTTAGAACTTCATTGATTTTCATGGGAGTTTTCCCTGCTACTGGGAATGGGTACATTGTGACACATTAGGAGCTGCTGATGGGGAAGCCATGTTACAGTGGGGGATGCTAGTGGTAACCCAAGGCCATTCCAGTTTGGCTGGTTATACTTTGCTTGAAAATGTCACCTGAGGCTAGGGAACTCTACCAACATATTTCCTGCTACATGATTTCGTGTGTCCAATGCCTCTATGCATATGACCAATATATCTTTTACTTCTCCAAGGGTTAATAGATACCATGCACCATGCTGGTAGCACACTCATTTTTGTTGGCTTTGTTCAGTACAGGAACACTTGTTTGCCAGTTCCTCCTCTGTTTTATGCTAATCTTTGCTGACCTGAAGCAGCAGAGCTCCCTGAAACCAGACTAGAGTTTTCAGAAGACAATGGGGGGAAAAGATAATTACTCTAATCTACAGACAGATGTCATTCATGAGCACTTAGTTCACATGGCCAGATGCTGGTCAGCTCTTTCCTTGCTCCAGGGGATAAAGAAGCAGGGCAGGTGTCAAATGAACCAGTTATGAAATATCTTCCAGCAATGTGGCATTTGCTTCAGGTAGAACAATCCTAAAGGAGGGAGGAAGCAGAGAGCAGGAACTAGAGAGGAAGCAGAGACCCTGGCCTCTGCAGCCCTTGCAAGCAAATCAAAGCCCTAATAGAACTCAATAGATCCAGCAAGGAAAATATTTATTCCTGAAGAGGGAGAAACATGACCCTTTGTGCGATACTGTTCCACTTGTGCCTTGCTGGCCTTATAACAATTCAGGATGGACTTTCGGAAATCACAGACAGTTCAGCAAGGAGTTAAACACCAAATGCAAGAGTGTCCCTACTTTCAGTCAAGTCACGGTGATTGTATTACACTCTTCTCTGAAAGCTGACAGGCTGCATGCCAAACACTTTGGGATTTTTTTTCTTAATTTTTTTTTTTTGTCACTTTCTCACACACAAAAATTCTCCTCAAAACCTCTTACTTTTAAGCTAAGTGCCAAAAAAATGCTCAAGTGCCAGCCAGTGACTCATGTTTTAAAAGCCTGGCTTGTGCAAGGTGGTTTCGTTTCAGGAACTTGGGATTGCTTCTTGGATACTAAACAATGTAGGATCAATAATTAGGCTAGAAAAATGTCCAAAAAAAATTTCAGTCTTTAAGCATCAGTCATCTTTGGGGGTTCTGTTAACTAGAGGTTCATGGGAGTTCCAAGCCAAGGAAAAAAAACCAGAAAGGCCAAGAGTTTGGCTGGTGATTCAAAATGGCCAACATCCATTTGATTTGTTTAATTATTTTTTTTTTTAATACTGAAACATATTTTAAATAATTTTAACCTCTTTTAAATAATGGAACCAGACACATACATCACATTGCCTTGGAAAGAGTAGAAACACTTTTTTTTTTTTCCCCCACTTGGGTGCAAATGAAAAGCATATGATGACATTCCATCTCTTCCTCCTCTGTGCTGCTGTGTTTCACCCATTTCTCAGCACAACAGAGGCATATGGCCTTTGTTAGTGCTGTAGTTGCATGTCATCTTTTGGCCATCATGCAAGCCAAACTTCTGAAGTGTTCTTTTGCTTCTAGGGATTTCCTTGTTTACACACCGTGTAAAACCTTAATTACACCATGGTAAAGGCACATGGGAGTGCAGAAGCCTGTACGCAGGTGAAAGTGTCTATCAGCAGGCTTTTATTTTAAGCCTCACACAAGCATGGGTTGTTCCTGTTTGGAGGCACTAGTGCTTATCAGCCCCAGCAGGACAGCAACTGGACAACTCAGACAGCAGATTTCTGGAGGGAATGTAAAAATCATTAGAAGAAAATTTAGAAAGCAGAGAGGGTCAGGAGGAAACAGATATTTACTAAGTTCAGAAACTCAACACAAATTAGCTATTCCTATGTTTGATGCAGGCTTTCCAGCACAGTATTCAGCATTCTTATTTTTTAATTTTGCTGAGATCATTTATTCTGTATATATCAGGGCTAGAGATTATGGCTCTCAAAAGTTAATGCAGTCTTGTAAACAAAAGCCTTGTAAACACAGTACACGTCTTAGGCATGGAGCAATCTAACAGTGTGCAGGTGTCCTTGTCTGTGGGGGTTCTGGGTGAAGTATATATAGCTACCTAGTTATTCTGGGATTGGTAACATCCTGGACTGACACTGCAATCTGTAAAGAAGCACTTTTGAGCAAGTCTAATGATATGGTATAGATTTTCCAGGAGTACAAAGGGCTATGAGAATTCCCTCCCACTTAATCTTCTCTTCTGTGCCACAAACTAGCACCAAATGTTTCAAAGTAAGGTTGAGTCCTTAGTTTAATTAGCTAAAGATATGACTATCACTAGAGAAGAGTATTCCTAACCATTCACCTGAAGCATATGTATACTTGGAAACTAGACAGCACAGTATAACTTTGTGCCCCCTTTCATCCATTGGTGCATTTTGGAACATTAATTGGAAGAGTATCTTATTTTTACTCTTTATACAAATCAGCCACAAAACAGAAAATTCTGTCCTATCATATTAAAATAAAAACCCAAACAAACCCAAAACCCAAAAAAAAAAAAAACCACCAAAACTAACCAATCAACTAATCTCTATAACCATTTATCTAGGGTCACTTTTAGTTTCCAGAAGTGAAAACTCAAGCCATGTTACTAAGTGTCAGAATGCAAACCCCCTATGTTAACTCTTTTTTACCCAAGTGTTTGCTGCAAGTTAGGTAACTTTATCCTTGTCCTGTTAAAATATATAAAAATAAAAGCCACACAGTTTTCTCTAATATCTTTCCATGTGCTACACTGCAAACACAGCCAGGAACAAGAGTCACCTCCTGCCATAGTGCCAGAGGCAGGTTTTCATCTGCGCTGGTGAGATGGTTCATATGGTGGCAGGCTTCAGACCTCCGCTTAATTTCCTGCTTAATTACCCGTGCTTGCAAAGTCCAGTTTACCAGGATATGCATACCCCGGTTTTGCTACCAGGAGAAGGAGAGGTGCTTAGTTTCCTACACTAGGTGGCATGGAAGGACTAAGTTTCACCATCCCCCCCACCATCAGATGGCAAAGGATGATGCTGTTCTGTGCATTGCAATCCCTTTTGCTTGTGTTCTGCAGAAATTTTTCTTTTTTTTTAATTTAATAACCTGGCAGGATTTTATTGGAATAAATGCTAAAGCTCTTCTGTGAGGGATTTCCTTTCGACTTTTCCATCCCAGTTGAGTGGTGAGCTCTTCAATATCCTTGGTGATTTTCCCTCTTGAATTTCCAACACTGACTTTCAGCAGTCATATACTATACACCCTAACTCTGTACCTTATCTGGTTAAGTCTCAGGTTTTCCATTAGTCCTCCACATTTCCCCATTGCTCTACATTCAAATATGGAAGAAACAGCACTGACATCTCTGAAATTTGACAATTCATAGAACAGGAACTTGGAAGCCTCTGAAAACAATTCCAGTTCCTCAGAATCACATCACTTTTGATGTCTGAAACAGACCTCTTCAAGAGGTCAGTTTACTTCTTACCTTGCTCAACTACTAAGCTGATTACTGCAGATTATTGAGCCTATAAAGCAACTGAGCTGGATCTATCAGTGGTGTCACTGGGAAGGGCAACATTTCCCAATATTGTGATTGCACTAACAGCACAGCATGCATATTGTAACTGCCCTTCTGCAGCTCTCCTAGTGCTTATTCCTACCCCACAGCAGATGCAGATGGGTAATAAGGATCACCTCAGTCAACTCAGGATGTCCATCTGCTCCTAAATCATCTGGATGAGAAGACTTAGAGCACAGTCAGTGCTTCTCCATTGTCACCACAAAGCATCTCATTTCTCCCTGGAGGTTGCCAATATTGTATGTGTGCAATGCCATTTCCATTACCACATTGTTCTCCCAACATGCTACTTAACAGCTTTCCAGCAAACAAACCCTGTTTGTGCACATACATATACACCACAGCCCAGGTATGTAATCTACCTTCTTCTGCCTGGGATAAAAACAGGGGTTGGATTGTCTCTGGAGGTGTTCCATTCCTGTTTCCTGGGATTCCCTAGGGACAAGCTTATCTCTGAGGAAACATCTTGCTGGAGTCCAGGGTTATATTTATGAATGTCAGAAGGTGAATGCAAGGAGAGAGATGTTTAGCATTAATGGCAGAGGCCTGACTTGTCAAAGTGGAAGATTTTCTCATCATGTGAATGGGGCTGAGTCATTCAGGTTTTGTTAGCTGTAGGTTCAGGAGAGGAGATGTCTCAAGACTATTTACTGTATTTTTTAATCTGATCCTGATGTCCCACCTATTTAACTCTGTCTTGCCCAACCTTCTGCTTGCTTGTCCTTACTGAGATGATTTTCCTTCCTTCCTCTTCTGTGCTGTATCGAGCCGGCACCTTCTCCCTCTCCTCTACATGGTAGGATTCTCTATGGCCCTTGCCAGGATACAAGGAGAACCAGACAGACCACTTATCCTAGAAGTAGAAAAAGAAAATATAAAACCATCTGGCAGAAGCCATGGAAGGCTAGGGTCAGGCACAAAGTTCAAGAGTATGTTTTTAATGCTAGTTTTGGTTCAATTAAATGTTCAGTGAATGTACTTTGTGGCCACTATAGATATCTGGATTCCATCACTTGTTACATAGTGTAAACCCCACTAGTACATATTAGTGTCCATAGCATCTACTGAAGTGTACTTTCTGGAGGAAAAGAGTTCCTAAGACAAGCTACAGACCGTGACATTGTCACCACTTGGCAGGGGAAGCCCGCTATGTATCACAGAAGGAAGGAGGCAAATACTGCACAGCTCCCTCCTGGCTGCCCACCACCCTGTGTTTAGAAGCAGCATATAAAATCCCTGAGGAACCTCAAGAAAGACCTGGGAAGAAACTAAATGACATTGTGTCTCTTGGGTGAGCATATGGCAACACATACTGCCCTCAGTTTCACCAGCACAGGTGTAAACAAGAGCTGAAATTACACATAAGGCACAAACACATGACACTGTCAAAATATTATAAAGTTTTAATTGCCACTTATTAGGTTAAGCCCTTTCATAATTCTCTGCTGGTGAGTCTTAAGAGATGTGGTCATTTCACGCTTGGGCTCATAAAAATTTACTGCACATCTTCACATGTTCTCCCTATATAGCTCCACTTTATTTCACTGGCAAAATACGGCCAGCTGGAGTTGCAGCTTTGATTAACTGAATGCTCAAGATGCAGAATGCAGTCCCCAGAATACATCACATTCATGGTAATATTCTGACTGCAAAAAAAGGCTTGACTTTTTAAGCTGTTCCAGAGATGTAGATAAATGTAATGTGTCAGAAATAGAGACCACCTACACATCAGATCACACTTACAAGGATAATGTATGCAGGCGTGTAAAATTGCCAAGGAACACAAAGCCACCCAGAAAGGGGCACTCCCCCAGGCTACTGACTGGTTTATTCCACATTTCACTGACTTTATAAGGCAGCCGAGTGACATTTGGTTTCATCAGAGCCACCTGAAGGGATGAAATTGCACTGTTCTTGGATGGGCAGCATCAGGAACACTATGATTTTAAAGTATCTTGCCAAAAGTCAAAGCCCTGAGCAGGCAGCAGTGCAAATCAGTGCCTTCTCACTGCAAAATCATAAATAAAGCCCATGAATATGAGCTTCCCAGCACAGACACTGAAACAGCTCCATTAATTTTTGAGATTGCAGTTCTTCAGATTCCCAAAGCATTTTTAGGGGGAAAGAATGGAAATGTTTTTCTGATAGTCTGTCTTTTTTTTTTTTTTTCCCAAGGAAAAGAGGAAGTAATGGAGAAAGAAACACAGTTCTGTGACTCAGAGGTGCAACTGAAATAAAAATGTGAACGTTGCCACAAGTGGGATAACTAAAGCCCAAAGCAAAACTCTACATCTTGGAAATTTCCAGACAGTCTTGGAAAAAAAAATCAATGCTTTTAGACAGAGAGTAGAAAGGGGGGGGGGAGGGGGGAATGTTAAAAGGAGAACTTGAGGATGAAATTTAGTTAAATCTATAGCTTTACTATTTCTATAGCCCAGGCAGCATTAAATATTGATTGATAGGTAGCTTGATATTGTAAACTCTTATTTCCTGCACTTATTCTACACATCTGATGAGGAGAAGACAGGAAGAGTATGAGGCTTCCCATCATCAATGTGCTAATGCATGGCAATATTACATTCTTCTCAGTAAATCTGTACTCTGGTCTTGTTTAGTTTCCAAGCTTTCGTCTGAAGAGCCCTAGACAAAAGCAGCCAGCTATGCTTAATCCAGATATACTCTTGTACTAGGCCTTTGGGAGAAACAGCAGGAATGGAAAAGGTGTAGTTGTACCCCAGCTCCCACCTCAGACCCATATGTCCATTGCCATGGACTGTTTTGTCCAGATGCTCTGTGCTGACAAGTTTATACGTCATGGTTATTCTGCTGATTGAAAGCATGTACAAAGGTGTCATGCTTCAGCCCTGCACACACCACTGTGTCCCTGTGCACTTCCCAGCTGAGTGCTCCAGCCCCTCCAGGCATCCTTCTCACTCTTGATATAAGCATCTGAGAGGAGGGCTTGCAAGAAGCTGCCTGAGGCACATGGGTGCCTAGTATCTCAGAAACTGTGCTGGGGAAGGACCAGGTGCCTACTCAAAGCTCTGCTGCATCATTTGGAGGCACATCTGAACCTTGCTCTTCTGCCCTGCAGATGAATGTTCTGCCAATCCCTGTCAGGTCACTCCAAACTTAGCTGGGATTCCTCAGATACTCCATTTGAAGCCAGTCTGCTTGGAATAAAATACTTCTAATAGGCACCGAAAAAGAAGACAAATGTGAACATGATTTGTAGGGCTGGGAAGTGAATGTTTGGATTCTAGAGCATGTTGCAGTGAATGTAAAATCCTGTATACAGAGTAGATGTCTCATCAGGACAGCCAAGGGGCAAAGCTCCAAGCCTTGCATAGGCACAACCAGCTTGTGGGTGGGTTAGCAAAAACATTGTCTTGTGTGGCACATACTCTCAGATTTCTTCCGAGATGGAAACTGAACGAGTTCTCCTAAGGCTTGATGCCTCAAGGCTGCTGGCTAATATATCCTCCCACAGCAGCTTTTGTGAATCTAACATTTATTTCTTTGGTGTGCAAAGACCCAAATAATTTATTTTTTTTTCCTTAGAATGAGGACATGAGTTGGCATCTGAGCCAAGGAAAAATAATCAGTTAAATGCACAGCTCTTCTGGGGGCAGATTGTTCCCTGTAGGAGGTCTCTGGTTGTTCTTCACATCTCATGGGTGTTACAGAAGTAGTTTTCAGGAATTATTAACCAAAAAAAAAAAAAAAAAAAAAGGGGGGGGGGAGAAAGGAAGGTTGTTTGGCAAATTCAGAATAGAGTGTTCATGTAATCAGAAGAAAATATTGCATTGAGTTCTGTGAATGATACACAGATACGATGGGCAATTGGAGCTTTATACATTTATATAACTCATAATTACTTAATTCAATTATTCAAAGAAAATTACTTCACACCCCCACAAAATACCCTGCATCTCACTAAGGAGACAGATATGCCTGGTTTTACACTCAAGTAATGTCACCTCCAGCAGAAACTCATTTATTAAAATACCAGAATACATCCATATGATGCCTATCGTAACACCCACCTCCCACACGCTCAGGGCAGCGTTCATCTTATAACAAAGGAGGCATTCATAGCTATTATCTTGAAAGGCAGTAGGGGTGATAAATTCATTAAAGGGACCAGATAAATGTTCACTTCAACAAAGAATAGCTTAGAAGCATTTTTACTGGAAGTTAAGGTGCCTCCAGGCTTGCTATCCCAGGATCAATTTCCCCTCAACATTGTCAAAACTTTATTGTTGGCCAGGCTGTATGGGCCCTTGAGTAACCTGGTCTAGATCTGTTGGATTAGATGATCTCAAAGGTCTCATCCAGCCCAGGCCATTCTATGAGTCTAGCTTTGAACTTCAGCTGAACTTTACAGCTACCAAGACCCCATAAACAAACACTTCACCCTGCGCTGACAAAAGGTCCAAAACTACATTTGAATCTCAGCTCTCTGGCTAGGGTCCTTTGGCTAAATTGCTTTGCAGCCGCACCAGGACCAGTCACTACTGGGACACCTGCTGCTGGTTCAAGAAACAGAAGCAAGGCTTCTGAGAGCCCCTTTGGTTTGTGTTAGACAGATCTGGTGACTGGATTCACTGCTCTCCTGCAGCAGGGTGCTAGCTGCAATTCATTTTGTTTTTGTTATCACTACAGCAGCTCTCCGTCTATTAATATGCTTTTTGTGCAAAAACCAGTCTGGCACTTTCAAGAAGGAAAAGGTGGCAATGAAAAGACTCTCAAGCTCCTAAACTCACTCCAAACTATTAGAAAAACATTATTGAGAGCTATAAATTCTTGGGTCAGTATTAAAAGAAAAAATGAAACAGCAAAGCCCAACACCAGTACCATCAGGACACTCTAGGCAAAGTAGGATGTCTGATCTTTTAATCCTCCATTGCTTTTGTTGAATATTTATATATATATAACAGATTTTCAGTGATTCAGCTTGATAAATGATGTTTTAAATTGCAGGTCATCACTCCAGAGTGGCCACTTGAAGCTGGTGGCAACCTGTTTGCCCAATTAGTAGCTGAAGGTGCTCAGCAGGTTTAACTGCAAAGGCAATAGCTCTGTTTTCTTAGCTCCGTGTTATTCAGAACGATCTGCCAAGTCTTTGACTCTCAAAGCCCCCTGGAACACAATCCAGGCACAAGAGGCTTCCAACCCAGAATAGCCAGATTTGGGGGTTGTTGCACTAGCCACAGGAGGGAGAATAGCAGTAGTGAGGTTCAGGTAGGTTAGATCACCTTCCTTCTGGCAAGTTTAGCTACTCAGCACAGCAAGATGCAGGCTTCATCTCATGCCCTGTCCCAGTGAGTGCACACAGGAAGCAGGAGACCTCAAGAGTGCTATACAAGCCAGCCAGCAGAAGCACACACGTTGTGTAACAAATGTCTGTTGAAAGGAGATAAAGAGACAGCCTGATTTCTTTCCCTCTATTTTTTTCTTTCCCTGGTGTCCTCATTCCCCTCCGCCTGCTCCTCTTGCTGTCTGGGGGAGGTTTCACATTGCATTAATGTTACCGCCTGTGTCTCTGCCGGCCGTCACGGAGGCTTTGCTGCTGAGCCAATGCCGCTGGCCGCCTGGCAGCTAGTGCAGGGACAACCCCTGACAGGCAGGACAGGGAGCTCTCTGCAGTGACAGACCCTGAGCCCGAGGGGTGGGAAAGGGTCTAGAGGCAGATCTGCTGGGGAGCAGAGCAGCAACATGGAATCGCAGCTCTTCCTGTCGCTAGCCGCCACTTTCAGCTGTCGCGTAGGGTAACTGGTAGCTCTTAAAGCCTACTATTTTGATGCTGATGATCCCAGGTTAGACCTCAACTCCCAGCAGTGAAAAGATCTCTTTTCCCCCCCCCCAGGGAATTCCATGGTACTGCACAATGCCTCTGGTATTCTAACCTCATTAAAGTAGCTCATCTAACTCCATCATACTGAGGAAACTCTCACCTCCCTCAAAGGCAATGAATGACTCAAGATATTAATCAGTGCAACAAGAATGACTGAGGGTTTTTCCATCCACTAATTCAGTCTGAGCTATACTTTTTTCTTCCTCCACTAGTGCAGCCACAAACACTGCCTTCATGTTGCAGAGGAAGGCATCCAGCCACTTCTTGTGCAGACTGCCTCAGGTATATTTAAATTTAAGCTAAGCATCAATTAATTAAAAGTGCCCCTGAACAAACCCAGAAGAGATTATTTTCCACCTTTCAATGTTCTTCCCTCCTTACTGCTCTGTTACTGTTTTCTTTGGCTTGTGTTATCATTTCAGTTTTGCAGCCTTTTGGGTTTCAAGCAGAGGAAGACGCCCCTTCTGAAGAAGACCCTTAAACGAGATATGGCTCCTACACTTGGCCCTGAAACAAAGACATGGCTGCTGACCAACACAGCTTTATCTTTGGCTCTTGAAAATATATGAGATAAAAACAACCTCAGGATTCAGAAATATGTATCAATAAGGCCTGACCTAACAACATCACGGCAGTTAAAGATGTTCTGTTCATTTCTCTGGAGATAAAGTTGGGAAGTTATGAGTAGCACAGGGAGTGACAGCAGACACACACAGAATATGGGGATTTTCTGAAAAAGTGAGGACACCCCTTCTCCCAACTGCTTTCCCTGATGGTGCCTGTCATGGTCCTTCAGGCCCATACAGCAAACTCTCATCAGGATTTATTACTAACAACACCAAGCCACCTCCAAAAGGTTATTATTAAAAGTCATTCATTACGTTAATTTGCAACCCTCATTTAACGTCAGCAGACCTTTATCTTTCAGCCAGGGGGGTTATGCTAGCTCCTGCAAGCCAAAGCCCAACCATAACAAGTGTCTCAGGTTGTAATTACGGGATGATTTCCAATGATACCAACTGCCTATTTTGCCTACATAGCTCTTCAAGGCCAAAGGTTGCCTCCTTATTTCAATTCCTGTGTGTCTACATGGGGGAAAAAAATATCCTTTAGTAAATGCAAAATATATTGGAAAGAAACTACATTATGAATAAATAAACTGGACAGCCTCTGTCTATGCTCGATGCAGGAGGAGCGGAGATGAGGGCTGGCTGAGGCAGGAGCAGAGCGCGCTCTCAGCAGGCGATGCGAACATTTGAGCAGCTGTCTGCTCTTTCTTTCACTTGGAGGGGAAAGGAGCAACACAATTTCAGACTTTATTCCTTGTTTCTTTGAGGCTGATAAGTTGAAATCAGTTCAGATTCCTCCCACGTTTCTCCTCCTCCTCCACCACAGTGCGTTAAGCCTACTTAAGTCAAAACCTGATGCCAGCAACTCTTCAGCTCCATCCTGCACCCTTCAGCTGAGGAAGAACTTAGTTCAACCTGCAGGTGCTTAAAGGTAAATATGCAGCTAAATGCTGGGTCAGGGCCCTCCTAGTTTGGAAAGATGTGTTGTCTTGGCCAAGCTCTTTCATCATTTCCTAGCACAGTGGCTTGCTTTTTTCTTTCTTGTTCTTTCTTTCTCTCTCTCTTTTTTTCCCCCAAAAAAAGTAAATCAAGGTGATACTATACTACAAGAAGCAAGCAAAGGAACCAACCAAATTTACAACAATTAAGCATAAGCAACATAATGAAATCCTAGATTAATAGAGGGGAGCAGTCATGAATATAAGAACTGCTGAAACATTTTTTGATGTATGTTTTCTGGTCAAGATGAAGAGTTACATTTAACCTGAGCCAAATTTCAAGACTGCAGTAATTTCCATTGGGAATAACATTGTGTTCCACATGTTTTAAGGTTATGCAAGTACTTAATGAATACACTCTTGATGGACTACAAGAAAGACAATATTTTATCTAGAGAAGGTGTGCTGAGCCTAAGACAAAACAAGGGATAACGAATGTTTACGTCAGAGGGATTAATTTTATTGGGTGTACACTAAGAATTATTATTCTTTTCTACAACCTGTCATACATATTGCTGTAGCCATATCAATTAAAAGTTTGCTTTTGTTTTAAATTCAAGCTGTATGGAAAAAAAAAAAACAACATCAAAGACTAGAGGCTAGGAACAGGAAATATTTGCAAGAAATTTTTTATTAACTGTAAGTAGAAGGAATTTGGTCAGGTGTTAGAAACACATCCAACAATATGATCCTGGCATATTTAAAGTTTGTGGAATGCATCTCTTCCTTCAACACAGCTCTTGACAAGCTGCCAAAACACTGAATTGCAAATCCTCCAACCATGAATAAATCAAAGGAAATTCCAATAAATAATTAAGCAACTAACTTACTTTGCTATAGTAACTGCAAATTCTCCATGAGGATATGTGAGATCTGCCACAAGCTAAACAATTATTTAAGCCATCCTCAGTAGGTATCACGAGACTGCTGGTAAAGACATGTTGTATGCAATCCAACCACCTCTGCAAGGTCCTGATCTGGTGAAGACTGAATTTTGCTGTAGACTCAATGAGCTAACTAGAGTGAAATGGCCAGCAGGCTGCACTGTTTGATCTTGGAACACCATGAACTTTTACTTCACAGTGTGTTTATGTGACTGGGGAAAACTTTTCCCTCCTAGGGAAGAGACCTCAGGAGACTGCACCCAAGGAAGTGCATTACTTCAAGTAGCTCACTTACAAAGCAGGCTCTAGCAGTTTTAACCTACTTGCTACAACCATGGGCACTGCTCTGGCCTGAACAGTTAGCAGTTTGGGCCATGCAGAGTGCTTCCACTGGGATGGATGTCTAGTATAAGAAAAGCGTTCTTTGGACATTGATTGCTTCAGTCACAAAAAAGGTCCAAAGACCTGATTCTCTTAATGAGAAAGAATCAATTAGGAGAGCCCTGTAACTAATAAGAGATGGGATATGCCCAGTCCCAGTGGCATGGTGCTTCACTATGAAGGCAGCCAGACCCCGATGAACTCTTGCTCCATCCTGTGGGATGCTGGGCTGCACAGACAGCCAATCCCTGTAGACTCACAGAATAGCTGTAGGTGCAAAGCCATCTCTGTGACTTTATCAGACCTGGTCAATAATTTTATTACTCTCAGAGTTTCTCAGCTCCTTCCTGGAGAAACTTCAAACCATTTTGTAAAATAGTTGACTGCTGACAGAGAATATTGATTGCCTGCACCTGCCTCAAGCAAGGTTTTCACATATCAAAAGCAAAACAAAACAATGCAAACCCATGACCCACTGATGATCCCTTGAGATATGGCTGCACAAGAGCTGCTCTTGTCTTGTCTTACACAGATCTTCTTCTGTAACACAAACATCATCTCTCCTGTGCCAGTGCTCTTTACCCTGGCCTGCATTTTATGCAGTTCTTTATGCAAAAGAAAATCACTAAGTTATGTCTGCTGTCCTGCCTTTGGGGACTTCTTTCACCAGGATGGTGAGGCAAACTGAAGGACAGGGTGATGTTAGGCCACTTCCTATTATGAAGGGAGATGTTTTCATCTTTGATTTGTGTAGCTTTCATATAAATACTAATTTGTTGAATCTACTGGCTCAATTTTTCTTCTGGGGCTGTCATAGTTGTCTTTCATACCACAGGGAAAACACTTGCATGGATCAGAAGTATTGAGCAAACAGGTAGGAATCCATAACCTCTGAGATCCGAGAGCTAAAATTCATCTGTAAACCTGGACTTCAAAATATGGCTCAGCTGATGGTTGCCTTTCTTTTTCCACTCTGTGCTAAAATACTATCTCAATACACAATTTATTATGTCTTTTGCTATCTGAGACAGGGCCCCATGACCACAGCACATGTTCAATATCTTTATTGATGATCTGGCGATGGGATTGAGTCCGTCATCAGCAAATTTGCAGATGACACCAAGCTGGGGGCAGGTGTTCATCTGTTGGAAGGCAGAAGAGCTCTGCAGAGGGAGCTTGACAGGCTGGACAGAAGGGCAGAGTTCAATAGCATGAGATTTAACACATCTAAGTGCTGGGTTCTACACACTGGCCACAGCAACCCCATGCAGTGCTACAGGCTGGGGTCAGAGTGGCTGGAGAGTGGCCAGGCAGAGAGGGACCCGGGGGTGCTGGTTGATAGGAGCCAGCAGTGTGCCCAGGTGGCCAAGAAGGCCAATGGCATCCTGGCCTGTATCAGGAACAGTGTGGCCAGCAGGAGCAGGGAGGTCATTCTGCCCCTGTACTGCACGGCACTGATTAGGCCACACCTTGAGTACTGTGTCCAGTTCTGGGCTCCTTGATTTAAGAAAGACATTGAGATACTTGAATGCGTCCAGAGAAGGGCAACAAGGCTGGTGAGGGGTTTGGAACACAAGCTCTGTGAGGAGAGGTTGAGGGAGCTGGGGTTGCTTAGCCTGGAGAAGAGGAGGCTCAGAGGAGACCTTATTGCTCTCTACAACTACCTGAAGGCAGGTTGTAGCCAGGCAGAGGTTGGTCTCTTCTCCCAGGCAGCCAGCACCAAAACAAGAGGACACAGTCTCAAGCTGCTCCAGGGGTAGTTTAAGCTCGAGGTGAGGAGAAAGTTCTTCACAGAACGAGTGATTGGCCATTGGAATGGGCTGCCCAGGGAGGTGGTGGAATCACCATCCCTGGAGATGTTCAAATAAGGATTAGATGTGGCACTTGGAGCCATGGTTCAGTTGTCATGAGGTGGTAGGTATTAGATAATAAGTTGGACTTGATGATTTCTAAGGTCTTTTCCAATCTGGTTGATTCTATGATTCTAAGTGAAGGTTGCAAGAGTTGTGTTTGAGAAAATAAACAATATACCTTCAACCGTCTTCCTACCTAACCGGGGGGCCACCAGGCCCCCCGGCCTTTGTCCTCCCCCAGTCACCCAGTGTGCACCATGGAGACTCACCAGTGATGAGAGGAGGATCCCTCAGCCCAGAAGGGCTCAGCCTAGAGCTTCTGCCTTCCTGGGAGGGGGGATGAGGAAGGAGGAGGAGGGTGGGGAGGTGTTAAAAAGGGCAGTGGGCAGAGAGGGTGAAGTGGCCACACCTGGGGTGGGAGGAGAGTCCAACAGAGCCCAGGTGCTCTGGGTTTTCAGGGGAAAATGGGGTGGGTGGGGTGGAAAAGGGGCAGATCTGGTGGGAAAGGGGCAGTGGTGGTGAAAGGAGGGGATTTCAAAATAACTTTATTTTCTATATACCTTTCATCAGGCACAACTGCAGTTTATAGTTTACTTTGCCTTCATGCAAAAAGAACAAACCCATCAACACTTCATAAAATAAAGCACAATTCAAGGCTGCACCTTGAATATTGGGTTCAGTTTTGGGCCTCTCAATATCCTAGAAGGATAATGTGTTGCTTGAGTGTGTCCAGAGAAGGGCAGCAAAGCTAGTGAAGAGCGTGAAGAGCAGGACTGATGAGGAGCATCTGAGGGAACTGGGGTTGTCTGGCCTGGAGAGAGGGAGGCTGGAGGGAGACCTCATTGGTCCCTGCAGCTCCCTGAGGGGAGGTTGGAGTAAGGTGGGGGTTGGTGTCTTCTCTCTAGTATCAGGTGACAGAATGAGAGGAAATGGCCTGGAGTTGTGCCAGAGGAGATTTGGGTTGAAGATAAGGAAAGAGTTCCTTGCTACAGGAGTGGTCAGGCATTGGGGAAAACTGCCCAGGGAGATGGTGGAGTCCTCATCCCTGGAGGTGTTCAATAAAGGTGTGGCCATGGCACTTGATGATGTGGTTTAATGGCCATGGAGATGTTGGGTTGATGGTTGGACTGGATGATCTTGGAGGTCTTTTCCAACCGAAACAATTCAGTGATTCTATGATTCATTTGCCTCAGGCTCCTGTATCACTGCCAGTTGCCATGGGCTTACCAAGCAAAAATAGATATTTTTTTTAAAGTCTTCAAAAATATCACATCCCGATTTCATCTTCTCCTTTCCCTCATGTTTATTCAACAGAAAGCTGCCCCTGCCAAACTTGTGATGATGGACTGCCATCCAGCCAGGAGCTGGGCTGCTACAAGGATTCATTGGTGCATTGCACATACCGCCGGCACCTCCCCTCACCCCGCTCGCAATGCCTTTCCTCTGAAAGGAAAAATCTAGCTCAATACCTAACAGTCATCCAAAGTCTATTTATCCTGTGGATCCAAGCTAAAAGGAATGTGTGCTGTTGTGCATGCATGTCCTCATTTCCTCTGAAGGCTGCAAAGGTTAGGTGAGGCCTAGTCTGTTGGAAGAGGATTTCCTGGGATGACAAGGATCTCACTCCCCAGAGGAGATCAGTAGCTTCCAATAATTGAGTCAAGTGTATCTAATATGCACATCAGTCTCACCGTCTCTGGAGCCGCTGTTGCAACATCTGGCTGAGTGCACCTTTTTAGCCACACAGTAGACTGAGTCAGCTGCAACACAGAATCCTTGCATGACTTGAGCCTTTGGGGGTGAGCAAGAGTCCAGACGCCCTATTTGTCTTGGGGGTCAGTAAACAAATTCTTGAGGAGTATATCCTCCACCTAGTGTTGTTTCCTGAGGTATGAGGCCCACAGGGAATCTCCTTGGTGTCCAAACAAAGCTCTCAGAGTTTCAGGGGGAAAAAAAGTCTTCTGACTTATGTATTAGCTCTTCAAGAACACAAATGTAATATATAACCAAATGTGCAAAACTTAAATACAGGTGTAATTTTTCTGGAATTTTTGTTTGTTTATTTTAAGATTTAATTACATTCCAAGGACAAACATCTTCACTGAATAGCTTTTGTCCCTAGCCCTTTGGCTTACCTACCCTCTTGGGTGCCCTTGGTAATTCATGTGCATTCAGCAGTGCTGGGATTTCCCTGTCAAGGATTTCCTTCTGCAGGCTCTTCCCCAGTTGTATAAGCTGATTGTCAGAGGTTTAAAATTATTCAGGAGGGTACATTCTCTATCCCCTGTGAGATCGCTGTCTGATTCACCCCACCCGATGACAGCAGTACCTTGCCAGGTGACAGCATTTCCAAATGAAGTTATGCAGTGATGAACCAGTGTGACTTGACAGGAGAGAGTTTATTGCTCAGAATGAGTGCGTAGCAATGGTATCACTAATTACCACTGAGAGCCCTGTACCAAGTCCTCTTGGGAACATTAGTCCAAACCAGAGGCAGAAAGGTAGCAGCAAGACAAAGATCAATGCTCTGATGAAATTTTTTTCATATCACTCAAATATGCAGGATACATAACCCATAAGATGTTCTTAGGCAGATTCCCCACATCATTGCTTGCCATAGGCACCAGCTGCCTCCAGCAGAACAAAGTACTGCAGTACTTATTCTCTTGTGTGTCCTGACTAATATGCCTCACTTGACTCACTAGAGTGCACTAGATATTAATGCGTCACAAGCACAATGCAGAGAATAATACAGCAAAATAAGTGTTCAGTGTCATGGCAGCAACCTAACCCATGATATCAAGAAGCACTTCATAAAAAAACTACTTGTATCTGTTACCCATGACACTGGTACTTTGGGATATTGTTCTAAATTGATATGGCTTCTCACTCCGAATACAGAAACGTAAAGACAGAATTCTCTAATTCATTCCTGTTCTACATATCTCATTTTATACTTGAAGTTTGAATTCTTCAGCTTATGAGTTAGAGTCTAAGATGAAACTTTCCAAACAAAGGCTTGGATGTTTACTTGCTTTTCAGCAGTTGACTTCTCTGTCTACCAGGAATATTCAATAAACCCACAGCTTCTGAAAAGCAACTCACTACAAGTTTGAAGTCAGTTCCGGCCCCATTCTTAGCAGCACTCAGTTCTTCACATACAATTCTTTTTGCTGGAATATGTCTTCACAAGTTGGACTGCTTGAACTTTCATTGTTCCTCTGACAGACTGATATCTGAGTGGGAACATTATAAAAAGATCATGAAATAGGAAATAAAAACTGGTATTAGAAGAGAGTCTTCCAGCATTTCTATAGTTGGAGGGGAGTGTGTGTGTGTGTGTGTGTGTGTGTGTGTGTGTGTGTGTTGGGGGGGTGTTGGTTTGCTTGTTTGTTGGTTGGTTTGGGGTTTGGTTTTTGGTGGTGGTGGGTTTTTTTGCTTCTTTGTTTGTTTTTTTTTTTTTCTGTTTTGTTTGTTCCTCGCTTGTGATTATCAATTTGCACTTAAAAGAAACCAACAGTGTCCCATCCCTTATTCTTGGGAAACTGTGAGCTTTGCCCTGCATTTGTAGCCCGAGTCTTGGTCTCCTCAGGCCTCCCTGAATGGTGTTCGAGTTTCTTTGCTGATGGGCACAGACACTCCAAAGCTTGCAGTTTTTCCTTGTACCTTATTCTCAGCTGTCAGTGAACTGCCACTAGGCTGGTGAAGAAGGGCAACCATGAAAAATTGTACCACTGACACAACAGGAAAATGTTTAAAAAACTCACACTTGCTGTGACACCATGAGTTTGAAGCACTAAGGGTTATGATGGCAACCATCATCACAATGCTATATTAAGTGAGGTGGAAAGAAATAGATTTTTAAATACACCTGTGTGTGGTTTGTTCAAGTCATGTATAGTCTAAGAACAGATATATTTGGTCCACAAAAGTACAGATCTGGGTTTGGTTGCTGTTAATACATTTTGAACCCACCTATTAAAGTCAAAGCAATACTCAGCTCCAGGCAGCTTTTTTCACCCAGCTGCTCATCAAAGTCATGGAAAATTAAAAGCCAAATCCTCTGTTGAACTAAATCATGATACCTCTGTTGTAGGACCTACAACAGCAGAGGCAAGGTGTGCTGGAGGGTTTGCAGAGGAGCAGAGCACCCAAGTATTCTCCATTTGCTAAGGACAGGTTTATGTTCTGCCCAGGGGCCAGGAAGCATGTTCCATGAGGAAATTTGTCCTCCAGCGTATGGTAGAGGGTTATCTGACCTGGAGCACGGAAACAACTGCTGGGTTTCCTGCACTATAGAAATAGGGTTACCCATTACATTGCCAGAAGTGTTCTGCTTGGAAGGATGCACTGTATGAAACAAAATCTTGGCTGAAGAAGCAGACAAATTCTGTGACTAAAAGAGCTTGCAAGTTAAGGCAGAGACTGTATAAGCATTTAAGATATATTTAGTCAACGGGGCCTCTTCAGGTGTGTGAAGTTATGCTCATACCTCCAGCACTGGAGGACCAATCCCCCTGGAATTTCTTTGTAGCAGATTGTTATGGAGATGCAGTTTTCCCATCCTTCTACATAGCATCTGTACACAAAACTTCTCACAGCTCTTCCTGAGGTAAGAAACCTTTGGTGGAGGGTATGCTGGAGAACTCAGTTCTTCCTTCACAACAAGCAAGGCAAGTAAAATTAATGCAGAGCAAGTAAAGCTTTTCACCCCAGAAGCTGGAAGCTCCTTTGCTGACACTCCCAGCTCTTCTTTGCAAGCACCGAGCATTAGTCATGAACATGAACTCCCCAACCCTCAGCCCAGCTGGGGTGCATTTAATGCTACATAGCATAGACCTTATTCATGTTAATAAACACCTGCTCACTTAAGTAATCCCATTGATGTCATCAGTATGAGCAAGAATTGCAAAATCTAGCTGCTTTTAAGTACTGTGTTGTAGCATTGATTTTAATGCAGGTATAAGTTTTTTATCCATTCAGCTTGCACAACCTGTCTCATCATCCAGCTAAGCCCTGGGCTTCCCACTAAGGTGACAAATTCTTGCTCATCCCAGAGGCCATGAAGTCTCCTGAGATTCCCTCTACCATCCCAGAGGATTTCTGTGGATATAAAGCAACATCCTTATTAGCAATTCACACTTCAGTTTCAGTCCCTGGTACCACTTTCAGAATTACTGACAGCTAACTCTCCTCTATCATTAGGTTCCCAAATGCCAGCAGAAACCAGCTGCAAAAGAAGGAAATAACATTTCCAACTCAGATATGCAATCTGAATTCCTCAAGTGCACATAATCTGTGATGCAAACCCTGGGAGGTAATGTTTGCCTGTAATTTGACCTTTCACTAAGATAACGAGGGAGTAAGCATAGATCTGAGTTATGAGTTGAGTTGCTTCCCCCTCTTCAGTTCAGTCAACTTGCTCATATGTCAGAGTAGTTCTTAACTTGGTAGTAGCTTAAAACTGTAGGGAGAGAGGGTGGAGCCGATAGGACTGTGGCTAGACGTTTGGGACATGCTATAGCCACAAACGGTGACACAAAATGCATTTCCACTGAGAGAACCAAGTCACTTACCAAGCTTTGTGGATCAGACAAGGTGAGATATTGTGAGACCAGATAACTACCCAGTTGATGCTTTTTCCTGCATGGACTCAAGAGGTGGTTTAGGCACTTGAATTTTCCAGGTGGGGGACATGAACAAGACTCTGGGCAGCCTGTTGGAAGAGGGCACAGAATAAATCAGGTACCTTCCACAGGTTCTTCTTGCCCACTAGTAGGCAGGGCTTCACTTCCAAGGAGACAATGGCAGGGCTGAGCCACATCACAGCACAGAGTGTGCAAACAAACCCACACTTGGCAGAGCCTTGGCATCAGGGTGCAGAGAGAACCAGGCCTGGGAGGTTTCATGTTTCAGCAACACCATGTCCCATTGGGGTGTTCATTGTTTGCTCACCACCTAGTGCCTCACACTGGCTGAAAGAGATTGGTTTATGGCCTACCCTTTCAGCTGGTGCTTGTGACTTCACTGCTTGCACTGAGCGGATTGTGTCACTGTTTAAGGGTGCACGACCATTTCCTATTTGCCCAGCAGGGAGCCCCAGAGGATCTGTCTTAACTCTAGTTAGAGGGGATTTGATGTAGGAAGGAAGGAGATCTTGCTGACAAATTCTGACAAGGTTTTTGGCATCCTACATGGTAAACAGGGAGTGGAAGGGCTGGAGGAGTTAGCAGAAAAACAACAGGAACAGAGTGAAGTATGGGCACAAGACTGGCAAAAAGAAAATTAGTGTCTAGGGCTCAAGAGTCAAACTCCCAGAAACTTACAGACCTCTGGGCTAAAAGTGCAACAATGCTGTGGGTGCACAAGACAGCAATGGGTGCACAGGCATGTAGCTCTTTATGTGGTTGTAGAGAAATCTTGACACAGAAATGCCAGTAGCCAGCAGGCAAAGAGCTGGAAACCCTACTAGTGGTGCTGAAATGCCTCTAATCTGCCCGCACCTCCTGCAGTTCACCTCTCCGGTTCTCCCCTGTTTACTCATTGTCTCACTACAGGCAGTGGAAGCTCTTGGCAGAAGATGGCCCCCTCCCCATGTCAGTTGTCATTTTCTTGGCACTTGGCACTTGGCTTGTGTGTGAACAGGCATATGCACACATGTCCTCCTCTCAGATATGCACAGGGTGTGGTTTCAAAGCATCCATAGGTTTTCTTCCTAGACAAGGACACATTTCCACTAGCCTATATTTACACAGGACTTGGAGAACAAACTAAACCCCGACCTTGAATATGTTATGAAACACACTGATACCAGGAGAGAAAGCAGCACTGAGAATCCTGTTTTGGTGACAAGAAGAAAATAGCTTGTGTAAGGTATGAACCAGCTGTAGGAGCAGACAGAGTGGACGAGTGTCATTGAACGGCATGCTGGAAAAAAGCGTTCACTAATATGCACATGTAAATTTTTTACCATGGGGTAGAGACATCAGAAATAACAATATGAGTATCTGCTTGAGGACAGTTGCTACCTTCTTACAACCATTATTTATTTTTTTCATCTGGTTCCATTTATGACTCATACTTCCTAAAGAAGCCATATGCTGCTGAAGAAGGCCTTTAACTTTGCTTGATTCGTACTGAGCTGTATTCCTGGCTGTCAGCCAAATAAATGTAATAAACCCACTTTTTTTTCCATCAAAAAATAAAAATGAAATCCCATTTGCAGAGAGATTTAATTAGCAGCCAGTAAGTCATTTTTGGTGTTGAAAGCATGCACACTCATGTTTTGTTACAGGCTGATTTGCACCTTCAAACTCCATTGTAGCATTTTATTTGATATAATGTCGAAAGGTTTCCTTTCCCCCACCCCAGCCTTCATCCCACTGCAGATTCTGTAGCATTTGAATGATGGTAGTCTTTTGGAAAATGTTATACTCTCTGAGCTCTTCCCCTTGGATGTCACATTTTGCATCACCTATGTAGAACATTGTGACACTGATGATTTTAACACCCCGAACACCGTTCTGACAACAGTAATTTCTGCTGAAATAGGCAGTCGATCAAGAAACCTATGTATAAAATCAGGAGCTGGCATCCCATTAAAGCCTGTAGAATGCAGATGACTAAATCATAATCACTGCTGAGGTCTCTGAAACTAACAGACCAGAGTGGGGAAAGAGACTATCCTGACTATTTAAAACAGTCAGAGACTTTCTTCTCCCTTGTCCTTTTTAATTTAATGAAATTCTCAAGTAATGCACATTGTGACAACAGGCTTTTTGCTCGTGCTTCATATTCCCTCGGGAAGGGTAACGTTTGACACAGCTGGCACTGTTTTAAATACCTTAATTTTAGGAAAAATAGTCAACTTGAACCATTGGAGGGTTTAGCTTGTCCCCTTTCCTGGAAAATCAGGCTTCAGGAGCCAGGAAACTTCACAAGCTGCAGGATACAGAATTTCCAAACACTTTTTGGGAGGTCGGAGGACACTGATAGACCGGAGTAGTTCTTCAAGCCCCAAGCCCCAAAAACAGACGCCCTGAAGTCCCGCGAAGCAGCCTCCTGCCCTGCCCCGCACGGCTGAGCCCCACCGCCAGCGCTGCCCCACCAGCGGCTTTCCTGGCAATGGTCGAGGCAGTGCTGGGCGGCGCGGTAGCAGCCAGAGAGCAAACCTAGCCAAAGCTTAGGCTGCTTAAAGCAGCTTTAACTCTCACTTGGACTTCTGCATGGAAATCCAGGGGGTTAGCGCAGGGCAGTGCTCTAGACAGCGGCTGATCCTTTGCTTTTGCAGCCTGGCAGGGATCCAGCTCTGCAGAGAGCCAGCAAAAACGCTTCATGGGATCCCGCAGAGCAGGGGCAACACCACAGGGGCATTATCCCCCTCAGCTTCTTCCTGCTGCCTGTGTTAATTGATGGAGCAGGCAGCAGGACTCGGCTTACAATATGACCCAGCCCCTTTCACCCCCCACCCTGAGAGATCAGCTGGATCTGAATCCCTTCTGCTCCCAGTAGGGCCACAGGAAATACAGATGGAAAAAACTATTAGACTATTTAGCTTGTCTTCTGCCAGAGAGAGAATGCTCCCCGCAGTACACCATGTCTTTGCCTTTTTTCCCCCCTCTTTTTTTTCTTTTTTTTTTTTTTTTTTTTTTTTAAGCCAAAACCCACCTTCTCTACTGAGTACCTTAAGAAAAGGTCTTAAAATTTAAGATGAGGCCAGCATGTCTCTCTGGGCCAGTCTCATGAGTCAAAATGTCATCAAGAGATATGAAATGGAGAGGAAAACTTTTGTCACAAAACTGGTCAAAGCCTGTATCATTTTCATGTTTCCTGGCAGGAAAAAGGGGCAGATTATTTCATCCATGAATGTTTGTTTGCTGTTACGTTCCTTCGCTTTTTGCTCTCTCTCTCTCCGCCTAAATACAGCCGTTGTGGAGGGATAAAAGATTGTGAGGAATAAGAAGGGGAGGTAAAGTACCCGACATCAAATTAGACATTAAGAGGTTTTTAAGGGCCAGATTTTCACGTGTGCCCAGAATCCATTAGTTTCTCCCGAGAACAAGTGCTCAGCACTTTTGAAAACTCTGACCACTTCATCTAAGTGCTTCAGTCAAAGAGTCCAGCTCTTCAGAAAACCCAACCATTCAAATAGCCACTCGTTTGGAGTAACCCTTTGGAGATTATGAGTGTACAGCTATTTAGGAAAAATAAGCTCACAGGTCCTACCCTAAGCCTTCATTCTCCTTTTAGATTATACAGTGATGCTTTTTATAAGGACAATGCTAACACATCTGGAGAATCCATGGCATTTATACCAGCACCAAGGACATTTAGGGACCAGCTCCTTCCACAGCCAGGAGCTGCCCCTCATGACCGCCCTGCCCTGGCAGAGTGTGGCTGAACCAGGCAAAGACCTTCACTTCTCTAGGAGCAGATGGGAATGCAAGAAGCTGAAACGGCAAAATGCCAAGTACTCTGACATCCCTGCAACTTTAGCAGCAAAATTTCTCATCACCTCATGGAAACAAGCCTTCAGAGACTGCACCTCCTGCTGTTAAAATGAATGTGGAAACTCCATTAGTTTCTATGGCATGGTGTCAGCCTCTTCTTTTATTCTGGCAGGGGAGAAGGAAAGGAAATGCTGTTCTCCACTAGAGAGCTGGATCTGCCTTGACTGGCTTTCTGCACCTTGCTGGGCGTTCAGGGCTGTGTGTTGCCATGCATATTCATCCTGGCTGCTTTGCTTAGCAATACTCCTGTCATTTAAGAGATGTCACTCATCAGGAAAGAATGTGAAAAGGCAGTTTATGTGGTAATATTGTTTTTGTTTTTGATTAAGCCTGCTGCTGATCAAGTTCCCCTTGCCATGCCAACTTCAGAATGAATATTCATACAATGCAGAAAAGCAGGGAAACTTACTAGAGCAGAAATGTTTACTGATTAACAAAAAAATGTTGTTTTCTTCTACCACTGCTCCCACCAGCCTGCAGTCTGGCCTGCAAGCAGCCAAGATCTTACAGGCTTTTTGTGTGCTTGAACAGGCCTCAGAGATATTAGGCTCCCAGAGTCCATTGGCTGCTCTACAGCAGAGGTGCACTAGAATGACTGGAGCTAGTTTAATGTGCATTGCTTGTGGAGATTCATAGTATCATAGTATCAGTCAGGGTTGGAAGGGACCACAAGGATCATCTAGTTCCAATCCCCCTGCCATGGGCAGGGACACCTCACACTAGATCACGCTGGCCAGAGCCTCATCCAGCCTGGGCTTAAACACCTCCAGGGACGGGGCCTCAACCACCGCCCTGGATAACCCATTCCAGGGCTTCACCACTCTCATGGGGAAGAACTTCTTCCTCACATCTAGCCTGAATCTCCCCACCTCCAGCTTCATTCCATTCCCCCTAGTCCTATCACTATCTGATAGCCTGAGAAGTCCCTCCCCAGCCTTCTTGTAGGCCCCCTTCAGATACTGGAAGGCCACAATGAGGTCACCTCGGAGCCTTCTCTTCTCCAGACCGAACAGCCCCAACTCCTTCAGTCTGTCCTCACTGGAGAGGTGCTCCAGCCCTCTGATCATCCTCGTGGCCCTTCTCTGGACACCTTCCAGCACGTCCACATCCCTCTTGTAATAGGGGCTCCAGAACTGGACGCAGTACTCCAGGTGGGGTCTCACCAGAGCTGAGTAGAGGGGGAGAATCACCTCCCTTGACCTGCTGGCCACACTTCTCCTGATGCAGCCCAGGATCTGATTGGCTTTCCGGGCTGCAAGTGCACGTTGAGAGCTCATGTTGAGCTTCTAGTCCACCAGCACCTCCCAACCTCAGGGCTGCTCTCCAGCCAGTCACTGCCCAGCCTGTATTTGTGCCTGGGATTACCTCGACCCAGGTGCAGGACCCTGTATTGCCTGCAGAAGTTGATTTTACAACATATAGCAATGAACAGAGCAATAGGAGGCCATTCACGTTTCTTCAAGCTTCTGGGAAAATGACACCAAAGAACTGTGTATAGCCACTTGGCAGTACAGAAGGCCAATGGTCCTTGAATGCCAAATCCCCCTTTGTGGGGTTTCCAGTGGTTCATGCTACTTGAGGGGTCTGCTCCTACGGATGACTATAATCCAACTTTGCCTCCACAGCTGTCCAGCTCAATGTTATCTTGTATGAAAAGAGACATTTTGTTTAAATTCAATCCCACACCTAATAAAGCACCACACAAATGCACTACACTCACAAATTAAAGAACCTCTTAAAAAAGAGGGTTTTTTTACCAAGAACAATCATTTGGAAAAGACTTATGTACACACAAGGAATCAGCTTATGTAGGCATCACAGAAGGGCAAAAGTGGAGTGTTTCACAGTGAAAGTTGTTTCCTACCTTCCGGTGCTATAGGTGGTACTGAATCCAGCTAAAAGCAGGCATGTTAAAGGTAGCCCAAACACATGTGACAGATGTAGTATAAGCAAAGCCCCCAAGAAAAAGTGTAGAACAAGTCAAACTGTCCAGCACTTTCATCTTAAATTGAGCCTACAGTAAGCATATGTTCAGGGTCCGTGTTCAGTGGATGTAATCTGTGTATGAGGAAAGGGAACAAGGACATTGCCACAGTAACAAACCCAGCTAGCACACAGGCTGCTGATTTTTTCATGCAGGCAATTTAACTGAAAAAATACCAAACCTAAACCAGTGGCTAGACAAAAATATGTATGATGTGCTGTGAAGGCTTTGCATTGAATATCCTGGATTTACTTTAAGGACATTCTTCAGACAATATTGATCGAGATTTTCAGGGGTGCCTAAATGACTTAAAAGGATAACTCCCATTGACTTGCTCTACTGTGCAATGGAATAAATCAATAAGGCTTGTTCTTTCTAAGCTATGTAAGGCAAACCCTAATAAAGGACTCAGGCATTGCAGCATCTAAGCTTTGGGGCTTGGTCCTCATTCTGAAGCCCAAAACAGTTAAGTCTGTCACCTGGCCCCTGTCTGTTGGACATGTCAAGAGACCTCAGAAATGAGCTGGATGCTAAGGAGGAAGCACATTTGAAACTGCACTTGCCAAGCTGTCTAGAAGGCTGCAGGCAGGAAGCTGCTTGATCTCAGTCCTTGTCTTTTAGAGTCTCTGTCACACCACTCTACTCACTGGCCTTCCAGACGGTACTCTCCCTGTTGTCAGCCCAGCACATCCAAAGAGCTTTTCTTCTTGGGGACATTAAGTTACAATCCTGATGAGCCAATGGATCTTGGGCCTTTTGCTTCACAGTAGCAGAACTTTGTCAGAAAATAAAAGACCCTTCTGCTCCTCTTGAGGTACTCAGGCTACTCTCCTAGGAAACTGGAGGTGTTGATCTGGCTAGTTTCAACACAGATTTTGGAAGCTTTTAAGATACCCTGGGAGGGGCACCAAGTAATTAGGCTAATCTGTAAGAGGTGGTGACAGCACTTGCCAGAAGTGTAATTCAAAAGGGAGGCACATTTCGTCATATGTCAGGTATTTTCAAAAGACCCACTAGGTAGGGCAGGTCCTTTGGTGGATCTAGGCCAAGAAATACGCGGTTTCTGGTGCCCAGGTCAGTTTGGGAGGGAAAGAGGCATGAAGCAGTACTGAGGAGAGAAATTCACCTCATGACCATAAGCAGGAAAATAGTCTCAAACAAGGAGGTACCTTGTAAGTCTAGGTGCTGCTGGAGTTGACTGGAAGCTGACTGAAGTATTCTTGGGTTGAAGTCTTTGTCCTTAAGTAGCTTGAGTCTGTTTGGGTTTGTTACAGCTAATGAGATCCTTTATTGGTGCTAATTCTTACCTACTGGTAATGTATCCTTACCCACTGGCAATGTATCCTGCAGTGGGGAAGTGCACATAAGGATGTTTGACATGCGACAGAGTTCCTACCACCCTGAGCAGAAACTAAAGCGATGGAAGAGGATTTTGCAGGCAGTGATATGAGACCAACATGCTCCCAGTTTTGCTGACGCAAATAAATCCTGAAGTGACTCTGGTGAGTATGTGTGAGAAGGAGATAAAGAGAGCTTGTCAGAACATCTGTATTTCCCTCGTGCTTTACAAAAAAGACATATGGATCTTCATAGAAAATTATACCCTCCTTGAAAAATAGAATAGGCAATTATATTCCTGATTTAGGAATTCTATAGCACACTGCATATATAGTCCCTCATTCAGGTCTGCAGCTTTAGATCTAGAGTACCCTGCTAAAACTCTTCTTTTCACCTCTTTTAAAAACATAGAACTTTTACACCAGAGACCACAGCATTACTCTGTGAGTCTCATCAGATCTATGTGTATTCACGGCACCAGGTATTTTGGAGGACTCCTCTCCTCATCACCCTCAGAGCAGCTGTTAGCACACACAGGCACCATCAGTCTTACCTGGAGACTAACTGCCTCAGGCAGGAGCTGTGCAGTTGAGCTCCCACAGCACTGGGCCTGAGCTTGCAGGCTTGAGGCACGGTGTGTTAGCTCAGCACCACACAGCACAAAGGCAGCCGCACACCACCTTTACAGGCGGCACAAGCAAGAGCAGGGAGAGCGCTCATGGAATTGCCTTTCCCTAGCTACCACTACCCTAGTAGCTACTGCTACCCTAGCCTTCCCGAGTATCCACTACCTTGGTCCTGAAAATTTCTCATGGTTGGGAAAATTTTGTTGGATGTGTTTGCCTTCCTCCTCCACATCCCTTCCAAAGCATGAGAAGTGGTCATCACCAGTGCCTAGGCCTTGTATAAGTTTTTTCAAAGCACTGTATAAACATTAACTCATTAAGAAAATATAATTAAGATTCTAAGTACCTGAAACCCCTCTAGGGCTGCTCCATTGTAACCCAAATTGCTCAATGATTCTAAAAAGCAAAATGCCCCAAGGCTGAAAAGGTGGATGGTAAATTGCAGCTGCAAATTAATTAAAATAATCAAACAAGCCAGAGGTAACTCCTACAGTAAGGGAGTTGCTTATAAAGGCAATGTTAATAGTGCATTTGCCATCAGGCGTTGCCTGGTTCCCTTTTAATATCTCTGATTACCTGATCATTGTGCAGAGCATTTTGTTCTCAATATAGCCATGCAGCCAAGGAGGAGAGAGAGGCTTTTATCAGATAAAGCCTGTTGATTTAAAATGTTTAATTGACTTCTTTTTTTATGGAAGCATGATCCAACAAGCTGCTCACCTCCAACTACATCTACTGCTTCACCTCTCTGCAGTCTGGGATGAGCCAGTTTTCTGGCATGAGCCTCTATTAGCGAGGTTATCATCATAACCTGAAATAAAGGTAGGAACACTGCAATGGATACAAAAACCTAACCTCTAACAGTTACAAGCGGTCACCATCCATTATAGTGTTATGCTCATCATATGCCATCACACTAGAATTGTGACAATATTCCAGCTCTGGTTCTGTCTCCACATGGAATAAACTGGCTTAGTTTGATCATATCTGCAGAGGCCAAAAAATTATCCATGTTTTCTGGCTGCCACTCGCATTTTCAAGTGTGCTTCTTGGGCGGGAAAGCAGTGCATGGGAATGAAAAGTTCTGACAATGCAATGGAACACCAATAAACTTGGAAAATTCAAAGAACACATGAAAACTAGACACCTGATGCATGTAACTGTATATTTATTTCTTTTTAAAGAACACTCCTTAAATGTATTGTAAGTCAATATACAAACTTGGTTTCACAGATTTATAATCCACTAAATAGCACAAAATATAATCCAGGTCGTTGGTTTCTTCCCTCTGTGTGTTTGAGAGTGTGTGTGTGCGTGCGTGCAGGCACGCGCACGTGCTGCTGGTGGCAGTGGTAGCCCACCACAAGCGTTCAAACACAAGCCTGGGCTCCTCTTGACTTTCCTCTGGAACAAACCTCACCCAGATGGAGACCCTGCTCTGGAAGACTGTGACTTTCTTGTCCGTGAATCCCGCTCCTTGAAGAGGCCAGGTCAGAAGTGCTCTCTGCTCTGCTGGCAAGGCCACGCTCCTCTGTCCCACACAGGATGGGAGCCTCCCCTGAAGCTGACCCAGGTACCCCAGCAGGAAGTAACCAGCCATGGTGTTCAAGTGCAAGGAAACACCTTTTTTCCCAGGTCCAAATCCCCCTCTGATACCCCAGGGCACTGCTGTGTGACACCTATGTCCCACAGTCAGCCCTGGTGAGCAGGGGACTGGCGGGGCTAGGCGGGACACCACTTGTCCAGCCAGGAGGCTGGCTCCTCGCCCAGCCCCGTGCGGCCGTAGGGGCCTTGCCACCCCACTGCTGGAGGCAGGGGAACGGGTCCAACCATGGCCAGACTCAAGTCTCCCAGCAGCCAGCAGCGCCCCAGCTGGCAGCACAGCAAACCTCACTGTCCCAGTCAGTTACACAGACGGCACCAGTAATGCACTTGCACATATTTACATGGGGTGGAATGTTTTCCCATAGCTTTTTAAAGGAGTATATAGATCAACATGTTCACATAAGACCAAATACTTTTAATATATTTATAACTGTTTTATAAAGCTTTGAAAAAACTCACAATAGCACATTGTTTTACTTTAATGCTTTACGGTACTATCAGTTTAAAATCACAATCAGCACTTAAGTTATAGTCAATCCGGCAAACAAGAGACCCAAAAAAAATTACAAGAGTTAAGAACTGACTGATACATCTTTTATCTTGTTTTTTTTGTTTGTTTTTGTTTTTGGTTTTTTTTTTAACTAATGCATAAGTGCAGAATAAGATACTCTAGTTTAAATATCTTGTTTTACAATATACATTTTGTTCTAATTACGCAACAGTAAATCCCATGCTTCACATAGAAAAGCAATCCACAACATTAAGAAAAAAATTTACAATTTATGAAACAAAGTAAATAAATATTAGTATTACAGAATCAGAGCTGTACATAAAAGCTGTTCAGTTTTAATCATATAAAAATATGTTTTAGTGCAACCTCACATATATTGATGCTGTTTTGCTTTACATCATTTAGATCCAAGTGTCCAAAAAAAAGGAAAGAAATTACATTTATTACAAAGCAGATACACAAATTCTAAAATATGTACAAATTACTGCTAAAAAAAATGCTTATAAGAATATAAGCAAAGTAAAGAAAAGGCACAAACATCTGTACAATTTAAAAGTACCAGACCCAATAAGAATTTCAAATTTAGTTTTGGTCAGGCTCATGATGACTTGTTATTTTATCTAATTCTTTTGATAAAACAAAAGTATATATAATAGCAAACTACTGTAACTTAGAACAGGCATGCTGTAAAGTTGAATACTTCCTCTATCTCAAAAAAAAAAAAAAAAAAAAAAGAGAAAAAAAAAGAAAAAGTGGGGTAAATGTATGGGTGAAAGTCTCCATGCATCTCAGATCAGTGTGGCTTGCTCTTCTCAGATGACGGATCTTTTCTGTCCTGTGTGCTTGATGCAGAGTCGCTCCTGCCGTGAAAGCCCAACTGCCGAACGTCCACAAAGCTCTTGCTGTAAAAGGTGGGATGGGCTAACGCAGTCTGTGATGTACCAAAACTGTCCTGTTCACCACTGTGCAAGTCAGGATGGGTGGCTGAGGCACAGGTCTGGCCCAGCTCAGATCCACTAAAGTGTTTAATGCTAAAATGTGCACTTTCTAAGGGTTTCTGGTGAGGCTCAGAAGGCCTCTGCAGCTGCTCCGCCCCATGCAGAACGGCTTCTTCTGTGGCAATTCGCAGAGAGGCTATGGCTTTTGTACAAGTCTGTATGTTCTCCTCCTGCTCCCTCTCAGTAGCTACAACACTGTCCTCCGAAGTGCTCTGTGACAGCAACAGCAACGGAGAGGAGGGCGCACTGGAGGGAGCGCTGGGGTGCAAGCTGTGCAGAGAGGTACGTTTCTCATGGTGCTTAGAAATACTATACGATTCTTTTGTAAGGATTTCCGCAGTTCCTCTTTGCTTCTCCTCAGAGCCCTCCCTCTGCAGGGCCAGAGTGGACGGAGAATGTAAACCTGAAAGGGCGACTGGTACTGAATGGACCATCTGGATACCCCCAATAGGCATCATAGGGATAGGTGCTCGGATCTGTTGCTGGGAGTGTAGTGGAAGGTGACTGAAGACGTAGTCGCTCGGACCTTCAGGGAATGGGCTAGACCCGTGGTGCTCCATACCTCCTTTTCTCCATATACATTGAAGTAAGGCCCCTGAGACAATCCCCTTCTCTGTAACCAGAAAAAGAAACAAAAGAAACGTCAGTGCTGCTACTAGCAAAATTCTTGTCTGGCTGCCAAACCACCTATCTGCTTTCCTGTCTAACACAACCTCCCATTCATACAGCACCTTTCATCCAGATGGATCCCAAAGCATTTGGAAAACTCCACTAATTGCTTATCCAAACAACAGAGGAGGTTTTGCTTAGCTCAGCCCTACAGGGCTCATGCCTCTGAGGTGAAAGGCAGCATCTAGTTAAGAGTGTTCAGCAACACAAAGCAGCAATTTAGGTCAGGAAGTAAAGAGCATTGTACTCAAATGAAACTGTGGAGACAATTTGGGGTAAATAGAGTTTCAAGTCCCAGGAGGAATTTGGCCAGAAGATATATCTCACCCTCTCTTTTGGCAAACTGTACAAACGGTGCTGGTATTGGCAGCCCACGCTGGGTATCAAGAGTGTTGCAGTAAAATACGTATCATGTATGCTGGGGCCTCCAGAGTACTAAAGACATGGACCTGCTCAAAAGAATCCAGAGGATGGTCACAAAGACAACTGGAGAGCTGGAGCACTTCCACTGTGAGGACAGACTGACAGTTGGGGTTGCTTAGCCTGCAGATAAGAAGGCTCTGGGGAGACCTCACAGTGGCCTTTCTATACTTAAAGGGGACCTCTGATAAATACCAGAGAGACCAGTAATAAATGGTTTCAACTGACGGATGGCAGATTTTAGGAAGAAATTATTTACTGTGAGGGTGGTGAGACACTGGAACAGGATGTCCCGTCTGTTGAAGGCCAGGTTGGATGGAGCTTTGAGCAATGTGATCTAGTGGAAGGTGTTTTTAAGGTGTCTTCCAACCCAAACCACACTATGATTCTATGAACACTCCCTGCTCAGTACAGGAAAAATCTGACTGCATGTACCTGTTTCCTATCTGCTGAAGGATCCTGCCTCAGAAAAGGCACTTGCTCCCCATAAGCAAGAATAGAATAGAACAGAATAGAATAGAAATAAGAATAGAATAGAATAGAATAGAATAGAATAGAATAGAATAGAATAGAATAGAATAGAATAGAATAGAATAGAACTAACCAGGGTGGAAGAGACCTTTGAGATCATCGAGTCTAACCTATGATCCAACACTATCTAATCAACTAAACCATGGCACCAAGCACCCCATCAAGTCTCTTCCTATACACCTCCAGTGCTGGTGACTCCACCACCTCCCTGGGCAGCACATTCAAATGGCCAATAACTCTTTCTATGAAGAACTTCTTCCTAACATCCAGCCTAAACCTCCCCTGGTGCAGCTTGAGACTGTGTCCTCTGGTTCTGGTGCTGGTTGCCTGGGAGAAGAGACCAACCCCCACCTGTCCACAACCTCCCTTTCAGGTAGTTGTAGACAGCAATAAGGTCTTCCCTGAGCCTCCTCTTCCCCAGGCTAAGCAACCCCAGCTCACTCAGCCTCTCCTCATAGGGCTTGTGTTCCAAACCCCTCATCAGCTTTGTTGCCCTTCTCTGGACATGTTCCAGCAAGTCAACATCTTTCCTAAACTGAGGGGCCCAGAACTGGTCACAGTACTCCATCTGATGATTAGTATCATTTGTTGCTGACCAGAGGAATAACGATGACAGAAGTGCAGGATGACATTTTCATAATTGTGTGTGGGTTTTCACTACACAACTCTTGGGGGCTCCCACAGGAAATTAAATGAATGAAAATGCTCATCTCTGCTCTGCAAATTGACCAAACACCTATCAATTGCCCCAGAGCTGTGCTACTACCACAGTCCTTGTGTGGCAGCCTGAGGACTGCACCGCTAAATGTCAATGTATTAAAGTAGCAGCACTTCAATGCTGGGAAAACCTAGTTCTCAAGGCATTAAGTAACCTCTTGATCCCATCCTAGGGAGCTGGTTTAGGGGACAATTAAATATTCAGTTTCTGTGCTACCCAAGGGCTCAATCTCACTGTGCTCAGATGCTTTGTCCTCTTTGATATAAATCAACACTGAGACAGGAAGGGTGACCCATAATCATCGTACTAAAACTTAAGAGACGTTATTATTCAGAAACTAGTCTATGTTGGGAATTTTCCTATTCAGAAAGTGAGACACTTGAGTCTCATAAAAGAGAAACTGTCAAAAGAAAGCATAGAGGCAGCATGTGAGACTGTTGAATGTGGAAAATTTTACAGAATACACTGCAGTTGCCAAGCCACAAGACATAGTTCACCTGCCCTGTCAGTCCTTTCTATCACTAATCTCACCTCTGCACAGCTGCTTGCCTTCTATTATTTTTTTAATTTTTTTTTTTTTCATGTCTGGTCTGTCAACCTGTTTCTCAGTCATACTCTTCTCTTGGCTGTTTCCTAAGTTATGACATTTATCACTATTGCATCTGAAGTGAACTTGGAACAAAAGTGACCAGATAAATAAAAGAGTCAAACTCGTCAAAGAACAAACCTAGTCACACAAAATTCTCTAACGGGGAGAGACACTGGCTTCATGTTGTACTTTGACACACAGCTTCAAAAGGGAATAGAGCAAATCTGTCCTAGCACAGGTGGCTAACCTGATAGAAACTGCTACATGCTTCAAGATAAGTAGTATCCTCCAATACATGTCTCATATGCCTAATTTTTACATAGCCAGTGACAGTGTATGCATGTCCACTGGATGTCTTGTAAACCTGGCTGAGCAAATATCAGATTATTTTTCTCTCCCTCTGGCAGACAGCTTTGGGAATGGCCAACAGAAATGGTTATAGGCATTAATAACTCTTAATCTCTTATTCTGCTTTCATTTCCTTTAATCAATATATAGCATTTTCACACCTACAAGCAGACACACATACATGGGGAACAGAGAGAGTTGTTAGGCATTGGAATGGGCTGCCCAGGGAGGTGGTGGAGTCACCGTCCCTAGAGGTGCTCAAGAGTGGATTGGACGTGGCACTTGGTGCCATGATCTAGTAGTCATGAGCTCTTGGGTGACAGGTTGGACTTGATGATCTTTGAGGTCTTTTCCAACCTTATTGATTCAATGACTCTATGAAAGACTGAATATTAGAGGAGCTGTCTTCTTACAACAAACAACCTGAATATCCAAAGTCTTTACTCTCTTGACAGAGCGAGTATTAGGTCCCACCACTGAGCACAGTGCAGAAAGTCACAGTATCTTCTTGAGGTGCAGTCAGAATAGGTTGCTATCAGCACAGTGATGAAAGCTCCTCTCTTTGTCAGGTGATATTAATCCAATTTGTTTCCTATTAATTCTCATTTGCTGCACTTTAGCATATTTCCCTCCAAACCCAGGTGATGTAATTTCTGAGCAACAATATTCTGGAGGAATTTTTCACTAAACTCTCTGGTCAGGTCATAGAGCTAGACTGCCACATCATACCCCTGAGCAAAGTCCTATCCTCTAGAATGCCTTAGGTACATCACCTAGAACAGGCTGTGGGGGATTAAGAGGAAGATCGCATTTCAAAGCCAAGTACCCTTCACAGACATCCTCCTGGCAACCTCAGACCACAGCCTGCAAAACGATGGTGGGTGGAGAACAATCTGTTTGATTAGCATGCTGGAGGCTTTTTAAAGTTAAAAACCAAAAAATGTTGAATTCTACCAATGTGCTTTCTAGAAGACATGATGATTAATAAAGTGACTATAAATCTGTGTAGACTTCAGTTTCAGAATGAGCTCAACTTGCAGTCCTGAGATTATACCATAGCAGCCCACATACACCAGTGGACCTATTTACAGCTTACCTGGACTTCAGAATGCTGGTTCTATGTACAGGAATTTGTTTCGCTCAAGACAATAAAGTACTGAATACTTAGGAAAGGACTTAATCTGTGTATGTCTGCAATGCTCAAAGGACCTTAAGTCTTATTGACACAGATATGTCTAACCTCCTTCATCCTTTGTGAATATATTGAGAGAGGATCCAGGCATCAAAATGAACAACAGGTGCAATAAAACAGCAACACAAGCAAAATCTACTTCCTCAGCTGGTAGGGACAAGTCTGTACTGCTCACAGCAAGAGACAGAGTTCCACTGTGTCTAGCCTAGTACTGGAAGAAGAGGCAAAAGCTCTCATCTGCACAAGGAAGTAGTGGGGTGCATTAGGATTGGGGACAAGGAGCAACAAGGTGAAATGGTTAGTGCTGGATCCCATATTAGTAATATGAGTTGTGGTGTTAGAGGTTGCTTCAGACCAACCCTATGTAGTCCCTTTCTCACTCACAGCTTAAGTGCACCTGCTGCACTCCTGGAGCACATTTTTCAGTTTATCTGAAAATAATACAGGTCACTTACTCCAAGACTGTTCTGCAATGCAAGTCAAGGTATAACAAATGTGACAACAGAAACATATGCCTGATCTGAGCTAAAATGATACCAGAGATACACTCAGGGTGAACAAACACAGCCTCCCCATCTCTCCTCCTTCTTTCACAACTGGCTTAAAGTGACTGAGGAGAAGAATCAGGGCCCCTTGATAACAGCACCAGCCTCATTAACAAAAGAAACCTCTTGCATTGACATTCTTCATGAGAAGTTCTGGACAGTATTCAGAGAGCAGTGGGGATCTGCCTTTAAATTTATAGATGCCAGTTTAACTTGCCGGAGTCAAATGTGCACCAGGATCAGCCAGAGCCTTAGGCTTAGTATCCTGTTGCAAGAGTATATCTGGTTATTAACTGCCAAAGAAGAAAAAGTACATTTTTCTGTATTTTTGTACAGTCTACAAAAATAGTTGTTTTCCCCATGCTCTTTTCCACTTAAAGAACTTAAATTGTTTTCTGTGTGGTACTTTCAATACCTGAGCACTTTACAAGCTCTTTGCACAAGACCACCAAAGTGTATGAATGTTCAAGGGAAAGCAACATGAAGGGGAATGAGACCAGCACTGGCCAAAGTGACTAGAGCAAATACATTAGTTTCAGGGGAGAAGAAAACCTTCCACTTCTAGGAACTGCAGGCACTAAAAGCACAAAACTATTCTTATTCCTGCAAGGACTGGGAACCCAATACAGCTATGAAGGAGGTAGCAGGACTGTAAGCTGGCATGCGCATTACCGATACAGTTACTAATCATGTTCTGATTTCCTGGATTTCACTTCTCTAAACATGGAAAATAGCCTTTATTCCTTTTTCTTCCCTGACAGCTTTCATTTAGAGCAAGCTCAGATATTACTTTTCTTTCTACACACCGATTATAACGATCTGTGTTTCACCTGAACTCAACTACTCTTTGGCTAAAGTATGTTTTCCAGAAAGGCAACAGGAGATGAGGAACCCATCTTTTCTTCCTTTCACTCTTTTGTTGATAGGAAACAACATCACTTAAATTTGCCTGGGCTATGCTTCCAATGATGCCTGTATTGAGATTCCAGTGACTGTACTAAGGTTTGGTCTTCTCCTCAAAACATTCAACATGGCACCAAGTTACTGGTGCTTTCTGGAGGACAAATGATCTTCTGCATTGGAGTTCTTACTGCCACATGCCTGATCCTACCTCAAAAATAAAGTAAAAGTGTTAAAAGCCCATCTGGCATGGTGGATTTATGAAAGAAGGAGCTAAGGGTGCTAAAGCGTCCTTATAAAGTGATAAACACCTTGCTGGAAGGTGTGCATAACACACAAGGCAAACATTACAGCAAGACCTGTCAGATGGTCAAGGGTGACTGTTACAGACCCTTTTGTCAGCATTATCACACCCAAAAAACCTCTGCTACAGGATGCCAGTGGAAGTGTCTTAAGCAAGGCATTAGGGACTGGACCTCCCTACACTGTGTCAGCTGTAGAATTTCATAGAATCATAGAATCATAGAATCAGTCAGGGTTGGAAGGGACCACAAGGATCAGCTAGTTCCAACCCCCCTGCCATGGGCAGGGACACCCCACACTAGATCAGCCTGGCCAGAGCCCCATCCAGCCTGGTCTTAAACACCTCCAGAGACGGGGCCTCAACCACCTCCCTGGATAATTTCATATAATCCTTTCCATATACCAAGACATGACTGTTAAACTGGTGGCTCTTTATCCTCTTGTGTTTCCTTACTTTGTCAGTAGAACTGCTGGTGAGATTTGCATCCTCTCTCAGCTACACAGCGACTGCCCCTAGGAGACTGCTGCAGTGTTTTTGCATGCCCTTCCTCAAGGATCACTTTGTCAGCCACCCTCACTGCTGCTTTGATCAACAACTTAGCAGGCTATGGGGCCATGTCTAAGATGTGGGAGAAGCACTGGCGTTGCTTATTCCTACACATGCGGCTGCTCACACTGCAGCTTTTCCTTATCCCCTGAAAAGCTAAGAATCAACTTTTGGATCCGCCAGAGAGGTGGCACCTCATCTCCATTTGCTCTAACCCTCTCTGCCCAGTTGCATTCCCATTCTATTCCCATGCACAGGTTACACATCAGCCAGGCTCCACAGAGAAGATTACCTGACAGCTCTTGAAATGCTGTTTTAAGAGCTGAGGATTCAATTCTTCTGCTCTATAGAGAAGCATCACAATGACTATGCAAAATGACAAAAAGACTGGCAATGGAGAAGTCTAAAGTAGAGACCTGCTGGGCAGAGGGCAGGAGCCCTGAGGCAGCATGAGCCTGTCCCAACTTGCCCAGAGTGAATCCATACGTACCAGCTGACAAGGCAGTCAGTGAGAGGGCAGCAGTAACATAAAATGTGGCAAGGGAAGCATACTATTTTTTTTGAGCAATTTATCTATAAATAAATAAATAAGTAAATGGTGATGCTGTTCCTTAACTCTAAAGATCACATTTATTTGCATTAAGAGTGCTTTGTGAATGCTAGGGAGAGTCAAAAGTGCCGAGTCTGCAGCTTCTAAGAGCTGATTTACTGAAAGGGACCAGCACAGACAGCTGCTGTGCAAGTTTTGCATATTTCCATTTCCACCCAGACGGTTGTGTTCCTGCTGAAACAGCCAGTTGTGATCATGCTTTCTGTGGAGCAGACAGCTGCCTGCTTCTGGCACACGATAATATCCTTGGAACACCAGACACAGATCCTGATTTTGATGGGCACCCTGCTCTTTTGAGAGGTTCTATTTATTTTAGCATTTTTATTTCATTAAACAATAGTTCAGTAATGGACACTGCAGTGCACTATCAAGGCCTTAAGTCCTGATCTGGGCTCAATTCCATGGGACAGACTGGGAGGTAGAAGTTTGACAGTGCAGAAACAAGCTCCATATGCTGTAAGTTTCCTGGGCTGTTTTAAAATAACATAATAATATAGTATCATATAATAACATTTCATATCATATCATGGTGAGGAAGCTGGGGTGGTTCAGCCTGGAGAAAATTCTGGGGAGACCTAATAGCAGCCTTCCAGTACCTGAAGGGGGCCTACATGAGGGCTGGAGAGGGACTGTTTACAAGGGCCTGAAACAATAGGAAGAGGGGCAACGGTTTTAAATTAGAGAAGATTAGATTTAGGATGGGCATTAGGAGCAAGTTCTTTACCATGAGGGTAGTGGAACACTGGAACAGGTTGCCCCGAGTGGTAGTTGAGGCCCCATCCTTGGGGATATTCACGGTCAGGCTCAAAGGGGCTCTGGGCAACCTGATCTAATGAAGGATGTCCCTGCTCACTACAGGGCTTGGACTAGATGACCTTAGGAGGTTCTTTCCAACCCAAACCATTCTATGATTCTGTACCATATCATATCATATATCATATCATCATACCATATTTGTAATACACACATATCTATATAAAGCAAATATAATAAGGACAGGACATTAATGTAAACCAGTCTAATTTCACTGAAGTTAATGGAGCTACTCAGGCCTGTACCAAGTGAACTGACTCTTCAGCTGTCTCTGCCCCATCTGAATCAACATCACAGCTTGGTCCCTGTCTGTTCCAAATTTCTTGCACTAATTCCAGGACCTCCCGCCAAGGCTCAAAGCTTACACCACCTCCTTCTACAAAGCTGCAAAGTTTTTAAAAATACTATGCACACTTTAAGTAAGAGCACTGGTTTTGGCAACAGGAGTGAAAATATTCTTTCATACTTACTGAATGCCCTACTGGAATAGATTCAGACTGCAAATATTGACCCATGGACAACGCTGGATTATGGTATAAGCCCCTCCGGGGAGACGCTGCTCTCACGGAAGCCATGTATCTCCTCTCTCGCCTAGGAGACAAATCTCTTCGAACAGATGCATCTTTCCCCGGTGACATCGGTCTCCTTGGCGACAGGTGACGCTTCGGTGACACGTCCCGTCTTGGTGATAACTCTCTCCTCAGCACAGCCTCCTTTCGCGGGGAAAGGTGCCTCATGGGGGAAATATCTCTTCGGGGTGACAGATGCCTTCTGGGTGACAAATCCCCTTTTGCCATTAAATACCTCTTTGGTGAGTTATCTCTGTAGGGTGAAGAATCGTAGCCGGGTGATGACTGGTGACTGGAAGGTGAGAAGTCCCTTGGAGATGAACTGGGGTCCAACGAAAGCACGCAGTCCTCATCCATGCAGCTAGGTATGTCCAACCTGTCTTTATCAGGCTCTGAATCGGTACTCTTGCTCTGGAAGAACCTCTGATATTCTGTCATCTGTGAATCTTCACAAGAGTCGCTTGGTGTTATAAGCTGAGTAACCTGAATGCTAGGTAAGGTGACCAAGTAACTGATGAGGGAGGAGTGTCCCACAGCAAGGGAGCCCTCAGGGAAGCCCCCTGTGATGCCCTGGCCGAGTTCACTGACAGGGAGGAGATCCGAGGGGGCTGCGGGCTGGTGCTTCTTGATCTAGTTTTTGGTGTCGAGTCTCCCTGAGTATCCTCAAAATCATCCTCATCTTCATCATCGTCGTCATTGTCATCGCCATCCTCGCCATCTGATTCCTCTGCATCAGAAAACTGGTGCTCTGTTGACAGGCTTGCCAGGTTGCTGCTCTTCTCTGCCTCCTGCTGCATGTCCTCCATGTTTTCTGAAACACAGAATGACATAGAATCAACTAGGTTGGAAAAGACCTCAGAGATCATAAAGTCCAACCTATTACCTAATACTTAACACCACCTGACAACTAAACCATGTCCTCAAGTGTCACATCCAATCCATGGTAGCAAGTCAAGACGGTAAGTACAAACCCCACCTCTAGTATCTTTTACCACATGTGCTCCTCACCCAGCACACCTGCTGCCACTGCTGGATGCTCCTCATCTGGGATGGATGTATGAAGCCATACTTCATAGCCTCAAGCTATAATGTTTCATAATAATACCTTAAAATTCTAGACTTGTAAGGGAGTATAAGAAGCAAATTTACCCTACCCCATCTTTCAGTGTCACTGAAAGTTGCCACTCCTCACATCTCAATTGAAAAGATCACAGAAACATAGAATCAATAAGGCTGGAAAAGACCTCAAAGATCATCAAGTCCAACCTGTCACCCAAGACCTCAAAGATTCGAAATTTTGCATGAGACAGATGACAAGAGGTCAGACTTTTATTGCTAGCTCTCCCTCAAGTATCTTAATAGAAAACTATAACTCAGGCAAATGGATTTATTTTTTATACTTACTGTTTATTAAAAAGATGCCTCTAAATTAAAAAATGCCTCAAATACTCTCAATGTATTTTCCCATGCCAGCCACTGTGCTGAAGTGCAATGAGTCATTTGCATATTTCAGAGGCCATTCCAACTAAATTAAATCATTCTGACATACCTGCTTCTTCAGTTTCAGCATCATCTACAGATGTCATTGATACTCCAAGCTCCAGGCATTTTTTCATGTGTGCTTTAGACTTCATATGTTTTGTCAGATTTCCTATGGATCAGAAATTAATCTAATTAATGGACAGCAGCAAGGCTCATTCTCCAAGCCAGCTTTTGGTGTATCTTAACCCTGTTATCTTGCAGATGGGAGTTTTCAGTTTAAATAAAATGCAAACAGACAGGGCTGACTCATCCAGCCCATTGCCCTCAGAGCCTGTTTTAATGAGAGCAGGTTTTTATATCTTAAAAAACCCAACAAACCCAGCCAAAATTTAAACTCAGGACCTGAGAGATATATAGGCACATCTCCAGTTTTCCACACAACATTAAGGCATCCCCACAAGACAAGAAAATGAGTTGTAGATGCTATCTACCCCTGGGCTCAGTGCTCATGATACGTAAAGGCTGCTTGGACATTGAAATAAGTCAAATGCACACTAGCTGTTCAGTTTCACAGCTTTCAAGCTAAGGGCTCTCCCATTTGTCTCACATGTAGTTTCCAAATGCTCTGTGCATTTGAAGCATGTTGAAGCATGTTGAAGCAGAAGTATCCCACCAAAAAAAAGAAACCCACAACATTTCTGGGAGACTGCTCTATTCAAATTTACTGTTTAGTGGCACTCTCTGAACTGAGAGGAGATGTACTTAAGCATTCACCTGAGATGTGGGAAATCCAGGTTCAGCTCCCTTCTTTGGAGTATGCATCTGAACCAGACACAGCAGGGATTTGAAATCAGATCTCCCATTCCCCTGAGGAAGCAATCTAACACTAGACTATTGACTTTCTGGAGTGGCTGTCTTGGTCTGTTTTTTTCATAGATAAGAAACTAGGTTGAGACTGGTCTCAAGAGACATTTTATGACAAAGAATCTTGTGCACAAAGCACCAGCTAGAGAAACGAGAATATCACTCTAACCCATTAGCCACTTTGGTCACATTTGCAACACCCAATGGGGAAAGCATGGCACAAGCAAAACCCACCCACTACGAAGACATGGTGCTTCTTAGCTCAAGGAAAACACTCTGTGAATGTAGCTATGCTGCTTCTGGGACCTCAACCAGTGTCTCCAGATGGTGCAAGCGGCACATGCAGCCTCGGGGCAGGAACACTGCACCACTGTTGGATAGCACAGGTGTGCTTAGAAGCTCACAAGCCAGGCTTTTTCTCTGACTTTCAGTTCCATCTTATTTAAAGAATTTCCTTCTCAGTAAGAGCTTCTTACTGTGCCTGCACACTGTGTGAAAAGCCCTACTGATGCCTCTGGCTGGCTAAATGCTCAGGATGTACAGCAAAAACCTAAAGTACCTTTGAAGATCTGTCCCCTACTGTTCTCAGCAGAAGAGCAACAATAGTTAAGAACCTGACAACTGCTCATAAGCAATAGTACACCAGTTAAAACACCACTTGGACTTTGAAGGCTAACTTATACTCTTCCTACTCATGCCCTTGGTGTATAATAGCTTACTATCTCCTTTCTGTTTCTTCTTCTCTGCCAGAAGTGACAGCTTCAGCAAGCAGTTTCACATTTCTTTCCACGCCACCTCTTCCGCCTGGAATGTCCTCTCTGAACAGAGCTGCCAAACTACAATCCTTCTTCAAGTCTCTCCTCAAGATTCATTTCTCCAGCAATGCCAAATGTAAACAACGATACAAGAACTGCTCACTAGATGGTCTATTGAGACTATGAATGTGCAGCTCCTTGTCTTTGTCTCTACATCCCCATGAAAGTTCTCAAATTAGGTTGATGGGTCTACTACAATCCATCAGCTATTCCCATCTTTGGCAGAGGAAGATGTGCTGGAGTCATGGAAACTATTACAATTCTCAATCCCCAAAACAGCCATGAAGTTGCAATGGGATCTTGGGAGAAACATCCTTCAGCTTCCTCTCTCTCTTCACATAACATCGCACTGGGACCAGAATCTATTCCCCTTGTCTGCCAAAGGGAAGCTAAGAAACCGAGAATGTAAGGTTCATCTGAGCTGTGCTACAAAGAAATGATACCAAAGGAAAGGATTCTTTTCTTCTAAGGAGGTTGTCGCAACACAAATCCGGATTCCAAAGAATATCATTATCTGTGGCCTCAAGGTGACAAATGGAAGCTTCTTTCTGTGCTGATAAATACATGTGAACACAAGCTATCAGATCTCTATTCATAATTAATGCCACAGTGGATGGAGTGGCCCATCTGGGAGGCATACATATTTTATACACTTGAAACTGACCCACTGTAAAGCCTATGAAGGCATGTATGCCTCAGCAGCTGAGGCTAAGCTTCTACATTATGTCATAACAAGTGTACTCTCTTGGTAGCATTTAAGTGTTGCTGCAATTAAAATTTGCACCATGTAACAATTTTGGCAGAAAGTATTATTTGTCAGAGCAGTTCTCATGCTACTACATTTTCTCTGCAGACAGATGGACCAGTCAAGAGCCTATATCTCTTAATGGCCCTATCCAAGGAGTCTCTCAGTCTCAGAAAATCCCCGGGTCAATTAAGTAGAAGAGAAAAACCTCTCACAATAATTTTATTCTCAACAACATTCTCTCCTTGATTGCAAAGGCTGCTGGGATCCCAGATGGCAAAATAGCTTGAAGTTTGTCTGGGAAATGGCAAGAGTTCAGCAAAAAGGGTCAAGTACCTTTAGTTTTGAAGGCAAAATTACACAGCTTGCATACGTAAGGCCGTACATCAGTATGAGTGCGGATATGTTTTTTGAGCATGCTTGGCTTCTTGCAGCGAATTCCACATTCTTCACAAATGTACTTTCCTCGTCCACGACCTCTGACATAGACATAATCCTCATTTGATTTATACCTGTCAGAAGAGAGAAAGCATTTAAATCATAGGGACTCTAGGTCACGTGCATGCACAAACATCACTTGTATGCATCCGATCCTGGTCCTGTATATACATCTCATCACAACAAATCTATGAAGTCCTGAATTTTCAGTCTGGAACTCAAAAAGTATTTGTCTTCCAGGGAATACACTGGTCACAGTGTGTTTCAACAATATCACAGAATCAATGTTAAGGGTTTGAAGGGACCTCAAAAAATCATCAAGTCCAAAGCCTCTGCCGGAGCAGGATCACCTATAGCAGGTCACACAGGAATGCATCTAGGTGGGTTTTGAAATTCTGCAGAGAAGGAGGCTCCACAACCTCTCTGGAAAGCCTGGTCCAATCTTTTGTCACTCTCCCAGTGAAAAAGTTTTTCCTTACGTTTATGTGGAACCTCCTATGCTCCAGATTGCACCTGTTGCCCCTGCTCACTGAAAAGAGCCTGTCTCTGTCCTGACGCTCACCCTTTACATATTTATAAACATTAATGAGGCCACCCCTTAGTCTCCTCTTCTCCCACCTAGAGAGATCCAGCTCCCTCAGTCTTTCCTCATAAGGAAGATGTTCCACTCCCTTAATCATCTTTGTGGCTCTGTGATGGACTCTTTCAAACAGTTCCCTGTCCCTCTTGAACTCAGGGGCCCAGAATTGAAAACAATATTCCAGGTGTGGCCTCACCAGGGCAAAGTAGAGAGGAGGAGAACCTTACTCGACCTACTAACCACCCCCCTTCTAACATACCCCAGGATGCCACTGGCCTTCTTGGTCACAAGGGCACGTTGCTAACTCATGGTCATCCTTCTGTCCACCAGGACCTGTAGGTCTCTTTCCCCTACTCTGCTCTCCAACAGGTCTGTCCCCAGCCTACACTGCTACATAGGATTGTTCTTTCCCAGATCCAAAACTCTACACTTGCCCTTCTTGTATTTCATTAAATTCCTCCATGCCCAGCTGTCCAGCCTGGCTAGGTCTTGCTGTCCCACACAACTCTGCAGCTACAAGCTCCCACTCCTGAGTGCTTCTGGAAGTCAGTGGGGAGAAGCCAGGGGAAGAGGCACATAGAGAAGTTTACCCTCAGTGCATAAAAAGCAATTTGCATTTTGTACCATGCCCCATTGGGCCTGTCTGGACCACATGAGAGCCTGAGTGTAAGGACTTGGACACCATTCCTTGACTCTAAGCTGTTTCCCTTGCCAGGGGAGCATGTGCATCCTGACTGCAGTATGACAGTCTCATCTGGGACACTGGCTGTGTCTGTCCTTCATTGCTTCACCTTGCTTCTTGAATGGTGCCAGGCACTTCAGATGCCCTTTCTGAATGCTTTTCTGTCAAGCCTGTTTCATATATAAATATTATGAATAAGAACAACAAACCCAATAATAGATATTATTTTATTACTCACTGATTCCCTCTTCTCTTCTGTCACTGTGAATTCCCAGCCTTGTGCTTTCAGTGCTCTACCCTTCAGTCCTCAACCCATACCACTACACTTGTCCTTGTTGTATTTCATTAAATTTCTCTCCCACTCTCCAGCCTAAGTTTCACTCAATGGCAGCACAATCTTCTAGTGTGTCAGTCACTCCTCCCAGTTTGGTGTCATCAGCAAACTTGCTGACGGTGTTCTGTGTTCCCTCATCCAGGTCGTTGATGAATATATTGAATAGTACTCAGTACTGACCCCTGAGGGACTCCACTAGATACAGGTGTCCAACTAGACTCCATCCCATTGACCACAACTCTCTGACTTTGTTTCCTTCAACCAGTTCACAATCCACCTCACTACCCAATCATCCAGACCACATTTACTCAGTTTAGCTGTGAGGAAACTGTGGGAAACAGTGTCAAATGCTTCACTTCAATCAAGATAAACCACATCCACTGCTCTACCATCATCTATCCACCTGGTTATGTCCTCATAAAATATGAGACCAAGGTGCTATAATATGAGAATAGCATAAACACCTTGTGAGGAAACAGATCAGCTATCATTCCCACAGACAGAGCACAACTTCAAGTAGAAGTCTTCATGTTGGATTTAACTGCAGTCTTGTACAACACAGACACCTATCACCACTGAAAACAGTGTTGTTCTGCAGAGTGGTTCATGTAACTATTTTAGTGTATTTATCATTTGGGATCAGGCAAATCATAGAATCATAGAATTGTTAGGGTTGGAAAGGACCTCAAGGATCATCTAGTTCCAACCCCCCTGCCATGGGCAGGGACACCTCACACTAGATCAGATTGCTCACAGCCACATCCAACCTGGCCTTAAAAAACCTCCAGGGATGAGGCTTCCACCACCTCCCTGGGCAACCTGTTCCAGTGTCTCACCACCCTCATGGTGAAGAACTTCTTCCTAATATCCAATCTGAATCTACCCATTTCTATTTATTTTATATTCCCCCTAGTCCTATCATTACCTGACACCCTAAAAAGTCCCTCACCAGCTTTCTTGTAGGCCCCCTTAAGATACTGAAAGGCCACAATAAGGTCTCCTGGGATCCTTCTCTCCTCCAGACTCAACAGCCACAACTCACTCAGTCTATCCTGATGGGAGAGGTGTTGCAGCCCCCTAATCATCCTCGTGGCCCTTCTCTGGACACACTCCAGCATGTCCAGAACCTTCCTGTAATAGGGGCTCCAGAACTGGATGCAGTACTCCAGGTGGGGTCTCACCAGAGTGGAGTAGAGAGGGAGAATCACCTCCCTCAACCTGCTGGCTATGCTTCTCTTGATGCAGCCCAGGATGTGATTGGCTTTCTGGGCTGCAAGTGCACACTGGTGGCTCATGTTGAGCTTCTCATCCACCAGCACCACCAAGTCCTTTTCTTCAGGGCTGCTCTCAAGCCAGTCACTGCCCAGCCTCTATCAGTGCTTGGGATTGCCCTGACCCAGCTGTAGGACCTCGCATTTGGTCTTGTCAAGAGGCTGGTTTGGGCCCACCTCTCCAGCCTGTCAAGGTCCCTCTGGATGGTATCCCTGTCCTCAATCTTGGAAAAGCCTATTTTTCTCCATTAAATATATAGGAAAAGCAGATGACTAGCAAGGATGTATGTATTTACACTACAGATGCCTGAAGTCTCCAGAAGGGACACCAAGTTGACTTCACTCAGGTTTGTGCTGCTTTAAAAATATAATGGGCAACGTCCAAGATGCATACTTAGCAGAAAGCTGTTAAAGGACATTTTCTTAGCACAGGCATAAGCATTCTATGCTGCTTTTGCTGATTACATAGTGTGTAGATAGATAATAACATATGCAAATCTATGTAAAGCTGTACATTGCCTTTACTATCATGAGAAATTGTTAATAGGAAATCTAACAGGGCCCAGAAAATATGCTACGGCTGTTCTGAAGTTTTGAAGACTGCTAGGCATTCCCTAGAGGGAGAATTTCATCCTCATTCAGCAAAAGTAAAATCCAGAAATTGTGGTAACTGATAAATAGTATCTTTTTTTCCTGTCCCCTGTCCTCCATTGCCCTCTTGCTACACAGCACAAAGCACTTTCCGTCACCCTGCGGATGTGAAGCCCACAAAATATCGTTAGTTCTGACAGCCAGTGCTTTAAATAAATAAGGGAGAATGTGAGAGATTCTGTTGAAGTGATGATAACTCTGCAAGAAGCAATTTTTGGGTTACAGAGCTGAAACATTTTTCAAGTGTGCTTTTCTTGGATGAACACTTCTTCCATATGTTCAGCTATATCACTGGCACTATAAATACTGAAGCTAATGCTTTAGAAGTATACTGTCCTGTTCCCATGTCCATCTTGTTATCTATTACATACATTAGCTCCTCTTTAAAATGTGGATGCCTAAATTCATGTGTCTTCATGTCCTTTCCAATAAAGTTGGCTCTCTCCCTTTGTCTTAATTGTCCCTGGCACCATAGGCAAAACTATGGGGGGGGGTTGGGGAGGTGTTGTTTTGTTTTTATAATATTTCTGAAGTTCTGTTTTTCTCTTTTCCATTTCCCAGGTTCTCCTGAATACACACATCCCAATGACTCCGAGCCATCTCTCTATCCACAGCTTCATCAACTACCTCCAGACCTTATCCATTTTATCTTCTTTTAATCTCTCCTTAAAGTCTGATTTTGCTGGAATGGCACCCACCATATCTTCCCTGATTGATAATGGTAATATAAATTCTGTGTTATAATAACATGTTTTCTGTTGCTCCATCTTCTGCCTGATCTCATCCCATCGGCTTCTGTTACCAGCAGAAAGACAATTAAGACACTGTCTCTTCATCATTCATATGGATGGTTCTTGGCCATAACTGACTTTGACTCTCTACAGTTCACCATAAATAATTTAACATTTAAAGAACCTGAAAGACCAGAAGACTGAGCCTATGGTTATTATCTTTCCAGTCCCTAAGAATATTAGATCTTATTATTAACTCATGCCTCTCTCAAAGCCTTCTGTAATCCCCCCTTATGACTACATAACTTTCATATGACTAGGGGCACTGCTGCTCTTGATTTGAAGGGGACTCTTAGAGTTAGTAAGCTTTAACAAACCCCAAAGTCTTGCAATTTCTATCCAGAATGTTATTTTATTGGGGATTTTCAATTAGAGTCTATTAATGATAGACACAAAAGAACTAACAAAACCAAACTGTGAACGTCTGCTCTCAGCTGAGAATATCATTAAGGCCCCTTCTTTTCACTTCACACCATTAGTAACTAACTGTACTGCAGCAAGTACTGACATTCAAATTGCTGCTTATTTTTGAGGAACACTGCTTCATATCCCATTGGTTTTGCAGTCACGGATGATGGAGAGCAGATTTTGTGATTCAGATAATTTCATTTGAATCAAGCCACCTGCCAGAGGTAATAATATGGTTGCTAGCCTCTTCATCAAAACCCCCTCTGCTGCCATGCTTACAGGCTTTGGTGCAGTGAGGTGGTGATGTGCTGTGACATCTGCTTTTCACTTCAACTCTGTTCATTCTGCTCCTTTAGCTTCTCATTCACCCCCAGCCCAGTCTATTTGCTTTTTGCCCAAACTGCCATGAGTGTCTGTTCCACTCCACTGGCACAAGGCAGCTGTACAACTGCACTTCCCTGCCCAGCAGACAGGCTTTCCAACAAACCCCAAACTGACAACCACAGATCTTTCTCAACTATGGATTCTGAATTGTCTCCTTTGCACTTACGAAACAAATGCAATCAAGAAGCCTAAGCAAATCCACTCCCCAAGACAAATTAAAATCAAAATCAAAATACCCTGCTGAAACAAGGTATCACTATGCATGCTCAGCTGTTCAGGGAAGCAAACAGAGACAACAGATATTTGCTGCACACTTCAGTGCACTATTTGTGTGTACTGAGATGATATCAAGATGAACTTGAGGAGAGTAGAGTAGAACAAAAAACAGAAGAGCTCTACAAACAGCCAAGAGCAAGCAAGCATAGAAAAGCTACCCATGTTAAAAACTAGCTTTCAGAAGTCATGAGCAGAAACCTGAAGAGGAAGCCAAACACAATAGTCAGGGCAGAAAACAATGACAAAAGTGCTTATAGTATCTAAAAAAAATAATTAGATAAATCTTTAAAATAGCCAAACTAATGAAAAGAATGAATCTACAGTTTCACAAATAATCCCTACAAAATGTACAATAAAATCATGAAGTAAAAGGAAAGAGTGGACCCGTTAACACTACATCATCTTGTTCACTGTTGCTTTGCAGGTTATATGCTCCTGTTGAAGAAGTCCCAGTGTACTGCACAGACATTTGTCTCCCTTACTCCATAAATTAATATGCACATCAAGTTTTCTTAGGTTTTGCCTTATTCAAAGGATATCTAAACATAGCCAAGTATTACTAGGAGGCATTACTAAGTGAAGTGTGAATTATGTGACTTTATACAAAGTTTCACAGACCTTACTGGTGTAAAGGGAAACTTGAGGTCATGTAAGTAACATATACAGCTTCTTAAAGAAGGTACTAGATGGCAGAGGCATTTTGTAGTGCGACCTGTTGTACTCACACTGATCTGAATCCTCCTGTAACTTGCTTTTCTTAACACACTTTTCTAACCTCTCATCATGGAGCTTACATCAGTGCAGGCTATCTTCAGCTGGGTGATCCAAATTCAGAAATGATGCATAGTGGGAAGCAGGGAAATTTTATACTTCAAAGTGGGAGTAAGTTGAAGCAACAGCTCTTTAAATTTCTTGTAAGCTTAGGCTCACTCCTGAATTTGGGTCGCTCTTTTGTAGCCAGGCTTGGGTACTAGGACAATGTACAACTACAGAGAACAGCCAGGATCAGGGTGTCTGGGCCAGCATACCTACAACAATCTCCCAAATAACATTTTCAGTCTTTCAGGCAAGATGTAGGCTATAGTCCTTCAGCGCTGCAGACTACAGAGATATGCCAATGTTCATTTCATGAAGACTGTTCAAGTGGAGCCAAAACACATGCAGGACAACTGAGATTTTAAAGGGTACAAGCTGACAGAAACAGGAAAGGGATGAACAAACTTCTCACATCTCAACCTTGACCTATTTAGTTATCCCAATGAAGTAACGCTGTGAGACCATCAGAGTTTGGCATGACTGAAAACCACATCTGTTTAGTCAACTGACTATTCAAATTAATTAATTGCATCATTTCTTAATTCTATAAAATTAAACAATGTCTTCCATTTCAGAGTACACTGCAGAGGCAGGCAAGTGTCCATTTCATTTCCTTTTTAGAACAAACTTTATAAGCCTAAAAAAATATTAACAAGTTTTCAGGTCTCTTTTTTCCCCTCTCATTGCTACCCGCTTAGTTATCACTTGAGTGATGGTCATGGGAAAATTAAACATTTTTTTCATCAACCATACATGACAGATCTATAGATTAGGCTAGGCACCACAGACTTCACTGTCATCTTACATTTTATCTCCAGAGTCCAGCTTCAGTAAATAATACAAATTACAATGAGAATAAGCATGCATTTGAGTGAGTGGAGGCACACCAAGTGTAGAAATGGAAAGATACTCTCATGGAAGCCATTAACACCAATGAAATGGTATAGAAAATATCAAAGTATGAACTGTTTATCCATTTCTTCACACATAAGGAATAAAAGTAATGGTTTTAAGCGAGTGCTCTCACACATATTGAAAATATAATTGTCCTAATAGCAAAATAAAGCCAAGGGGAAGTATAGAGGTACTCTGCACGCTAAGACTAACATATACACAAAAAGGCAAAAGACTTAAGAGCTACAAGACATGGCAGGAATACAGGAGACTGCTCACATCCTAATCCACTCATATTCATTTTCAAATCCCTTTAAATGACAGGCTGAGCTTGAACGGTCCCGTTGCATTTTCTTACCCTCCTTCAAAGATTTTAATTCGTATCGGCTCAGTTTGTTTGGATGTAATGTCTTTATCTCCATGCATGTCTCCTTTTACTCTTTCTTTTATAATACTGCCCACTACTTTCTTTTCAAGCTTGCTGCCAAACAAGAAGAATGGCTCGTGTTTCATCTGCAGAACAAAGTCAAGGAAGGGTGTTACTGCTGGAGCACACAATAAACGCACACTTCATTTCAAGTACTTTTAACATTGCAAATCAAAGCCAAACTCTCATTTTAGTGCAACTCTCTAAGATGAATTAACTTGTCCCGGTTAATTGACAGGCATCATGGACAAATTTTTATGAGAGTCTTGACAGAGAAGACAGCACCATACCCTTCCTCTGGAAAAAAAATAACGGAAAATTGAGATAGAAAAGCCTTAGAAGGTAATTTATTGCCATTATGGAATTTTCCCTGGCACCATTATCTACTGCTTAGTCTGTGAGGAAGAGTCAGTATGTAAAAGATACTAGATGGCTCTGAAGATCCTCACCCAATTTTAACTCTAATCCTTATTTACAAATGCACATGGGATATTTGTGTCTGATACTGTTTGAATCAGAGCATGATAAAAACAAAGGACAAAATAAAAGGAGATAATGTATCACCTTCTGGCACACATGAAGGGAGGGCTTTAAAGGCCTCACCTTTCACAGCTGATTTTGAAAACAGAGACAGAAACAGCGGAAGCAGCAGAGCTTGTAGAAGGTAAACTGAGACTCAAAAGCTGTCATAGGAGGATGGCAATGGTTGATTTCCCAACAGGGAATATTTTTTTATTAAAAAACCCCAAAACATTAAAGTACATATCATAGTTTACTAATATTTTCTCAAATAAAGCTATATTTAATTGTATTAAAATCTCTTACTTACCTGAGCAAACTGCTTCCATGCACTTGATGACGTCAGTTTACCATCTCCAGGTCTATGCATAGCAGCCAGAGTGTAGATTTCCATGGTGTTTTTTTGCTTGGACCTCAGAAGTGCTAGAGTGGTCTTTGTACTTAGCCCAGATGGGTTCGGGTTACATGAACTTATACACCATGAAGCATAAACAGAAGATTTGAGGGTTGGCTGCTGAATGTAATTGGGTTTTGTATAGTTTAAGAAACACCAGCTCACAGTAGTAGTAGTGCGCAGACTTGGGAATTGAAGGATCTGCTGAAAATCTGCTACGTCTGTCAGAAGAATGGTTGAGCCTGTGACCTTCCCACTGGTATTGGATGACATCTGGACTAACATCCCAAGAGGCAATTTTTGATGTTTCAGTTGGTCTTCAGGCTGAATGTCTGCTGGTGGCAATGAAGACCGCTGTGGACTCATGCTCATATCTGAGGCTGTTTCGTCCACATCCAGCTCCTCTGGTGAGTCTCTCCCCTCAGAAGGGCCACTGGACTTCTGCCCAGGTGATGTGGAATCAAAACTGGAAAGTTTCTCCCTGCTCAGTGGGGAAGCATCAGCTGTTGGCGTGCTGACAGGTGGGAAATCCTGAGATGATGAGGATGACAGGGGTGAAGAGGATGACACAGATGGCAGATTTTCTTTTGGCTCAGTAGCACAGCTCTGCCTTACTAGTTGAGGCTTCTGCATTCTTGGAAAATCTTTCTTTATATCTGAATTCGTTAACTCAACTGCACTTAGCTCCTCAACTATCTGCCCATACATTTTTTCTTCTTTGACTCGTTTCTGCTGCTTGGTCTCCATGAAGAGGTCTAAGCTGCTGGCTGGTGAAAGCATTCTTTTGCCTCCACCCAGGGTAGAAGCCATGTCAGAACTGGAAGGCAAACAGAGGGGAATTGGTGGCTCCAGTCCAAGTGGTAGTGTCTGTGGCACTTTCCACAAAGGATACTTTTCTAGCCCTCCATGCTGACCCAACATCTGAGCTATGTTAAATCCAATTCCTTGCATGGTTGCATTAGTTGCCAATGTTCTTTGAGAAACAGTCTCATCAACTTTACAAATTACAATTGCAGGACTATTGCTCTGTCCAAGGATCTGGGAAATGCTTGTGTACATGACACTACCATAAGATGGCACATGGGTTTGAATCCTGACAGGAACAACTGTTCCTGGCAAAGACTGTAGAGATCCATCAGCTGGGGAGTCAAAATCTGTCTGAAGATGCTCAGAGGAGGTATCTGTTGGTTTAATGCTATGGTCTGACTGGTACTTCGCAAGAGTATTTTTGAATACTGCTCAGATGTTCCTGAGTAATGCTGGTATGTTTGCTCTTTAGCATGCACATAATCATCTGGTTTCTTTCCAATAAGCTCTGGCACATGTTCCAGATGATAACTTGAAGGAACATCTGTTTGGAAAGGCTGTTTGACATAAGATTTCTGTAGCTGTTGAACAAAATGATGCTGGAAGTGTAGAGGTTCTGTACATGACTGCCACAAGACAGGCTGCTGAGAAGGTGGTAAGTGAACCATGCAGACAGCTGGATAGGGGAACTGAAACAAGGTGCTATGAAGAGAAGGAAATGGGACTTTTTCCTGATGTGCAAATAGCTGCTGCTGCTCTGACGGATGTTTGTTAGAAATATAAGGTGCTTGTTGGATCAAGGGAGTCCTTAACATTTCCGGGCTACCTGCAAGAAGAGCCTGTTGCTGGGCAAGTTGGGATGAGCTATTACTAAGTTGAGCACAAGAGACAACAGCCTGTTTTCCAGAGTCCTCTACCTGAATGGGCTGAAGTACAGAGGAGGGGGAGTGATGCCAGGCAAGCTGGGAGGAGCGAAGACCAGCCTGTGCATGCTCCATCTGCTCCTGCTTTATACTTTGTTCTGTGCTCTGATCAGTCTGGGAAATCTCTGGAAAACCACTGAAGGAAGCCTGACGAACCAAGAAACACTTCTTCCTTTCTCGAGATGGAGACAGTGCTGTAGTCGGTGTCCCAGCTGAAGAGGCATGAGACAGGTTCCCATAATCAAAAGATTTACTTCGGATCTCTGGGATTTCAGCAGCATGGGGACAGGGCATCTGTTCAGATGAGCAGCGTCTCATTTCCCTCTGATGGTGATGCCCAGGGACGGAAAGCGAGTAAGCACCAGCTGGAACTGTTAAAAACTCAGACTGTTTTCCAAACTCATCTTGCCTGGGAGGTGTGATGAACTTCATATTCTCTTCTCTTTCAAAGGACATTGAAAAACTTGAACTGTGGGACAAATTACTTTCTTGGCTAGGGCTGCGAGAGAGGCTTGTACCTGTGGACTCGAAGCTGGATTCTCCAGAGGAGTGCTCCATGTCAGCCAGTCGTAAACGCTTCTTTTTGGGTGGTAGCTTTTCAGCTGGAAGTTGAGAAAGGGTTTCACTTCTCTGGGGCCACTGGAATTCTTCGGTGGGTCTCTCTGGTTCTTTACTCTGCACTTCTTTATCCTTCTCAGGCTTATCTGGCTCCTCCGTGACACGAATTTCAGGTACCTGTATGTTGTGCTGACGAACCAACCTGGGCTGCATATGATACGGTTGAGGCTGCTGCGATGGAGATGGCTTACTGGTGTCAACACTTTCTGTTTGTGGAGCTCGGTCTGGGCTCATTGGAGACTCACAAATCTCACTCTCACATGCTTCAGATGGTGAATAGATCTTTTCCTGCTGGCATGCAATATGTTCTGTAGATTCAGACCGTTCAAATGAGTTTGGCCTGCTCAATGAATTTGTGTGCTGAATGACAGAGATGACATTTCCAGGGGGCTTTCTAGACAGTGATTCTGCAGCCTTTTCTTGCTCTGCAGTGAAGGATGAGTCTTCCAGAGAAGCTGCTGGGCTTCCAGAATGCAAGTAAGGCCTGCAGATGTCAAAACGCTCCGTGTGGCAATGGGCAGCACTGTCCAGACCTTGAAGGGCAAATCCACTCCTTGGCACTTCCTGAATTTGGGATTTGGGATCAAAGTCCAGAGGCTGAATTCCCCGGTGGTGCCAGTTGTACTGCTGCAAAGCATGGGGCTGTCTTCCTCATCACCAACACTTTCTTCTTTCCTGCGCTTTCTGTTCTCAAAAGTTGTTCCAAGCATCGACGGCACCGCCTGCAATTGTCCCAGTGGATCAACAAAGTACTCTCCTGCCTTGTTCACTCCAGCTAAGGATGGCGAGTCCCTGTAGTTGTGCTTCTGAGCTTCAAATTCTTCCCATGTTCTGTAGTGCTTTCCACTGGCATCATAGTCATAAAAGGTCTTGTCTCCTTTCTTCTCTTTTAAGGATGATCCTTTGTCACCTGCTGTCGGTCTGCTGGAAGTGATAATGATATTTTTCCCTGGTCTTCCATGATAGTCAGAATCTGAGTGCCCCTCCTGCACAGAGGGCAGTTCAAAGGCGGCCTGTCTTCTCAACATCCTTTGGTGTGATATTCCCACTGTTCCAGGGTAAAATACATCATCTGAGCCAGTCATCTTCTCATCAAATGAATGGCTTCCTCTCAGAGATGGGGGAACACTTAGGCTGTTTGCAGAAGAGGTTGGCATGGAGTTACTTCTAATAAGAGGAGAGGAATCTACTGGGGGCTCTAGAAGGATGGGCATGTCACTCTGCTGACTGACTTGGTAGAGGTTGGATTCATTTTTGATGGATGATGTGGTCGTCTGGGATTGTCTGGAGTCTGTATTGCTGCCTGGATAAACATGTGTAGATTTAATAGTGCTCAAATTACTGGAGTCAGTGCGTTCCTCTTTATTTGGAGTCACTGGAGAAATGTGTTCCTCAAGCATCTTGATATCTAATCTGTTATTTAAAAGAGGTAATGGCTCTGCTTTGCCCTTTCTACCCATTAAACTGTGTTCCTGATTTGTTGTGGCTACTGTTACTGCTGTCCTTTGATTAATCCTATAGAACTTCCCAAAGATGATCTCTTCATAAGACTTTGCATTAGTATTTGGTGGGCTGATTTGCTGCTCAGCACTTTCTGAACGGGAAAAATAACCAGAGTCAGTGCTTCCTTTACTGTGTGGGCTCAGGAGGTTTAATGACTGCTCAGAATCTTGCCCTTTTTTCTCTGACAGTCTTAGTGCAAGTCGCTGTTTAACTGTATGAGAGTCATCAGACTTGGTACTTAAGGATGGGGTTTGCAACATATCAGAGCAAATATATGGTGAGCTCTCACTGGGTAACTGAATTCCACTTTTTGGGATAATCAAAATGGGCACTTTCAGTGGCCCCACCAAGGACTCTTCCATGGAGGAGTGAAAACTGCTCCTGCTAGCAATGTCCAGGGGGAGCTGCGGGACAGGGCTCAGTTTGTCAGGTCCTTCCATTAGCAGTGGGGTCTCCTCATCAGTGTCTGTGCTCTGCTCACCATCTGAATGTATTTCAGCTTCCACGTCAATGTAGCTGGCATCCAGGTCCAACTTAGAGACTGCTGACTCTGTGAAAGGTACCAATCCTGCTTTAATTGCATGGGCATGTGACTTCCTGTGCTTGTAAAGGTTGCTTTTCGTCTTGAAGGAGAAACCACATGGAACACAAGGGTATGGTCGCTCCCCAGTATGAGACCTAATATGCTTTTTAAGTACACTAGGTTTGGCACAAGCCCGATTACAGTAAGGACAAATGTACTTGCCAGGCTTTTTGGGTTTGTGCTCCTTTTTGTGAGCATCTTCTGATTGTTCTAAAGATTTTTGTGAATATTGGCTGTATGCAGGGTTCAAACTTGAAATCTTCTTTCTGGAGAAACCTCCGCTATGGCTATGCGTATGGAAAGGAAACAAGTCCTCTGAGGCAACTGACTGCAAGTGGCTAGGAAACTGCCATGGAGGGCCTTCCAAGCTCTGATGTGGCTTCATGTTGTGCAAGAAGCCTTGTGGCAATGAATGCTGTGGGAAAGAAAGTGAATGTTGACATGAGTAAGGGCTTGGACGATGCTGTGGATATTGCTTCTCCGTGACTTGCTGTGCAGCTTCACTTGATGATACCAGTTTCCCAGAACTAAAAAGTTGTGCTGATGCTGTGTTTCCTATTTGCTCGTGATCTATTTGTGGTTGCCTCTGTACTTCTTGATTGCCAAAAGTGCTCATCTTAATAACAGCTGAATGTTCTTGCCTCCATCTACTTGGTACTTTAGCAGTTTCTCCAGACCTTGAGGTAGCTTTTTGCCCTATAGCTGTGTCCCCAGAGTCCATTTTGTTACACAAGGTCTTAAGTGCTAGTTCACTTGAAAGCTGTGCAGACACATGGAGTGTGTCCAAACCTGTGCTTCTCAAAGTTTTGTTGCTCCCATTTTTCCAGGGCTGTTGCAAGCTGACAGACTTTTCTTTCTCTTTGGAAAGGTCCACGCAGTAGTCTATAGGCATTAGATTTGTGTCTGTACACTAATGTAAGTATTCTACACCTCTGTTCATGGCAGGAACTTTCCTAAACAGTTTCTCATACATTTGCAAAGACTTGTTATAGCATTTGGACATTTCTCATTCGTATTAAATACTGAGATGCAGAATGACCCAGAGATATTTGTGATCTACTAGAGCAAAGTTCTCTTCATCTCTTCCATGGTGACACAGATATCTGTATGGAAAAATTAGAAAAAAGAAGTCCCATATATCAATTAATACAGCCATACTAAAAAACACTGATGCAATCAATTGCACTTTCACTGAGCCTTACAGGAAAAGTATTGAGGGACTAAAGCAAAGGTAACTACTTTTCACAAAATTCCCTTTTGTGAACAGACACAGTAAAGACTGGCTCTGGAGATTGCACACAAGTATAATCACTATTCAGTAAAAGCCCTAGGAATAGAAAAGAGAGTTTTACACTTTCCAAATTGAACAGTAGCTTTGAAAGGCTTTCTGGGGGCAGTTTAAAGGCTCGATTCTCAGAAAGTCCATCACCTACGTACAAAGCGCTTGCAGCAAATCACAGCTGAAAATAAGAGTCCTAACACTGTGCATGGGAATCACCTTATCCAGTATTACTCACCTATAGTTCAGACATGTACTTTAATCACCTGGTCTTCCTCTAAAGTCAGAGGAGGGTGATTAGCACTTGCAGAGGAGAAATTGGTCCATGTTGTGATAGGTGCTTCAAACATAGAGGACGTCTGTGCACTATGGAGATGCTTGTTTCTCAGCATTGGCTAGGCAATACCTTAGAGTATATAACATATTCTAAGATGGCTAAAGTGAGGTACTTCTTAACTTGGACCATCTAACTGATTTCACAAGAATGTGTTATTCACCCTTTGACAGTACTTTTAGACAGTCCAAACATGCCATTATTGGTACCTTTCCACATCTCCATCTCCCAATCACTTTATTGAATTTTAGTGAGAATGTCTTACTAGAGATAAAAAGTATTAGAAATGAGCTATCAGTGTGACTTTAGCAATTTAGATTTCAATGTTGAAACATTTCTATCCAGCTATACATGCACTTTTTATGCTTAAATGAAATTGGTTCCCACGGTTCCATTATAAAGGAGAAAAGCTCAGAGGTATGATTTTCAGAGACATGTACAGCATTTGAATCTGAAAAACAATCACAGAATTGTCAGGGACCTCAAAGATTCCAAATTCCCTGTCATGTGCAGGGACACCTCACACTAGATCAGCCTGCTCAGAGCCCCATCCAGCCTAGTCTTAAAAACTTCCATGTAGGCTTCCTGCTTCCATATTATCCAAACACAGGATATTTTCTGAATGAAACAATGAGAATTATAAAGACAATCATGATTTTACAATAGCAAGGTAAAGGCTAAAAAAAAGGTATTAGGTACTGGAACATTTTCCATTCCTACAGTGGAACAAATAAATTTGGCTTGAAGAAACATTAGCAAAGTGCAGGGGAAAAAAACACCACCAGGTAATGGGAATATATGATTTAGTTTTTTTAATATGAAACAATTACCTGCATCTTCCAGGCATCTAACAGGCATGACTATCTTCAATTTTCCTGTAGAAAGAAAAAGAAAAGGTCATCAGAAATTATTGGTATGAAGTATTGTTGGTATGTTGGTTCGTTGGTATGAAGAAATTGTTCTGTTCTTTACAGTAGACATCCATAAATTTCTTTTATCCATCCAATGAAAAAAGTTCATGTTTTGTCTTAAAGGACTAAGCAACCACCTATTGAAGAATATGATCATGAGTCTTTTTAAAGCATTTAGGTTTCCAGTGTGTAAATAAGTAACTGCAAGTCTAAACCAATGCAGTCTCACTCTTCCTGAATCGGGAAAAAAAGAGAGCTGCCAATGTCCGTCTTCATTCCTACACCTTTGTTAAGTATGGATTATCCCTGAATCCTATTTGCAAATCCTCTTTCAGTGTTCTCTCCAGCTAATACTTTTAGACTCCAGGCCTCTGATCATACATTTCAGGGACCAGAACAAAATCCTAGTCAGGCTGTCACAACTCAGGTGCAAGAAAATGTAGTGAAATTCAAGTAGGTTTCCAAATCAGTTAATACCAATGGGATACTGCTCAAGGATATATGGCTGCCTTCTCAAAGAAGAAGCCTACAGACCAAAGACATAGATAAAAGACTTCTGTGACTGCCATGATTTGCCCCTATCTGATTGTCACCAGACTGCAGGCTACTACTGTCTATATTGACAAAAAGACTAGCACAGAAAACAGGGACCCTGAACACCATATCACTGCTGTAAAGAGTATTTCTCCCATCAAAGCAGGACTCTCCCAGTTTTCAACACTTTTATCCTGGACACAGACTTTGTCTTTTGTTTCATTAAAAAAGGATGCTTGTTCAATTGTGACAACAGAAGCAACAATTATAGCTTTTCTTTAGGACAAAATTCAGAGCATCTCTAAAGAATGGATCTTTAGAAACAGCTGGAGTATTAGCTTCAGAGTATGACATAAAGGCTACTACAGTGATCCTCAATTAGACACTGCCAGAAAACCAGCTAGAGCACTTGTGCTTCTTCCATTGTATAAAACGAACAGATACCTTTTAATTCTTTGTAATTTCAAAGAACAAATGGACATTAGTAAAGCCCCAAGACTTCAGCAGAATTGTTACTGTGCTACTTGTTACCATTTACTTATTTGATATTACAAGTAATATATTGGTAGTGTGACAGCAACATTTAAGGGACTGTTGGTTTGTCAAATGTGGATAACATTTTTAAGTTGTAACTACGGAGAAATCTCCTGTAGTACAAAATAATAGCAAGCTGTCAAATAAAAACCAGAGTACTTTAGGTCATGATGTCATTCAGCTTTGATGCACTAATGGCTATTTAAATAACCCACTTGTCAAACTATCTAAAAATGCAATCCTAGTAATATTTTTGGTCAATTTTTATTTTCTTAGTTTGCTTCCTCACATAAAAAGGAAAAAAAAATCCTCATCCATGATTTACAGTGTATCAGAAGTTGTTACTACTGAGCAACTCCATAGTACTTCACAAGGAAATGCCATGTAAGTGGCAAAATAATTTTTGGCAGCTGAGCTAAACTGAAATTCAGATCAGTAATGATTCCAATATAGAAGCATGGATGTATAGGAGAATATCTGGCTTGAGAAGTAGAAACATGGATGAGAGCAAATGTTCCTCATTGAAAGATCATAAAGTTATTAGCCATCTTCAAAAGAAAAATACTTTACTCCTTATTAGGCAGTTTTGCAAATGATGAAAAAGACATTTCTAGGAGACAGGAGAATCCTTTCTGTTCCATACTCCCTCTACCAAGAGCATCTTTAGAGAAAAATCTTCCAGTCACAGAAATGTGACAGCAGTGGTTTTATCTGAGCAAAAGATGACGCTGATATACTTTCTGTTCTGGACCGAGACCTCTGTTGCAGAGTTCAAGCCATTCTGTGGTCCTGCTATTTTCAGAAGGGTTTATATAATTTTTTAACCTAGACTATGTAACAGGTATAGACTAATTACAGGGATTATTGATGGCTTAAGTTTGGTCAGAGTCACTCTCCCGAGGAAAATAAATCCCTTTCCAGAACAAACATCATAATTTCTGGTTTGGTTTGAGCTGCCATCCATCCTGTGTCAAAGGTGACTTTAACAATATTTCTTCCAGTTTCTTTGGAGTTTTTTTTCATTGTTGTTGTTGGTTTGGTTTTGGGTTTTTTAGGGTTTTTTTTTATTCTTTATTTTTACCTCCTTAATGGGAGAATGGCCTAACTGCAGAAATCTGACACCCTGGAAGCTAGTGCACATTCTGGGTTTTTTTCCAGTCCAGCCTCTATCTCATTTGTCTGCTTCCACAGCCTAGCTTAAACCAACAACAGACTTCCATTTTTCAACTGATTACTGTTGTTCCATGAGAAAACACCCTAAATATACTTTTCAATATTACCCTTCATCAAACATACACTATCCAATAGACAGAAACTCCCTATATTCCAAGTACTACTTATTTCAAATGAAGGAACTAAGGATGATAAAAAGGAACTAAGGATGATAAAAATGCATGTTTTCTTTAATACCTTTGGTCCAGTTCAGCTCTACTGGAGTGACTAAGAGAAGCCCACCTACACAGATCAGAAGCCATATGGGAGCTGCACTGAGCACATTGTCTGACACGAGTTGCAAAGTCCTGCCTGGCTAGGAGTCAAACCAGGTTTCCCTTGTAGGAATGTGTCCCAGGAGCCAGCTCCTCCAACCACACTAACTGCGCTATCTGCCTGCTTCAAACTGGGACATTTTACTTCTGTGAAAACTTTGAACATGAGAAGATTACTGGGAAACCAGAAGCTGTATTTCTGTCAGATACACCTACTAAATCAAGACTAGAAAGGAGCACTACCCTGTCACTCCTTTTCCTAAGGCATCTATGTGAGCTGCAAGTAGGGGACGTATATCTGGTTGACTGCAGAGCCCTAAGATTATTTCTTCCTTTCTTTCCCCCCCCCCCCCCTTTCATTTAATTTTTTTCCAGACCATTTAAATGGTTACACTCAACAACTTTAAAATAAAATTTGGCAAAATACAACTTTTACTACTTCTCAATTTGTAGCTCATGTTACAGCTCTTGCAAGTGAACAAATTGGAAACTTATGTCTTCCAGGCTAAATCCTGAGTGCAGCATATAGAATAAATATTGACTCTAGCGTAAGGACTAAGGGTCAGAACCAGCCCTGCTTTAAATCTTTTCTGTGCAGCTCTGCCAGCACGAAGCCAATCTAAAACCACAGCAACTGGCTCCTGAAGAATTCATATTCTATAGGGCAAGCATAGCATAGACAGGCTGCAGTGGCTCCTATGAAATCCTTACAATCATGCACAGGCCTCTGCCAAAACCATTATTAGACAAGTCTAGTTTACGTCTGGGATAAGCCCAGCAGCCAAGCAGCCTTACAAGAAAGAGAGGCCACCTCTGAGTGCTTCCACACCTGCAACTGAGAAGAAAATTGCCTTGGCCTTTTGGGAAGAAAGGCAGCAGATCTTGGCTTGCTGTCCTACCCCACATGTGCATCACTAATGATATTCTGCAAAAAGCTGTTTGGTGTTGACATCCCACTGGGGGTGTGTGTGTGGAAATAATTAAAAAAAACCCATTGGGTATCCTAATAAAACATTTAATAGCTTCAAACATAGACACAGTCAAAGGTGGGCTAAGCCTGAAGAAGGGCTCTTGACCAGCATTCAGTGCACAACTCTGAACTGAAGCATTTGACTGGCATGAAGATAGACAAGCATTCGTTCATCCTTCTTTGCAAAGATATGGATTCATTCACGGGCTGAGGATGTTACGTAGCAACATATGGAAGTGAATGCAGACCTTGGGCTATACAGCTTTGGCATTTTACACAAATAAAGCAAAGACGACCAACTGCATTTTTGTACCACTTGACATCACATTTGAGGTCTTTGAACTCCACTATTAACACTGAACTGCATTTTCAACAACCCCTGGTTAGAGGTCCCATCTGACTGTGGGTTTACAGCTAACCTTATACCTGTCCATCTCAGCACCTCAAAGGTTGATTGCAAATTCCTATGGCAACCACTGGCACTTGGTAAAGTCTTGAATTAGTGGGGAATGCAAGGATTTCTGCGCTTTTGCTGCCACTTGGCAGGAGTTGCAAGCCATCCTCTCACACATGCAGTTCCAAGAAGGTAGCCCTTTTAAAACAGATTATATACATTTGTTTTAATCTACCACTTTCTATATTGTAATTGCTCCTGTTACCTGTTCACATTTGAAGATACTACTCTAACAGTTCATTTAATTCCACCCCAGATGTTCCACCGGCCCTCATGATTCCAGCGCTTAACTGAACATATTACCATTCTCCAAAACAAGTCAGAGAATCACAGTTTTGGAAACACCCTGAAACATTTAGAATAATACATTTCTTTATAAGTTGGGCAGTGGAACTGCCAAATCATTACAATGTATTTTATCAAATATCACTTAAAAGCACCAGCCAATAAAAAAAGAAATACTATTCAGCAACTAGACATAGTACATAGAGTATTTACTACTAAATGATCAATCAGATTGTCCTAAGCTTACTTGAAGAGAAGCTACAGGGCAGGATCCGTTCTCCAGTGCTACAGTGGGTGCACACTGTGCTCACATTGATTCCCCAAGAAGCTAGAAATGAAGGGGCCTGACTAAGAGGATCCAGCTACAGATGCATCAAGGGTAGTGCAAGCTCACTGTGACCAAGAACAAGCTTTTACTGTCAGATTTTTATGAAAGCACCTTTCTGTCCCTGGTAGCGGCTGGTTTCAAGGGACACAATCTGTGCACATAAAATCTGGCATCTAGATTGGTGCAGTTATTTAAGTGCTTGCACTAACTTTGGCTCATATTTTGAAAACTATTCTAAACCACAGCATAGAGAGATGGCATTGGCAAGCACATTTTAGTTAATTGTAGTAGTATTGATTGTTTCATTCATGTTAAGGCTTTACCAAACTCACCTTAATCATGTTAATAAAGATAATTCAAACTATTATCTGAGACCATTATCTGAGTATGTTGAAGAAAATAATTGGAATTTGACTGCATAAAAGCATGCTGATGCCAACTAAGAACATGAATAATCAAATCTGTTGTACTCTAACATCTGTTAACCTTAACTGTACAAACTTACACCTGTCTCAGACATTTCATATACATTTCAATGGGTACATGCTGTGAAGAACAAAATTCTCCTTGCCTCATCTGAAGGTGATCCTACTGAATCGGAGGTCAGACACACTATCCCTTCTGTGATGACCTTACAGAAAAATCAGGTATGACACAAGAATCTCTCATTTAACTTCAAGGACATTTGAACAGATATGAGATTTGATTCTGAGCGATTGAAAGCCAACAAACTATTCCAACACCATGTAAAAGTAAGAGCTAAATTCTGCTCTACATTATGATGGTATGAATCTGAACCAAGGAGTTCCAAATTCTAGATTTATTCATCATAAAAACAAACAGATTTACACATCACTTAGGTTTAAGCTTTTACATCCTACATACCCATTATCTGAGGCTATTTGTTACAATATGAAAGCAAACTAATCCAACACCTTTTAGATGTGTACAGAGAAATTTGTAACATACATTGCAATAAGTGTTCAATTACATGGTAGTAAGAAAACATTGGCAATTTTCTTCAAGAGAAGCTGGCTTGCATCATAAATGCTAAGAGCACAGCTGCAGCAAAGCACTCAGTTTTTGCTGTGTTAAGTATCTTAAATACAATTTTAAATTGCCACTCTCTGTTGAAAAATAGCACCCCAAAAAATTCAAGTTGAGTATATTTTAAGAAGCCATAGAAGAAGCCTACAGCAGAAATGCTTTAACACTGACTTTTTCACTATAATGACAAGGACTGCTCACTCAAATCACTATTTCCCATTTCAGCATTATACACAATGTACACATTACTACTGGATGGAAAAAATGTATAAAAAAGCTTCCATGTTGCCAAGGTCCAATTGAACATAGACTTATTTCCACAAGATAACTTCTTTAAAAAAAGAAAGAGGTGGGGGAGAGAGAAAGCTACATAGAAGCCAAATTAATCTTCAACACTTCCTTTATAGGTATTAGTTTGTAAGCAAATTACACTTCTCCTTGAACTGAACAAAGCCCTGCTATTAAAAGAGATGCCAAAATAGCCATGCCAAAACAGCCACAGGACAAACAAACTTGTCAGTCATTTAGCAGCTAATTGATCTCTCTGATCCCATTGCTTTTAACTAATCAGGTAAATATTTTGTTTCTGCTTGTCTAACCTTGCTGTGCATGTACAAATCTGTCAGAGGTGCTTTAAGCATGTCACATAATACAAAATCTACCTGTTCTGGATGTCTGTCTTCTGATGTGGACATCCTGAATCCATCTCCACACACACACACAAAAAAAAGATTTGGATTATTCAGATATGAAACTAAACATGGGAATTACATAAACTGCTAATCTTCTCACACTGCTACTTATTTCCTTGGGGAACAAGTTAAAAAATGAAAACAGATGAGCAAAATACCAGTCATTTCCCCATGTAGACCTTAAAATGTGATGGCAGAGCAATGGTAGATCTGACAGACAGCATTTCCAGTGTTACTAAAACTTCAGAAGTCAACAAAAATAGCACAGTAATTTTACTCCCTGTCCCCCAAATTTTCTTTTGAATCCCAGTATGCAGCAACTTACAAGAGAGACACCAGCTCCTATGCAGAGAACAGTCAGAAACAGACATCCGCCACTAAGGTCTTTTTTAAATGCTATTTTGATGGCCTAAGTAAGGTTCATACGATGCCTAATGCCATTGGTCCTTATTTGCAGAAGAATCAGTTCCTCACATATATAAATTCAGAAGCAAACAAACAGTAGCAAATAAACAATGTATAGTAGTATCCAAAGCGGTGCTGAGATAGAAATTAACTCTAAATTATTGGGCTGATCTGTTTAGCAGCAAAAACTCAACTCTATCTCACTTTCCTCTGAGCCACAGCAATTGAACATAAGGATAGCAACTCTGGATGTGTTTAAAGGTCATCTGGATGTGGTTCTTGGACCTATGGTGAGAGTAGGGTTATCAGTTGGACTTGGTGATCCTGAGGGTCTTCTTTGATTCTGTGATTCTGTGATAAGATGGCCAATCCTTGAAAGTGTGAAATAGTTTCTGATCACTATTTGTAGGATTACTTTTTTTCCCCCACACCAGCAGTACAGAAAAGAAATGGAGCTTTGGCCCTGCTGTTGTCCCCGAACCATTATCATGTAAATTAATAGACATTATGTGGCCTCTGAAAGGCAAAATACCTAAATTCCATGACAAGCAAAGGTTGGGACACTAATCAACAGACCTGTGCTGCTAAGTCCCTGCTAAGATACCATACAAGTGTTTCCCCAAGCATTACCAGGGACAAAGAAAGATAAATCAAATCTCATGTCCATACTGCATCATTTTTAGGTAGAAAGAGATTATTAATGCAATGTGATGCCACTGGGACTGCAATCAAAATTTTGTATGTTCAAGAACTGGTGAAAAATACTGAGATTAAATAATTTCTTCTCAATTTAACACAAAGAAAAATGTTAATCAGAAAGGGAATTCTCACACTTTATCAAGGGCAGATTAACTAAACTATGAATCTAGCATCACTTGTGCAAGACAGAAGTGCATATGCAAAGATTCCTGTGTGGATGTGGTTTGTGCTCATTTCTAGACTTGCAAATTGTCTACGCTAAGGGTAAGAAGAGTGTCAGTGAAGAGTTCAAACTGCTAAAGTTGTCAGCTATAACAGCTTTCCTAACCAAAATGACATGCAAAGGCTGAAATGCTCTGCATTTTCATGGAAGTACTGCAACACTGGGCAGCTGCTGGGAGAACAGACCTGTGCTGCTAAGTCCCTGCTAAGATACCACACAAGTGTTTCCCCAAGCATTACCAGGGACAAAAAAAGAAATCCAATTTCGTGTCAATACTGCATCATTTTCAGGTACAAAGTGATTATTATTCTGTTGCCAAATGGAAATATTAGGCAAATATCAGGCTTTTGCCTAGCATTTTCATCTTAGAGGGAGAATATCGCCAAGGCTTCTGGGAAGTGAGGCTTTTTAGTTCAAAAAGTTACACAATCTTAATTATACAACCACGGCAGATTTTGCGAACAGCTATGCCTCCTTTCACACCATGTCAGAAGAAGCCACTTGCATTTCAGATTAAAATATCAGCATTTTTCTAACACTTTCTTGAATGAGCAAATGCACTGCGCCTCTGATGAATGTTCTCACCCCAGGATGAATTACATAGGAAGGCATTTATAGTATCTGAACTTGTGTTTGTTTTTCACTCACACCAATTATTATACAAGCTTATTTTAAAACCTGTCATTGTTTACTAAGCCCTGTGGTCACCACACACCAAAACAAAAACAGATGCAAGCTGAACATCAGTAGCATGTTCTTACAATTTTCTTTAAACTTTTTTTTTTGCACCCAAAGTAGAACAGGCCTTCACAGCAGTTTTATTTCAATCCATTTTGAATACTTCATTACAGTTCAGCTGAGATCAGCTATTAAGCCTCAAATCATACAGATGTCACAACAGTCACTACTCTGCAGGCGAAATGTTTCATTTTGACTAGTAATTCCATACAGGTCTTTTGCAATAGCAAATCTAGTCACTAAGCATTGCCTCAAGATTCTGACCACTACAGCAGTAATATAAGGTACATTAATTGAACTGCACACGTAAGGATGGTGCTTTCTTTAAAACCCTCAGGATGCCTGGCAGGGGGAAAGAAAGGGAAAAAAAATAAAGAAAAGAAAAAAAAACTCTTTAAAATTAGTCATCTTCTACAGCACTTCTTTCCTTTTTATTGCATGAAACATTGGAAGTCACTATGTATAACATCCAATTGCATCAGAACATCTCTTTAAAAATCAGTAAAGCGAGCAGGAGCTTTCTGCTGTGTTTTGCAGGCATACATTAAATTTCAGTCTTTGCAGTTAGACTTCTTTACACAAAACACAAATCAACTGTGTTTATGAACAAAAGCATCACTTCCCTGACAAAACACCTCTGAAAAGATGATAGTCTACCAAAATGTCTTAATCCACTTATGAAACCTCTGTCTTGGTATCTGACAGCTTGGTTACAGATTCTCAATAAACGCAATACAATAAACTCCAAAATATTTCTTGGGAAAGACACTACTTCCATTTCATGATGTCTTTATATCAGACAGGGTTAGATCAGGGCATTCTTAGTACAATCAACACCTTAAAGTTTCATATATGTATCCCACACCAACTTTTGATACTTCTCCAAGAAAACCTGCAATATGAATCCATTATTCTATAGTTAATAAATGGCACAAGAGGACACAAAATCAATGCTACCCAGGAAAAGTTGAAGTAAGGACAGCAAAAAGTTGAATTTCAGCCACTAGCAGAGAGCTCAGCAAGCTTTAAGAGGGCAGTCTAAGGGTTGATGGTCTATTGAAAGGGAAAGCAAGTACTGCTCAGCTCTGGAAAACTCCAGACAACTTTGTACAGGATTTTCATGCTCCTGTACATTTCACCCAATTTAGTCTTCTTTCCATTGTAAGAAGTGGAAGTGAAATCAACTAGCCCAAAGCCTCTTGGGTGCTTGTTATACATCAATGACACTTTACACTGCAAACAAAAATAAGCATCACCAACATACAATGGTAGAACGGTTTGGGTTGGAAGGGACCTTTAAAGATCATGAAGTTCAACTCCCAGACATTTCCTAGTCCAGCCCCCAACATCCCCATTAAAAGAAAAGAACAGAGTACATTCATGAGCACATAGGACTTCATGTTTGCAAACCTACACTTTAAATCATTACTAAAAGTTCCTTGGGAGAGCACCTAATAATGTGGAAAACTGGACTGCAAACCAAAACCATGCAGGCTATTCTCCTGAAGACTAAAGTACAATGCTGCAGCACTCAGATCACCTAAGGCAATTAATCAACCTGTTTAGTCAATTGAACCTTTCCTTCTACTTCTCTCTTCCTACCCACCATGGCAGAATTTGAGGACACCCTGTTCGCCTGGAGATGGTGAATCACTACAAGCCAGCAGGCCCACTCGGTTCCTCAAAAGACACAAAAGGTGTAAAAATAGCCTGTACTAATGAAGCAAGTACAGCGTCAGCAGCCAGATGAGCGTGGGTGATCAGATAAGGGTCTGTTGTTGCAAAGGGCAAATTATTAAGAGAATGCTTCTCCCTCTCTCTCTTTTTATTAAGCTTTGTTCTTCCTTTGCTGACACCAGTCCTATGCAATGCCTGATAAATGACACCTGACAAGACTGACTCCTCCTGTAATTGCGAGTTTCATACCAGAGCAGGAAGCTGGGCCTCACTATGAACTGAAGGTACAGTGGAGGTGTCATCAAACAAAATAAATAAAGAGAGGCAAAAATAAAGCCTAAAAATAGCTAGGACTACCCACTGAGTATGACTCTGTGGGTATATTTAGCCAGTCTAACACCAACTTTTCTTGTTAAAAACACAAACTTACCTTTATGCAAAACAGCTTCCTGTTTCTAAACGTAACTTGAGAAACTTCAGAACATGAGGGGGAAAATTCAAAACCTTTTTCACTGACATTATGAAAAGATAAAATGTGAAGAAAATTGCATGGGTTTTGCATCCTCACATAACAAATAGAGAACAGTTTCCTATCAAAACATCCTAATACAGCCCAGGAAATAGACTCAGAAGTGAAACCAGAGCTGTACCAGCAAACTTCTCTAGGGACCAAAAATGAGACTCTAAGAGCTGAAGGAAGTGGGATGTGTCCTGTGCCAGCCCTGGCTGCCTGAGCCAGCAGTGCCCTTGAGAGAAGGCACCAGAAGCATCCCAGCCAGAAGCAGACACATAGGCTTCAAGACTGATGAGATGCAGTTGTACTTTCACAACTCTGTTTGGCCAGCTTACACCACTTCACCAGCACAAAGAAGCTTTTAGGAATGATGTAAATATAACTCTCTCCCATTTAAGGCTCTCCTATGCTGCCTAATAAAGTAGTACAAGTAGAAGCAACTGTCTGGCCAAGTGATACCATTTCATCTCTTATAGGCAATATTGAGAAGCACTTCCAACCACACATTTAAATTTCTGATTCCCAGTTACCTCTACTATACAGGAATTAATGAATGTGTCCTTAAAGTGCTGATGCTGCACCTGTGTATGTCAGCTGGTGTGCACATTGTGGTGAGTAGAGATCAGGGCTCAGAAACCATCTACTGCCTGTCTGCTCCACTAGGCTGAAGTCAAGGGGTTGCCTCATGCCCAGGAACAGGAAGGCTCGCATTGAGTCCTGACCCACCTCTGCATCACCAACACTTGCTAGCCTTGCCCATGAACACATTTTGTGTCCACTGCTCACCCCACCTTATGGTGTCAGAGGAGTCTTGCAACTTTCATGGGTTTAACTGCAAGAGTATGAGCCATATTCTCAAAGGTGTTCAGAAATGTTCAGCAATCTCTCTTTCCAGAGCAACTTTGTGCTTTTGCATGGCATGAATTTTGGTCCCTCTAACCCAAAAGGAAGGCAAGCCAGGTCCCAAGACTCTCCTAAGAATGCCTGCAACAGTTTAAAGTACCTTATTACTGGAAGTAGCACACATGCCAACTTTTGAGTGCTATGCATGAGCTGTGCAAGGAAATGGTCTTTTCTACAGTTATGGATTTTCTGCTTAATATTGTGATTCCTATGGATGATGCTTACATGACTGGTTTGCTTCATGTCCTCACATCAGTTGTTCTGGGACCAGGGTTAAACAAAAATGTACAGGTTGATACGAGACCTTTTATCTCATTTACAACAGGGAAAAAAGCTCACTGTAAAACACTGACAACTTAGTGTTCGATATTCAGTGAAAATTATTCTTCTGACACTATTTATTGTATTCTGATTTTGAAGTATTTGTAGTTAATACAATAATACTTTTTTCACATTAAATCCAGTGAGAAATTGAGAGGATGCTTTTTTCTTGATATGCTGTGGTATGCTTGATATTCTTTGTCCAGCATGGACATGGGGTAATGCTTTAAAACTATAAGAGTGTAGATTTAGACTAGATATAAGGAAGCCATTTTTCACAATGAGAGTGGTGAATAACTGGAATGGGTTGGTCGCAGAAGTGGTAGATACCCCATCCCTAAAAACATACATGGCCAGGTTAGAACAGGGCTCTGAGAAACCTGATTTTCTTAAATATGTCCCTGCCCATGTCAGGGGGGTTGGTCTAGATGACCTTTAAACATCACTTCCAACCCAAATCATTCTATGATCCTATGATTTGTTTCAGTAAGTTCCTACTGTGGCTTTTCTCCATTGGTCAGCGTTTAAACAGCAGGTGTTGTAAAGTTACTGTCCTGAACACATAACCCTAACTTGTGCCTCCACAACCACGTGGCACAGGTGGGGAGGGACACTGCCTGTTTCTTGGGTGGTATGGTGGCTCCATGGTGGCACTTTCCACAAAATGGAAGTCTACAGTCAGCGACAGCACTGATGATTTCTTACCCTGGGTAGGGACACCTCATGGTGGGCAACTGGAAGCAGCAGGTGCCAGTACAGGGTAGCAGTAGGGAAGGCTGCAAAGGGAGCCACGGGAGGCAGTAGAAAGAGATGGTGTTAAGTAATGAGGGGCTGCACTATCTCACATCTTCCTACATCCTGCCACAGGTCGCTTTTCCTGCCACAGCCTTCTCCCTCCCACCCCTGCACAGTGTCACTTTCACCAGCATGCGCTCCCCTCCCACTCAGCAGCATGTAAGGCACACCATGATTCATGTCACCTCTCCAATCTGGCCCAGCGTCTCTGAGGCACAAGCAATAGATGCAGTCCACGAAAGGTTAGGATTAATGCGTTATTGGCAATTATAGCAGGCAAGTGGCTCAAACCATAGTGCAGTTTTTTCTTTGTGAAGACCTGTATGAGGTGTGAGCAGGTTGCCACAGGCCTGGTGCCTGCTGCACAGTGCCATATGTCCTCACTGCTGGGCAAAAGGGCAGGTCCAATTAGACATCTTGTATTATTAATGTTCTGCTGCTTCATCTGTCGATCACGTATCCTCTTTACAGCCTTCCTGAGCTCCAGCTTGTGTAACACATTGACATTTGTGGAGGCACTGCTCTACCTGGGAAAGCTTGGGCAGAAATCTAGTAGAGGAGATGGGACACCTTCATTTTGCAGACCCAAGGAAGAGGTGGAATGGCCGAGAAGTTGAATAGATCATTTAAGCTAGGATTCTCAGGCTAAAAGATGAGAAATATGAGATATCTGCCCTGCCAGCAGTAATAATTACAATGTATTATTAACAAAACTCAGGTTTCATCATCAACTTGACTCCAGTTTCAAGAGCTGATCTCACCCTAATCATCCACCAAATTACATCCAGCATGTCCCTCTGAGCTGAACCAATACCAGCAAGGAAGGCTGCTGGTAGCTATTATGCTGAAGAAAAAACACAGGTAAAAATGAGCTATCAATACGACAAACAGGTGCAAAAAACCACAGACAGATCTTAAGCTGCCCAAACCCAGCTTGCTCTGACCACTTGGATTTGATCCTACCAGAAAGGCAGAGCCTGCAACTTCAAAGTGGATGAGAGGAGAGGTCTCACTGTCAGTGTAATGCTACATATGGCACAGCTGACGTGACTCTGCTTCTGCAATAGATTGACTCCACTCCCCTCAAAGGTGTCAGTAAAGTCATAGCTTCTCTCTTGGATCTCACAACATGAGAAAGGCCACCTACATGTTTGCTATAATGAAGTAGCCAACTGTTTCAGTCACGACCCAACTGCTGCAACAAAGGACCCTTGCTTGATTTTGTTCCTCTACCAAGATCATCATCAGAGCAACTAAGATCTTCAAAAGCTTTTTCTCAACCTCTAAGTGTGAGATGAAAATGCCATTTTAATTGTGGATCAGTTACGCCTGCTTGAGTAAAATAACCCCAATCACTGGGATGCAACAGCGTAACAAACAGCGCTCTTCTAGCAGGGAGCCTAATTGCTCTGTTAGCACCAACAAAGAGCGGCTGGTTCATTAGAGCAAGCTGGAGGAGTTGCTGTTTGTGTCTTCACAAGCAGGGAATATTTGATTGCAAAACCACTATGGGTGTTTGATCCAAAATTCAGCCTCTGATTTCTGATCAGCAAAACTTAGAAGTAAAGAAGCTATCAGTCTGGTATTTATCACTTTCTCGGGGTAGCATGTTTTTTCTCCTTGATCTGTTCAAGGATGTCAAATCTAATCTTAAAATAGGATTTGGACTTTCATGCTCTATACAAACCTGCTTTGCAAAGAAAGCAGCAAGAGCAGAACTGATGTAAACCACACTACAGTTTCATGTGACATCTGGAAGATGCTGGCAGTTAAGTTGTTATCCTGTAGCCTGACTGCAGCAGGACCTTGCCAGAAAGTGCAAAGGGCAGAGGAAGGCCAGCAGAATGCCAGCAGAGGTCAAAAGCAGCCATGCTTCCTGCTGGCTGCTCAGAGCAAGTCCGAACAGCAAGCAATCTGGCAGATGGCAGAGGAAGCATACTTCAGCATGATTTGCTGAATCACACTAAAGGGGAACATGGCAGCATGAAATATTCAAGAGCTCCCTTTGCCTGATACCAGGGACCCCAGGTGCAGTTCTGCACACCTCCTGGGAGACCATGCTACTGTGCTCAGGTTTGTCTGTCCACCCTCTCCTTTACTCATCTTACAGCCTGCATAAGACATTGCCTTGCTTGATGTTTTGGGAATGTGCATTTCTGTTTCTTTTTCCTTTGTAACTGTCTTTACACCAAACACTTTGTGAATGGAAAACATAAATGAAATTTCAGGCAGATACTTCCCTCAGCAAGTCTATCAAGAGCAGTGGATCTTCTCCAACTCAAACTCCACACATAAATATGTCCACAGACAGGCTCAGACATATCTGCATAATGAGGTCCATTTGCCTGAGTGTTTGCTAATTGATGCTTGACAGTAAGGGACACCACAAAAGCATACTGTTTTGTTTTGTTTTGTTTTGTTTTGTTTTGTTTTGTTTTGTTTTGTTTTGTTGCAAAGGAACAATGTGTTGCTTAAAAAATGCACCACCCATGGATTCAAATCCAAACCTTAACATTGACATAGAAATTAAAGGTGCAGAGTAACTTTTTTTCCACCCCTTTTCATGCTCTTTGAATCAGCTTGTGGGAAAGTTAAAAGAAATATTCCACCAGTGAAATGGAAATTGGATCAAAAAAAAACAGTACAACAAAAGCCTTCGATATAGTGGAAAACTCCACGTGGGATACTCTCAGGGAAATCACTCAAATGTAAGTGCTACCCAGTGTGCTGAGGGCCCAGGTAGGTCAGCTCTTTGCATAGCCAGTGCCATACTCTGCTTTTCACCCAGAGTGCTTGTCAGGATTGGAAACCAAAACCTTCTTTTCTGACAGGTCATGAATTAAATAACTACGGATGGTTTCCAGGATCTCTTTCCTTCTGGTAGCAGTCTCATACAGAAACAATAAAAGTACTGACACTGTAAATTAGTTCTAGGGGTATCTTTTCCATCACAAAGCTGCTGCAAGATACTTCTTCTCTAACAGCAGTAACAGTGAGTTCAGGAAACACAGGGCACCTGCCAGCATTAAAAGACGAGCACAACTGTGTGAATGTGTCCCAGTTGTTAAAATGGTGTTTGTTATAGGCATTTCCTCTATGCTAACACTCCGCGGAAGTGGTCCAGGTAACAACAGCAATAACCAATAACAAGGAAAAAGTTAAAGGAGCACTAACAGAAATGGGACAGCACTGTTCACTGACATTTTTAACTTCCAGTAGAGTTTATCCCCTCCATGATCAGGTCTGGATTTATAGCAAAGGAATTGAGTAAGTGTGTGACTACCGCACAGAAAGTTTCAGAAGGTGAAAAGTGTCTGAAAATGAAATCATACTACCGAAATCCCTACCTGTCCAATACCTTCTGTTTACTCCTTGATTTTCTTTCTCTCTCTACAGTGAACTGAGCTGCTATAAGATTATTTTTCTGTGATTTTCAGAAGATACTGAAGGAACTGTGGACAAGCGCTGAGAGCATCAAGCCCCCAAGAGACTTAGCCTTTGTTCCACTTGAGAAGTGGATACTATGCCAGCTTGAGTGGATTCTGAATCCTATCTTTAATTAAAGAGAAGGTGAAATCAGGCAAACCTACCTCTTGCTCAAATACTATTCTTTCCTCAGTATCCCTCTGTTCTCCAGAAAAAACGGTCTTCTCCCTGTTGGTGACAGGGGGTTATGCAGGCACAGGATCCAAACCCTTTCCTACTATGTCCTCACCATCTGCATGTTGTCTACTTCTCTATTGACAGCTTCCAATAAAAGCTTCCTTTAATAGAGTTGTCCTGACTCACAGGTTGGGGGGAGGGAAGCTGACCTTGCTGCAGCATCAAGAGCCTCTGACGCATTTTGGGAGGCTGTGGTTTCAGGTCTGAAAGCATTCAGCCTTGTTTTCAACCAGGTTTTACACGTTTAGCTTCCAAAACACCACCCTATAGCTCCATGTCCATTTGCAACTCGATGTTGTTTAGTGGTTCGACTTAGCACTATTCAGGGCTTTAGCCATATGCTTGGCAAATTACCAGTACGCACCAGCAGAAGAGAGTTTCTCAGAAACACAGCCACCCAGGCTCCTGGCTGGCTCCACCTCTTGTCCACCCACTCCCAGTTTCAGACATTTCACATTCCAATACTGGAAGTGTCTATGCAACATAAGTTCACATTATTGCACAATGCACTCTGCTCCTTCTAAGAGCCACCGCATCCTCAAAAGTACATCAACGCTACCAGCAAGAGAGATGTTTACAGTGAATTTCTATCTGAGTGGGAGTATTTTCTCCAAGAATCTTCTAACAAGGATATGAAACGTATGACTCTCCCCTACGTTTGGTAAAATGGTTTCTGAGATGGCATTTATTCCATGCTTCCACATCAGCATTCCTTCCCCTTTAAGCTGCCTTTTGCAAAATTGAGAATTAATTTTTACACTTCCCGAAGTATTTCTGTGCTGGATAATTTTAGGACATGCTAAACAGAACAATTTCTGCCTATCTTAAATTTAGAACTGAGGCCATTTGTAACTTTTGCAGTGAAATACAACTGATTGTCATCACTGTGTTTTGCCTTTTTTTTTTTTCCTTGCTAAATGGCTTGAATAATTGCTACACTCCCTCCTTCACTTAGTTTTTACATTCTAACAGGTGAATGAAATCTTTGGTTTCAGTTTAACTGGAGAACACCATTTCTTTTAGTATGGGGAATTAAAAGTCACAGACTCACAGATGATTCACAGATTGCATTGGATTGGAATGCACCCTCAAATACCATCTTGTCCAAAGGCACCCTCAAATGTCATCTTGTCCAACCCCCTGCAGCGAGAAGGGACACCTTCAACTGTATTTCGAGGTGGGCACAATTTTTTCCCCAAAGGACAGTACCTAGGTGGAAATGGTGGTGTCATGTTGTGTCTCTGAAACTGTGTTCAGCTTTTCAGTTACAATTAAATCCTGGCTGTTAGCATGGAAAGCCTATTTTGCATTCCCTTGAATGCCAGTGAGTTATACTGGTATCACCTAAAAGCAATTTTTGACACATTCAAATAAAAAAGAGATGACCAGTTCTTATCTGCCATCTCTTGATTCAGATCTGTAACCTTCATCCTCCACACCACCATGGCAGCTGATCAGTGGAGAAGCAGAAGAGTTTGGGGCCAGGGGGTTCCCAGCACCCTCTGAAAGGGCATGCTGGCAGGGCTAATGGCAAATGTAGCTCTCAAAAAGCCCTCCTGATTTCACAGCCAAGTGAGTTCGTCATAAGCTGTTGCTGCGTCCTCCCTGACGTTCATATCCATTCAGGCTACTCAGTGAAATTATGATGGCAAAAACAAACCAGTGACAGAGTAAGAGGTAGTGGGAGACAGAGAGAATCCTATAAGAGGGACAGAGCAACAGACAGAGAAGGACTTTTGTACTTATTTGTTTCATCGGATGCACTCCAAGTCATTCATTTGGAAGATATAACATGACTGAGAGTCAACTACCCTTCATCCTGTGGAAACGATACTTAAAATGGAGCTAATGGCTAATAGTTAGCTCCTGTTCAGCCTGTGAGCAAGTAAAAGGTTAGACTGCAATATTTAACCACAACTCTCATGTCTTTTGAGAAGCACAGAGAAGACTGCCTGAAGGAAAGTCAGACATCTGCCATGCTGCTTCCTGTGTGTATGAGGTCATGAAATGAAATTTGACCCAGCCTTCAGCCTCATGTAGACAGTGAGTTTCCTCTGGTACAGTGGCTGCCACACAGTGTGGTTTCTGGTAGAACCCATTTCCTTCTGGGGGATGTTTCCAACAGGGACAACAGAGGCTAGCGCTCGGTTCATGACACCAGCCATGACCATCAAATCTGCCAGCTGGTCACCACGCAATATAGGCATAGGTTCGGTGCTTTAAGCAGAATTGGCTAAATGAGAATACAATGAAGAACCCATGAGGAGTAGCAAGACAAGGGAAATTATTGGTAAAAGTCCAGAGACACAGTACCATAAGGAGAGCACAGCATCTACTACTCATCTTGATGAACTATTCAAACTGTTACTTTAAAAAGTAAGAGGCATGTGTATTCATTCTTTTTTAATGCTCAACCCTAAGAGGTCACTGTGTGATACAACAAACACCTTAGTGTCAGCAGCATTCCTCTCCCTTTGCATATGCTCATCACCAGGTGTCCAGTCACCTACAGTAATGTCATATATGCCTTTCACAGGGACAGTTAAAGCAGGCAATAAAGCAAGACATGTGAGGGAGTCCTTCACTTTGATTGTCTGCCCTTAGCCAATTTTAGTCACTTAAATGTACTTACCTTTTATTCCTCATTAATCTCAGACAGAATCCAAGAGTTTTACAACCCACATAGAAGTTTTAAATAAACAGTTAAAAACACATAAAAAATTGGGAAACTGAGTTTGAACAGCAAAGATACAAGCTCACAAATGGTCAATGATCCTTTGGTTTCCCAGGGTTTGAGGCCTCTGTTTTAGAATCTGTTTCACTATGACACTTTTTTTTTTCTCCAGTACTTAGTTGACTTTTTCACAAGAGTGACTACAATACAGTGTGGGACATGGAGGACTCTCAAGGTGAACTGCCCACAGGAACTTCTAAAGCATAAAGTTTTGTACTGTCATTTGCCATGAGACAAGAAAGAGTAATAGGAAATGTAACTAGACTGAAACAGTTTTAGCTCAGTTCGGCTAATTGAAGATCCTCTTCATGGAGTGAGGTGACTTAAAAGGATGTATTTCATTCAGAGATTTCCATGGGAAAACAAAACCAAAAAAATAAAAATAGCAATATGGAGGTTTTCCAGCGGAAAACTTGTTCTTGTGGAAATTCCACTTTCAGTTGACAAATTGTTCTTATGAGAAATTCCTAAGAAGCTGTAGGCGCAGCCCTCATGCTGAGAAGTTTAAAAGCAGCTCATGTCTAACCCAGTGCTCTCAGATTTCCCACATCAGATTGACTCCAAGAGTAGAGCCCTTATCTTTCCCCTACCCCCATGCAGACTCTGCAGCACATAATCAGTCCCACTGTGGGCACAACAGTATATTGACCGCAATAGCAGTATGCACACATGGAATGCTTAAAGCATTAATCTTTTAACATCCCAATCAAGATTAATTACAGGCTCATATACATAAGCTGTCCCTAATGCTCTGATACTGGCAACACTGTCACTGACTTCAGCAACAGGTTTACCTGCACTAGGGATTGCAGACTTGGGAGAGTCTTAAATGAAACTACTCATGGTAGACTGTACCAGGGAGAGAGAACTTGGCTTTGATTTTTATGTGATTATATGAATGGTCACAAATTATGGATATAACTCCATTATTTTTGTTTTTATACTGGCTTAAACCTGCTAATAAGAACCACACACTTCACAGCTAACATTACACAGAGTAAGACAAATACTTTTAGTGAGCTTGCTAAGGGTCTTCTAAATTTGCAAGAACACTGAGTAAGCATCTCCTTTACAGAGTGGTATTAGAAAAGCATAATACATTTGTTATAAAGCATCTTCTATCAACCACTTTAGCATGAATCATCATACTGTGTAAACAGTCAAGAAATCATATTTATGGCAAGGCTCAAAGTATCTCAGAAAGCTTAAGGAATAAAAAAACTCTTAGAGTAAGCAGGCTAGTACAAGCCCTTACAGTTCAGAAAGGTACTGAGCACCTCAATCATTCACCCAAGCAGTGATTTACAGTATTTGTGTACCTACCCTGTATTTTCAGACTAAAGTGTTTTTACAACAAAATAAAATGTAGACACCTGTAAGTAAAACAAGTTAATTCTACCAACTGCACAGGACTGGCCTTAACAATTTACTCTCAAGAGTAAACACTGTCTTTTTCCCAACTACCTTCTGTCCCATATAGCCTATCCAACAGCAGTGTGGGTTCAGCATCCTCTGAATTGAGCTGAGCTGGAGGAACTCAAGCACAGCAAAGCTGTTGAGGAAGCCATTGGGAGCTGGCCACCTGCCAGGAGTTGCAGGCTATGAGGTGAAGGAGTGGACAAAGGCCACTGCTCAGCTGCTACAGTGACCTGCAGCTATGCTGACCTGTGACAAGAACACAGTCCCTGGCCATGCTTATGTTTCTGAACTGCATGCTTTCTTGGCTATTTGCAGCACTACATACACATGTATGATACTGACTTCACACATGTGCACAGCTCATGCTCATACGGCACACAAGGCCAACAAGTTCCCCTTCACCCATAATCACAAAGCAGCTAGCCAGTTACAGCAGGGCTACTGGTGCTTTGCACCCCAGCAGTGCAGTAACCAGATGAGCTCACTGAGGCATGCTGTATGGCTGTGAAAACCATATATGTCAAGACAGAACTGCACATGGCATGAGTTTCAGAGATCAGTTTTAAAAATCCTGTGTCTCTCCACCTAAAGGACTTACTCTTTTGAGACATCACAGCAATAAAATACAATCATAATGAAAAACTTATTGATACAAGCTTTGTCACTGAAGTGACAATAAGAGCATTTATTTTCAGAGTTGGACACTCACAGGAATACCCTCACATGCCAGATAGCGTAAGCTGTCTTTTCCAGCACACAACTAAGATAGTTCTACTACACTGAAGCACATGTGATAAGAGAAGAGGGCCCAGGCTCTTCTCCATATTCTCTGCATACCTGTTACTATCACACAGCTGCTTTCAAGTCTACAGTTTCCTGTGCAGTACAAACTGCATACCACTTCCCCTATGGAAAAAAAAAAGCCTTACTTGTTCTTAATTGATGATGGAAATACTGTCATATTTTCCACTAGCCAAGCTTGAAACCATTACTGAATGAACCTTCATTAATTTTTCCACAACATTTTGCAGAAATGTCAGGAAACAGCTGCACCAGAAATGATTAACTGTCCTTATCACTAGGATTTCACTGGCCAATTTCAGATTATACAGGTTTTCTTCTTTCAAAACTTACATTCAGGGATGGGTTTTGCTATTCTTTAGTTGACTACCTCAAAACATTATTTTCTCTTCAAAAGTACCCGATTACACAGGTTCACTGGTGTACAGACATTTTACAACCAGTGGAAGAATTTGTACAGTTTGGAGCTGCATACTTCTAGGAAAAGATTGCTTCCTGCAGATTGCTCAGCTGTGTCTCTTTCTTGGATCAAATTCAATGAAATTCACAACTTGCATTCAGATTCTATTTGCCAGTCAGACTGAATTCATTACACTGACATAAACTCCTCCTGCTGCATTTTCTAACTCCTTTCCCATCCTATCCTATTCTTTTCCTTTCCCTTTTTCTCTCCCCACACTCTCTCTCTCACCTCTGCTTTGAGCTATACCATGTGTCAAAACTTATATTACAAAGCCCTGTACATTTTCTGGCAAAAACAAGTGGAACAGTATACATCATCATTCCAAACATGCAAACGCTGAGATGCTAGAAGGTTTGGTACAAAATAAGAGTGCAGCCATCTGGAGATAACTGCTAGTGCCGATCTGAGATTCCCAGCTGGCTGAAACTTTGCCGTCTTGGAACTTTTTAGTAAAGCATCAGTTAGCAAGAGTCTCCCCACACAGGGATTTGCACAGGGCACTGGGGATTATGTAATTATTCAAAAATGTAAATTCTTCAGATTTTTGGGACACAGCAACCAAAAAAAAAGCAAGGTTCACAGGATTGCTTTTAAAGTCTGATACAAGACTGTAAGACTGTACTGTTTGTTAATTTAGCATTACTACGGCATGTCATGTTACACTAATTCGGCATGTATGTTACTGGCAGATTCAAAATTGCAATTGTTCACTCCACGTCTTCAGTGAGGCTGTAAACCTTAAATCTGTAACCTTAGAACATTTTTAGGCAGAGGGAAATACAGATGCAAATAAGTATATACATGTATCAGAAGTTATGTAAAGCTATTCCTGGCAGCTGTGGTTCAGTGTTGACTGCTGTCACATGGCACCCCTAACAAAAGGCAGGTTACCTGTAGAAATGGTACAGCCACATAAATGGAGATTTACCTAGATGTTATAGAGAAAGAATCCTTCCTGCTGCCTGCAATTCAAAACGATTTTCATGACTTGCTTTTAAAACCGGTCCTTCCACAGCAGCATGCATTGCAGCACACAATCCCCTCTGCCACTGATGACCTCACCCTGTGCTAGGTCAACTCCTGAGTGTCTCCATTGCCTTCAGCAAGTACACAAACCGCAGGCAGATCCCGGCCCAGAATGCCCAACATCAACCAGCACTGATATTTAATTGGTGCATTGCTGGCTGGCAAAAAAAAAAAAAAAAAAAAAAAAAAAAAAAAAAAAAAAAAAGTAAGTTTTTTAAATTGCTCTACCAAGGCACTTGCTTAGATAGCAGAAATTGCAGTACACTATATTCTGCTTAAAATACACATGAATATAGATAGGGTTTATTTACAAGGTATGCAATGCTGCCAAAAGTATTCAGGCTTTTCAAGGATTCAATTTTATAACAGGCAATGCCGCATTCCTCCTTCATGGTACCCTTATCTGTCTCTGCTCTAGTTTGAAAGCAGTAGCTGGCAGTGCCAGAGGACTTCAGGGACCGTGTCCATCCAACACATGGCATGTCAAAGCGCTGCTGGCCATCACACGGCCCTCTGCGCATCCCGGGTGCGGGGAGAAACGCAGCCAAGCTGTTAGGCTGCGCTGGGTGAGACCTGGGGTTTACATTTCGGGAGCAGCTGTGAAATCAACATTAGATAAACACCGCCCCGCAAGCGCAGCCCCTCGCCAGCAGAAGGGTGCCGGAGCTTCCCGAGGAGCCTCAAAGGCTGGCAGCCGGCAGCTGCAGCCGCCGCAGGCTCTCTCCTCCCGCGCTTCCCCCGGCACCGGCCGGTGTCCCCGCCCAGTGCTGCCCCCAGGCGCGTCCCCGCGGCGCGCCCCAGGCAGCCCCGCTGGCGCGCGAGGGCAGCAGCCGGAGCGCCGGGGACGCAGAGCCTCAGGGCCTGGTTCTGCCTCCTCTGGGTGTTTTCGAGCCTCTTTATTCCCACCCCAGGCTGCCAGAGAAAACGATGAATCCCGCCACCCAGCCCAGCCGCCTCCTGGACGTGGCAGAAGAAAGATGTTTTCTCCTAACTAATGGCAGGACATGAAATGCGAGCTCCGGCATCCCCCTGAGCTTGCACATCTTGTGCTCAAACCGCCTCTAACACACAGCCTCTTCCTGTTCGCAGCATCAGCAACGAGCAGCAAGATCTAGAGGCAACGTACTAACAAAAAGAAAGACCTTGAACTCGCTTCACCCTTTGCATAGTCATTTATATTTGGTCAAAGTGGATAACAGCTCATTTAGCACTAGGGTGGTGGCATCTTACGCTCGCTAGGCATTTGCTTTACCCAGGTATAAATAGCAAAATGTTTCAGGCGGTAGAGAATCGGGACCAGTGTCTTCTAAGGATTCTTAGCCAAAATAAAGCAGCTAAGTCCTCCACAGCTTGTGCAATCTCACTCTGCTGTAAGAATCATTCCCTGCAGGGTCAATGGGACTGCTGGTTTGGCAGCATTGCATGCTCTGGTCTTCACAGAAAATCTGCCTTCCTATCACCCTAATATCTAGTGGCAAAATCAGATTGCAAGCTTTCACCAGTAAAGTAGGCAGTAATAGGGTTCTGTTTCTTAACGGGAGCCTTTTATTAGCTTGCACAACATATTTACTACTGTACCAGCATCAAGTGCTTGCCTTAATAGCCTTAGCACACAAGGCAGTAGTACATACTATCATAGTTGCAATAACATTGGTCTGAACTACATTAATTGAGAGCATCTATTCTGAAATTCAATTGTTCCAAACAAAAAAAAGTAAAGCATGTCATTATTCAGCTGACACATTGCCAGTGAGAGTTCTCAGGCAACAAGGGCCCAATGCACAGAAGTGCCATTAAGTTACATGTTAATGAAACCTGAAAAATTTATGCTAAACCCTCATTTCAAAGTATGGCAACCATGCTCTTGTGTACCAAAGTTCTCAGTTTTCCTCTTATATCCTGCCTGGTGAGTCAGGACATGAGTAGGCTTCTATAATGCAGGAGTATTCCACTGCTCCTGCTTATAAATTTCACACACTGTTAATGCTTCCCAAACTGGCAATGGAGCTCAGGGGTGCATGAGGACAGTTTATTTTCCCACTCAACTTTCACCATAAATTCCACAGGACCTCTGGTGGGGATGCCGCCTTCTTTTTTGCCAACATGTTTGTTGGTAACACCCCTGCTGACAGACGTCAGTTTGCATCCCTCTTATCCACCCAGCTCTAATCCCAGGCTGCATGGAAACACCTTGGTTAGCTTTCAAACTGCAGAAAGGAAAGAGTGCGATGCACGTACATACAATTTCCATTGCAGGGAGAGAGATCCATGAGAACAGATATAGCACCACCCTGGATTGCAGAGTATCTAGAATCAGTTCTAGGTTTGAATAAAGGTTCAAGGGATAGTCCATCTGAATTTAATCCCTTATGTTCATTCCTTCATATACAGAAAAAAACACAGGTCAAATAAACTTTCATGGATAAAACCTGGAGGTTTTATCTCAAAATATGGTGTAAGTGCGCTTTGAGCACCTTCTCCTGTGGTCATATCACATGAGAATCTCTGGTTTTTTTCCTTATAGAAGGAAGTCACCTAGATCCCATGAATGCAGATAAATATTACATGATCATTTTAATAAAACGGCCAATGAGAAGGATCAAGCTTTTTCTTCTTACTATTTCAAGTCAGTGTCATTAAATTCTGAGGGCTAACAATCCTCTGAGCATCAATGATGTGCTCATACAGAGATTAGAGGAGCTTCTCAGTGCCTCAGGTCTCCTACAGCAACAAAACTAACTGTCTATACTGCACACAGGCACAGTTTTTGAGACAGTCAATGTGAAGCCTTCTCAGCCTGTGATTACCAATCCAAATAAACAGGGAGCTGCAATGAGGAGCTGAAAATGCACCATTCCTTGACAAGATAAACTGGCTTCTGCACTATCTGATGCCATTGTAAGACATCTGTTGAGGATCCACTAACTTTATGCTAGTTTGGGTGTCATTATACTACAGTATCAGCACTTTCATAACTGCAGTTTCTATGTGCTCTAGAGTTCAAGACCCAGAGGAGAAAATAAACCTTGAACAGGATTGTCAATGTTGCACTTGAAATGGCAAGTCAGTCAAGCAGAAATCACCGATTTATACTTTGGGACAATTTTAAAATAAACAAAAAATCCAATGTGTCAGATACCAAACTCACCATTTTTTTTCTACTTATTTGGTTCAAAAAGTGTGCTCCCTGGATACTTGATGCAAGAACTGCGTAGAAAAAAGGGAAAGTTGCAAACTACATGCCTGAACAAAGCCAAGACAGCACTTCCAAATGAACAAAGACATAACCATCCCCCAAAGTTGAAATGCCTCTGATTTCAGTAAGAGCTGAGTTCAGTTGTAACAAAAGGCCATGTAATCAGTATTTAAATGTGAGTGACTTCCACATGAAACCTTTTGAGAATGAAAAACTATTCACTCAGGCCAAATTTCTTAGTTCACTCAAATCCATCCTTTCTTTGCTCTCCTACCTGGCTGTTGCTGACAAAGGTGCAAGCAAGTAATGGTTCCAGTCAAGGCAATTTGGTTCACTGCTCCAGCAAATATGGCTGTTGACTCTCTCCTCCACCTATTTGGAAAACAAATATGAAAGATTCTTAAGGATTGTGGTTGATTCAGCCTGCTGTTTGATTTTATAACCTATCTGACTTTATGGCATTGGTCACATTAATACACGTAAGAACTTTAGGTGTCAGTCACCGTCCTTCTTGCTAGTCACGTGTTTTTCTCCAAGAGCAATGTAGCACCAGCAGTCAGTAGCTGTCCTGTGGTTTCCACCTTCCTGTGGGCTAGAATACTCATCAACTAACACATTCCAGGTTGAAAATAGAATAGAATTACCAAGGTTGGAAGAGACCTTGAAGATCATCGAGTCCAACCTGTAACCACAACCTCACAACTAGACCATGGCACCAGGTGCCACATCCAGTCCCCTCCTGAACGCCTCCAGGGACGGAGACTCAACCACCTCCCCGGGAAGCCCATTCCAATGACGAATCACTCTCTTAGTGAAGAACTTTCTCCTCACCTCCAGCCTAAACTTCCCCTGGTGCAGCTTGAGACTGTGTCCCCTTATTCTGGTGCTGGTTGCTAGGGAGAAGAGGCCAACCCCTTCCTGGCTACAACCACCCTTCAGGTAGTTGTAGAGAGCAATGAGGTCGCCCCTGAGCCTCCTCTTCTCCAGGCTAAACAGCCCCAGCTCCCTCAGCCTCTCCTCATAGGTCTTGTGCTCAAGGCCTCTCACCAGCCTTGTTGCCCTTCTCTGGACACATTCAAGTGTCTCAATGTCCTTCTTAAACTGAGGGGCCCAGAACTGGACACAGGACTCAAGGTGCGGCCTAACCAAAGCAGAGTACAGGGGCACAATGACCTCCCTGCTCCTGCTGGCCATACTATTCCTAATGCAGGCCAGGATGTGGTTGGCCCTCTTGGCTGCCTGGGCACACTGCTGGCTCATGTTCAGCTTCCCATCAACCAGCACCCCCAGGTCCCTCTCTGCCTGGCCGCTCTCCAGCCACTCTGACCCCAGCCTGTAGCACTGCCTGGGGTTGTTGTGGCCAATGTGCAGAACCTGGCACTTGGATGTGTTAAATCTCATGCCATTGGACTCTGCCCATCTGTCCAGCCTGTCGAGGTCCCTCTGCAAAGCCTCTCTGCCCTCCAGCAGATCAACTCCTGCCCCCAGCTTGGTGTCATCTGCAAATTTACTGATGATGGACTCAATCCCCTTGTCCAGATCATCAATAAAGATGTTGAAAAGCATGGGGCCCAGCACTGATCCCTGGGGCACACCACTAGTGACAGGCCGCCAGCTGGATGTGGCACCATTCACCACCACTCTCTGGGCTCGGCCCTCCAGCCAGTTCCTAACCCAACGCAGTGTGCTCCTGTCCAAGCCATGGGCTGCCAGCTTGGCCAGGAGATTGCTGTGGGGGACGGTGTCAAAGGCCTTGCTGAGGTCCAGGTAGACCACATCCACAGGCCTCCCCACGTCCACCAGGCAGGTCACCTGATCATAGAAGGAGATCAGGTTGGTCAGGCAGGACCTGCCCCTCCTAAATCCATGCTGGCTGGGCCTGAGCCCCTGGCCATCCTGTAAGTGCTGTGTGATCGCACTCGAGATGACCCGCTCCATAATCTTGCCTGGCACTGAGGTCAGGCTGACAGGCCTATAATTCCCTGGCTCATCCAACCGGCCCTTCTTATGGATGGGCACCACGCTGGCCAGCTTCCAGTCTTCTGGGACCTCTCCAGTGAGCCAGGACTGCTGAAAAATGATGGAGAGCGGCCTGGACAGCTCATCCGCCAGCTCCCTCAGCACCCTAGGATGGATCCCATCCGGTCCCATGGACTTGTGGGGGTCCAAGCGGCTGAGAAGATCTCTAACTCTCCCATCCTGGAACAGGGGAAAACTATGCAGCTCCCTGGCTCCTTCTGCCAGCTCTGCAGGCCAGCTGTCTGGAAGCCGTTCTGTCCTGCTAGTAAAAATTGAGGTAAAGAAGGTGTTAAGCACCTCTGCCTTTTCCTCATCCTTTGTTACAATATTCCCCTCCATGCCCACCAAGGAGTGGAGCTTCTCCTTGCCCTTCCTCTTGCTATTAATATATTTATAGAAGGACTTTTTGTTGTCCTTCACAGCAGAGGCCAGTCTGAGCTCCAAACGTGCTTTTGCCTCCCTAATTTTCTTCCTACAAGACCTAGCAACATCCCTAAACATTCCATGGGTTGCCTCCCTTTTTTCCAAAGATAATACACCCTCTTTTTTCCCTTAGTTCCTTTAGAAGTTCATTACCCAACCAGGCTGGCCGTCTGCCCCGGCGGCTCATCTTCCGGCACACCGGCACAGCCTGTTCCTGCGCCTTCAAGAGTTCTTTCTTGAAGTAGGTCCAGCTCTCCTGAACCCCTTTGTTTTTAAGGGCTGTTTCCCAAGGAACCTTCTGAGTTAGTTCCTTGAGTAGCCTGAAGTCCACCCTCCGGAAGTCCAGAGTGGAGGTCTTCTTGTTCCCCCTCTTGGCTTGGCTACATACTGAAAACTCAATTATCTCGTGGTCACTGGTGCCTAAACACCCTCCGACCACCACATCACCCACCAGCCCTTCCCTGTTGGTGAAGAGGAGGTCAAGCATAGCCTTACCCCTGGTAGGCTCGTGCAGCACCTGGGATAAGAAGCTGTCCTCCATGCACTCTAAGAACCTCTTAGATTGCCTCCTCTCTGCTATGTTGTGATCCCAGCAGATATCAGGCAGGTTGAAGTCACCCACGAGAACAAGGTTAGGCGATCTTGAGACAGCCTGAAGCTGCCTATAGAATGCTTAAATAATAGAAGACCAAAAGGTGTATACAGTGATGCAATTTCAAACATGATGTAGATAACAAGCTGTGTAAACATACAGAATGCAGAACTGCCTTTGTAGTCTGTTTACCTTTAGGGCTTGCAGTTCCAGGTTTGTTGCCTAATTTTTAAAAGACCATGCTCAAATCAGAATTTAAAAGCAAATATGTTTTAATTAATTGCAAATATTTTCTATTTTTTCCCCTATTCTAATTAAATTAGAGCACTTCAATTGTCTTTCATTCTGCTTCTTTCTCATCTAGCACTGTCATATCACTCTAAAAATTCCCTTTCCATATGATGCTGGTCTGTTTTAGAAAATAATTTATTAGTGGACACTGTGAAAATCACTCAATAAACCTTACATGTCTGTCTTACATGTGATGGTACTCTGAGCATGACCACAAAAAGGCACCGTCTGTATCCAAAAGACCTGCTGTAGGTGTGTATGCAGGAGTGTATGTATGTCTGCATCCCACGTACAGAGCACCACAAGATGTGTTCGTTAACGTGTTAGATGTGTTAGCTGCAGGCTGCCCTATTTACACCTGCAGGGAGGGGGTTATTGAACACGTGAAGGCTACCATTAATCAGGGCACAGAAACAATGCACCAGAAACTGGAGACTCATATCTAATTTGCACATAATAGAACTAACTGAAATGCCCACCTTAGACAACAAAACTTCAATAGTTTGCTAGTGACTGCATACTCCAATTGGCCTGGATATTCTGATTTTGTTGAAGATGGGCGTGAAACACACAGGCCACCAAGCATTTTGCTCAGAGCACTTTCTTTCAGGCTTTCCTAGGTGCTTGAATGCCCACATGTGAGATGCCATCCCAGGTGATGTGATAGGGATGGGTGACGAGTGTGGGCATCCCACAGTGGATGTGCTGCACCTCAGGGAAGCACAGGGGCCCAGTAAGAACTGCAGCTTGTGCTGCCCCTTCTCTTGCTCTTTGCCCTGGCCATGATGCTGAGCCCTGGCTGGCCATCATCTCGGGGCAGTTGGGTCACTGCAGCAGGAGAGGGTATCTGCCCCACAAGGGCTTACAAAATGTCATTGCAGAACAGCATGCCAGAGGATGTGGACAGGAAAATATCAAATATGGCACACTAGAGTTACAGATCAGTGCCTGTGGCCTGACTGTACTGGCACTGAAACCAACAATAAACTTCCCTCTGCTTCCAGCAAGTGCAGTTTCTGCCCACAGTGCCCCATACACACAGCAAAGCCTGTCCACTGTAGGGTGAGTAATGCACGGCACTTCCACTGCTAGCAGAGTGCAGATGTGAACCGGTGGAAATGGGGTGCTAAAAGCTGAAGGGTAAAGCAGGCCTGGAACTAGTTAGCAATCAAAGGCATATGCTTACTTCCGCCCCCCGAATGTTTGCTATCAGCAACAAAAACAAACAGCAAATGATAATGTGTTACTGACCACAATGTCAACAGTAGTATATGCAGACATCTGAGTATATAAAATAACATGTGCTGTGGCTCCAGACCCTGATGTTTTATCACATCAATATACAGCTTTCTAGGAAATAATCTGGATATGGAGCCAGAAAACACTTCTGAACCTTTGAACAGACATGACCCAACATGGTTTTAATCTGTGGGTGAAACCTTGGCACGGCTGGGCTCAAAGACAAAGTCTCGTTTTAGCAGGTCCAGTATTTCACTTGCTAGTTTTACAACTGGCCTGAGTAAAGTTCCAATCAAAAACAAAGCAAAGCAATAAAGAATTCATGGCTTCTTATTCTCCCATCCTTCAGCAAGACCTAGAGTTTGTAGCATCCTCTCCCTGATGTGGCATGGATACCTTCCAGCTCCCAAGCAGGTCACCTTGGGCTCTCACAGGCCTGACTGGTTTTAGTGACACTGGCTACATTTGCACAGAGTAATTTTTAATTAACATGCACTGAGAATTGGTTTATCTAATCTGCAACCCAAAGACAAGGGTCTTCATTCTCATTTTACACTAAATCTCTTTAGCACCCCAGGCAGGAGCAGAGGTGACTTTCATGAAAAGAGAATGAAGCCACAAGCAAAAGATATTATTTATGAAACAAAACCACACTGCTGCTGCTCCAGCTCACAGAAAGTATTTAAACTGAAATGAAATCCATGAAGAACACTAGATTTCATTTTCCCTAATTTCTTTTTTAGCTCTTAACTGATGGGAACCAGTGCTTCCCTCTCACTGTGGTAACCTCATTGTCTGCAGCAGTGTTCCTCAAAGAATATTTCAGCCTCTGATCCAAGTGTGAAAGACTTCCCCTGATTTCGGTAAAGGCTGGATCAGTTTCTGAGTGTTTAAGAAGCTTAATCATTTCTTACAACTAGAAAAAATATTATCCAGAGCAAGATCTGGTTAAGGACAGTAAGATTTTGTCTAGGCAGTACTGCTGTATACCCTTGCTACCCTACCATCTTACAGCAGCACTAGCACCAGCAAACAGAATGTGGTATGAGGGAACAGTCAACCTGCAGAGTCTCTAACAACATCTGATAATGCATGTGTCATCAAACAGGATTTTACTGCCTATTTAAAGCTCCCAGAGGCATTGTTGTGATACTAAAACCAGGAACTTTTAATTTGTGTTTATCGCCACATTAGTAATAATTTGTGCAGTCCTTGGTTCTTCAGCAGCAACAGCACATGAGTGTGCCTTCAACGACTTCCCACCAAAGACAGACAGCAATGCAGCACCACTGCTGAGCACTTGCAAGTAGTTGGTCATATCTGGTCATTACTCTATTAATCTGCTGTAATTTACCAACCATGGAGACTAAAATTAAACAAGCACACGAGAAAGGAAATGTGAGTATGAAAAGCACGGCATGTCTTACTACTTCAAAGACTTTTTTTTTCAATTTGAACTTTGTCTCTTGGACACTCAGGATTAGCTTTTCACACGGGACCTGGAAACAAACAGGCAGAAGTGCTCTGATGCTGTCTCTTACACCATCTGCTTTTGAAAGACTGCTAGCTTCTCCATTGGAAACACCCATAATCATTTTGCAACTGTAAAACTACAACTTCAGTGGTGAAACAAAGATGTAGCAGCAGGCATTGGCATCATCTGACCAATAAAGATTAAGTCACTTCATGGGTCAACAAGAAGAAGGACTTTGTTTGTTATTACTTTTTATCTATCTGTTACACCAACACTGTAAGGTCAGTTTGGGACAGGAGGGTGATAGGAAGATTCCAGTGCACATTGCTAGGTGAAAAAAAAAAATAAATCAGAAATCTCCTATGTATTTTAGTCACAAAATAAAGTTTAAGGAAAGCAACTGAATGGTATTTATTTTACTACTAATTATTCAAATGTTCTGAAATAGCACAGTAAATGGGTGAAATTGCCTCGAGGGTACAAAGGGCAAATAAAGCCATACCCATGTTATTCCTTAACTGGCATTCAGCAGATAGTGTTCCAGCACATACTGTACCTTAGATGTTTGGGAATTTACCTTAAGCCTCAGTTTGACCAGGACTGTGAGAACACCTGGAGCCGTTGAAATAGCTGTGAGGTTCCAGGATTGCATAGCATAATTCGTACCAAAGAACCTTGCAACACAGGTAGTAAAAGGTGCACACTTATGCAGCATACCACTCAAGAGCTTGAATTCATGGCTGGTAACTCAGTGTAGCTATGCACAACTCTCTCACTTCTCAGTAAGTTCAAATCCCCCTTTATAGATTTTGTCTTACTAAATACAACCAATTGATCATTCAAGCTTCTATACTGTCGTATGCAGAGATTGTGAACCCAGTCTGCATGGATTTTCTCATGCTCTCTTCTTCCCCTTTCCCCTTTTCAAACACAGAAATTTTGGAGAACTCTGTGAATTACAGTCTGTAATGGGAGAAGTAAGAAGTCTAAAATTTGTTTGATTGCAGCTATGATGCATTAAGCTCCAGGCATCAATCTCAATCTCAGTACTTGTTCTCAGAATGGGCAATACTGTACAGTTATCACTCTCTAAACAAAGCACAATTTATTATACACACAACTCGACAGTTACATCAGCTAAGGCTAGAACGAAAAATGTCTTCCTACTTGAGGAAGGTAAAAGTAATGCCATACATTAAATTGATTTTGTATGATCAATGGCAGAACACAATCATCTAAGAAATGATGTTCATGTCCTGATCAAATGCAATCACACTGTATGCAATTGAATTTGGGAAAGAACAAAATGGAAGAAAATTATTCCCATTACTTTACTGGTGTTCTTAATGTGTTCACACAAATCATCTGTGAATAGATGAATTAAAATACTTACAGTGCCTCTGCCTTTGCCCTCTTAATTCCAGGTCACTCTGGCAGCTCTCAATACTGAAGAAATATGTTTTCTTACAAGCAGCTTGATTAAATTAATGCATAAAATCCTGAACTGTCTTGAGTGTTAAAGGGGTATTATTTATTGTTTAGATCAAATGTCTCTATGCTGTAAACATCTGTGTCTTCATTACTAAACCAGAAAGACATTTGAAGCAAAATTTCTTTTTATGCTTTTTTTTTTTTTGTTCTCATCATTTTCATTGGAGGTGTTCAGCAGGAGACTTGATGGGGTGCTTGGTGCCATGGTTTAGTTGTTTAGCTGGGTTGGATTGGTTGATAGGTTGGACGCGATGATCTTGAAGGTCTCTTCCAACCTGGTCTATTCTATTCTATTCTATTCTATTCTATTCTATTCTATTCTATTCTAAAAAGGAGTATGATAGCCCATTTAAATTTCATTTATTGGCAGCTTTTCTTCATTTTGGTATCCTGGTTGCTAACACCACGTTGCAGATCTGGATGCAAAGAGCAGCAAGAAATCTTTGTAAAATTTTAATTTGTTGAAATTTGTACTTGCATGAGTGTATATGCAAACATACATGTGTGCATATGCATAAATATATGTGTGTGTGTATATATGCACATGTGCATACATATGCATATTGTATAAATAAAAATAACTATTTAGTAACACAGATGTGTGTTAGACAAGATGGTTTTATTGTCTCTCAGACTCTGCAGAAAGTTAACAATCAGAGCAAAATTTACCTAAAAGATGTATCATGCCAAATGACTTTTGGACCATAACCTATGAACTTTGTTTGTTTACTTTACAGACAGGTGATTCACTTATTAAAATCAATCACAATAATTTCTTCCTTGGATCCTCCCTACATTATATCGTCTATCCCCAGAGCCCAGTCAGCTCAGGATCTTATTTTGCTGCCACCACTGGAACTATGATTTTGGGTTACTTTTTTTCCATTTCAGCCAGAAGCTAAATTAGCAAGAGCACATTCCCCTAAGTATAGGTCCATAACCTCACTGCAAATAACAGTTTAGACACTGCCAGCTGAGATCAGTGCCCTTGCTAACCAGGCCTGATGATTTTAGACAATGGTCACGCTGACAATTGACACAGTGTCCATATACACACATTGCTCAACCCATTTGCCTAACCTGCTGTTGCCAAGAGGAGAGGGCTGTTTGTGCAGGCAGCTGGCAGCAAGATGGGAGTACATCTGGTGATCCTCTGAGAGTGGGCAGAGAAGGTGAAAACACCAAGTCTGAGCTGAGCCCAAGATAGGATTCCAGCTCATGCTCTATGCAATCCACACAGGCTTCAGCAAAATCAGCACAAGGAACTTCCTATACCAAATGCCTTCGCTTTCCTTCCATCTCTGAATGACATCCTTGCATAAGGAAAACAATACAGCCAGGCACACAATGAAGAAACTAAGGCAGAACCACTCATAGCCACCAAGGACACAGGCTGCAATGTGGTGAGTGTCCTATATGCCCATGACAATCACTTAAGATGTCAAAATTATCTCTGTCTCCATGGAAAGACCATCACAAGTACAAGTCTGTCGTAGAGTCATGGCAGCCAGTGCTAGACAACTTCAGTGGGAGATGAAAGATAACTTTCTGACTACCAGTCAGACGTGCAGGACTCCAGAAGGGTAGTGTGAGGCTTGACAACAACAGAAGTTTGTCAGCCAGGAAAATAATCCAATTACTTAGGGTATGCTTACAAGAGTTTTGGTTCTTGCTACCTGCAAAGTTTAAGCCAGTGTTCTCTATAAAATAAAACTAAGACCTCAGTAAGACTGGTGTTCAGTCAAAGCACAGACTTCATTCAAGGCACTCTGGATTTATACCAGATAAGCTGAAACACGGTGCTCCTGGTTGCAAAGACAGCTTGTACAGCACAAGATATTCTGCTGTCATTTCAGGTAGGCAGCACCATCACTGGCAGCTGATAATTTGTATCAAAAATTTGAATGGGCCACTAAAATACCTCTGACCACTCTTTATTCACAATTCTGCTGGATGCTGAATTCTTGTAAGGAAGTTGCCTCTAGAAGGGGACTATTTAAAATGTCCTTCTTCCCAGTACTTCCACAGTGGTCCTCCAGGTCTACAGATAGACAGGCGAAAGGCAGCAGTGCAGCCTTTGGTCTTCCTCAGTGAGGCAAGATCCCTTAGCACTGATGTCACTCTGCTTTTGGTGTGTGCTAAGTCAGTCAGTAATTTCTTGCAAGCGTGGGCCCTATCCATACATGGCAGGCTGGAGGAGGAATGACCTCAAACTCTGCTTCTAATCCAGGGGGCGTTGCCAAAGCACAGTGTTTGAGTTTGATGCATGAAGTGCAGAGATATTTTCAGCTCCTGAATCACACTTTTGGCTCAACAGCCAGATTGAGCTTCTCCTTAGTTTTGTTAGTAGTTTTTCACCTGCTGCAACACCATTGACTCTCAGAAAAACAATCTGGTATTTTAAACAAACAAATTGTCATAAGTCTGAAGTTGGGGGTTTTTTAGATCACTTTTTAAAACGTTTATTTTATTTTCTTTCATTTGTGGAGGAGTGGAGTTAAACAAATTACTAACAGATCAGTGGTGCATCACAAATGTCTAGTTTCTTTACTTCATGTTCTAAATATATGCTATTAAATGCTGCCAGTGAATGTTTTCGAATGGTTTTGGTGTCCAACACAAGAATTAAACAGTCTGAAAAATACGGCAGAGCAACAGCAAGCAGTTAGCCCAGACACAACTATAGGAGAGCTTTAAACTATATATTCTTCCTACAGATAAAGCAAAAATATTTTGCTATACTTTTCCCATGAAACCGTATTGACCTGACCACAATTCATAGCCATAATTTGAAACGGGCAATAATAAGAAAGCAAAATTTCATTTTACAATACAAAGGCAATAAGTTTTAACTGCCATATCCTGCCATTTAGAACTGCATCACCTCTCTGTCAATTCAGTCCGAGTCTGCTCCCTCTGAATTCAGTGGGAAAGCTCCAGCAGACAAAATATGCAACTTCAGTTACAGATAAACAAGTCATTCAAGTATACTTCATTCCATCTCCAATCTGTAAAGCCAATTCAGCAAATCAAACTACTGGCTCAAGACAGAAATGAATAGGTAGCACACATCTTTCTGAACAAGGAGTTTTCACAAACTGAGGACTGTGCACAAAACTTCCCTTGGTTTCCTTTAGAGCGCATCATGAAGAAGATAGAATTCAGCTGTCAATCAAACTGTCACTTAAGCGTGGAAAGTACTTGTTTTTTTAACTCATCTATAGACCTGTTAAGCAAACCCAATTATTTTAAAAAGCCATGGGACATATCCTTGGAGTGGGCACAGACATACATAACATTCTACACATGGATTGCAGGGAACCACAGAAGGGGAAAGAGGTAACACAGAAAAGATAAAGAAGCTACCATAAGGAATGCTGTACTGCCAGAATTTCTGAGCCTTTTCATGGAGTCAGCTGGGAGCTTTCTTATCCACTGGAAGAAGAGTGGAAAATCATAGACATTTCAATTCCTCCATTTCTTTCCTTCCCATGGAAATGAGGAAAGAATAGGGAGAACGAAGATGCTGTTTTGATAAAGAATGTGGCACTTTCCTTGAATGCACTGAAGTAACTGGGCAGCCTCTAACGTAATCTGAAACCTTTTCTTTCCCTTTAAAATTCCTTTAGTCCTTGCAAACAATATTAATTTAACAGAGACAACTTGCAGGCAAGCATGGATCCCCAGGAGCACTCCTTGACTGCAGACAAGTGAGAAAAGAAAAGCCTGTTGCAAACAGCAAGGCAGTAACAGGTCCCAGGGAATTTATACTCAGCCGCAGGTCACACAGCTAGCCTACCTGAGGGAGCCTTTGCATTTCGTCTCAGAGATCAAGAATCAATTACAAATGCTGTGGGGCTACCCTAAATTATGCTCAGCTGCTCGAGGCTGCTTCCTCCCAAGGCTGAGAGGGGAAGTGCTGAGGGCCAGGCTCTACCTGTTCTCCAGCTCCTTCAGGCTGCTGGAGACAGACGGTGTGGGGTCAGCTCTCCAATTTGTTCCCTGAGATTACAATCTGACCCTGCCCTAAAGGCACCAAGAGCTGTAGAATATAAATGTTTGCAGAAATTAAACAACTCCAGCAAAATACACATTAGGCAAACATCTCTTCTCTTCCCAGATGACATAACACGGAACACCAAGCACAAACAAAAAAGCGACCAAAGCACGAAGGCATTGTGGGGGAAAAAAATCATTTAGTGAAGAGCTTCTCTGCTGTCCTTACAGCCATTAGGACAGTGATAATGCTGAAATGGCTGGCCAGCCCTGAAAATTGGATAAACTGAGACACAGAAGAGGCAATTGAAAGCAAGGAGACAGACAGCAAAAATAAGTGAGACAACAGATGGAAAGCAGAAATGTAATGTCTAAACTGCAGCTGTAATTGTGCTAGTAAAAAACACATTCGAGCATAGTTCAGCTTGCTTCCTATTTCAAAGAGAGCAAGAGTTTTCTTTTGCAAAATCTCAACTTGTTAGCAAAATTGCCATGGGTTCTCCCCAGATAGTTTGTGGGATAGGAACATTATTTCTCTCCATATCTAGGAGTGAAACAACACTTTTAAGGTCAAAATTCTGACACTCTCTAGTGTCCTAGTTGTCCTAGTACTGTTAAGGATGGAGAGGGGGGTCACATCATTAAAATCTATATCCACAAGTGCAACAGTTGTGTTTTAGTTGCTGGTGACCAGGGGTCAGTCACAGAAATTGTGAAGGGCTCTCCCCTGGCAGTGCAGCTTCCTTAGCCTTTGTCCTTTACTAGCATGGCTGTTACAATTAGGCAGGAAAAGGGCAGCTATTGTTCTAGCAACACTTTTATACACTAATTTGGCAGTTTTTCTAGCAGGGTTTTAGTATAGTGTTGATAACACACTAGTACAGGAAAGGAGGATTTCTACATTGGCCAAAAAAACAGTTGTGGCAAGACTACCTATTTTTAACACAGTTTATTCCTAGCACTATTTCAGACACAGCATTTTCTCTCCCATCTGTTGACACAGTTGTTTTGTTGCTTTAAAGACACAGTTGTCTGTCTCTTGGGGAAGAAAAAAAAAAAAAAAAGGCAAAAAAACCCCAACAACAAACCAACACCTACTTCCAGTAGTCACAGAGAAAAACAGGAGACTGAAACCCAGGCGAACACTGATCTGGTTAAAAGATAATGCTGGCAAAGCCTTATGACTGAAATATAGAGCAATTCTTCAGATGCCTCTTCAAATTTCCGTCAGGTTTTGGCCTCTCTGGTATTTTGAATGCTAGTGTAGATTTTTAAAATTCAAATCTGGTATGCTCAACAGCTAACAAAGGTGATTTATTGATCTATGAAGTCGGACTGCAACCCTGCCATGGGACCAACATACCAGTCTGCTCAGGAGAAATGCTGCCACAGAAGCACAGAGCAAGATGAAAACACTTTCTTTAATACAGGAAGGAAAATGTAATGAGAGCACCAAGGAGGAAGAAAAAAACATACTCCAAAGTCTGATAAAAATTAAACTGGTATAACAGGACAAAACATTAAGCAATCCTTCTGACATCTGGGATGCCAGGCTGTTTTCTCTGATTTCTGGTGGTAATTTTTTTCCTCATTGACCACTGGAGTTCATGGTTATGCTCTCCCAGGAAATCTGAAAGCCTTATCTCCTCTCAAAGGCATTTCAGACAGCTTGACAGTTTGTAGGTGGAAGCAAATAAAACCAAAGCATGGCTGAGGTAGGACCTCCTCAGTTCACTTACACAACCTCAGTTCTTGTAGGACAGCTATTTGCTGGGAAAGTTGCAATATGAAAACCTGATATATTACAGGTCAAGAGTCCAACACAAAGCAGACTCATCTGTATTGGGGTTTAATTTCTTTTTACACTGAGAGGTGCCTAGGGACCTGAAGAGTTGACAGAAAGATAAATCATGCATGGCAAACTGGAACAGAAGAGAAGGCTGTATCCAGAATAGGATAGCCTTGCTGGTGCAGCTGCCCTAGCAAACTGTACTGACAGTGTGTTCCCAGTACAGCCTTTGTCCTTACCAGCAAAATCACATTATTTGCTGGCACAGCTTTTTTCCTGGAGTCCCTCTTCCCTCCTCCAGCAAGCAAAAAGTGTTTCAATATAAGTAAAGATTTGTCCAAAGCCCATCCACAGTGAGAGCTTTTGTGTCAGTCAGTCAGGGATCAAGTCAAGAATCAAATCAAAGATCTTTATGCCTTTGGCCAAGACAGCTATGAAAGCAAAAATAGGTGTGTTCTTACTTTGATTAGAGAGAGAAGTCCTTTACCAAGACTTGACTATCAGCTTCTTTCACTAATGGGAATCTTACTTTCTCTCTGCTTTTACAGAAATGCTGAGATAAAATGTCTCACCTTGTGTGCCCTAATCAGAAAGGTTACAATATTTCCACAAGCAAAAAAGTCTCTAGCACACCCAGGACTGACCCCATCTGGTGCTACACCACCATTTTGGAGAACAAATCTCATCCACCCAGCCCTGCCCATGGCAGCGAGGCTCAGCCTAGGTTAAGCACCCTTCTCCAGAGCTGCAGGAAGCAGGGGGAAGATGGTAGGGTTGGTGCTAGTGCATTCTGCAGGCATAGGCTTCCTCCTGGATGGAGAAGGGAGGACCATGATGTACAGTGACAAGGAAAAAAATAAGCCAAACCCAGTGCCTGAGACTAAGTGGGCAGCTTTAAGAAAATAAATAAATAAATAAGGTAATAAAAATCACAGCAAATTCAAGAAGTTTTCTAAAAGGAATTTGTGGATTTGCTTTCAGCTGTGTGAAAAGATATTTTCCAGGTGTGCTATATGGTATTATCTATTGGTCACAACCACCCAAGTGATTCAGTATTTTAACACTGTTGTCTATGATTTTCATAAGAGAATGGGCAGTGACCTTAACATACCTGTGAGGAAATCAAGATCAGATGGCAGCATATTCAGACATAGTTTTTAGCATGTTAAATGGCTCATCTGCCTTTGGGTTTGCAATGCCTAGAACTGCGGTCCTTGGCCACCTAGTATTATCTAATGTCTTTACAAGGCATGTAGTCCATGTTTCTGGAAGGTTGGACCTAATCCAGGCTACTATGGTTTCCATGGACAGGAAGCTTGGGATTAAAATGGCAGGAGGCTGAAAAGAAAATTGAGGACCTGGAAATAACAACTGATGGTCCTGACGCAATCAACACTGAAACACTGCAGTAATCAACAGCCTGGAGAATAATCTCAAGTAAAAGGCTAGGTTGTGGAGGACAGTGGAATGGTCTTCTGAGTACAGGTACAAGATAGGTTTCTGGTACAATTTTGAATATGATTTTCCATCAGATCTCCACATCATCATGTAGAGAAATACACAATACATAAGCTCAAGCTATCCACTCTTCCCCATCATGTCTCATTTAAAGGATAACTGCTGCTGGCTAAGACCTATGACAGAAGTCCTCTTTTTCCTGTAGTTGTGGAAGCTGATGGTGCTCCTCTCCCCACTTGCTCCTATCTGGCTTCATGTTCATGGTTCTGGCTTCATGTTCATGGTTCTGGCTTCAAGGTTCATGTTTCCTACCTCAGTCAGTGTGAGAATGCCTGACCTTCAGCAAAAGCCACCCCAGACAGCTCTGCTTGGAGTATGGAACAGAGCACTTCACAGCTCTTTCAACAAGAGTAGTGAAGTAGTAATTTCCAGCTAGTCATGATTATCCATGGGTGGAGTGTCATCTTCAACCTTTGCAGCCCTTTGCTGTACACTATCTGAGATACACAGCACAGATGAAGAGTTATAGAAGAGGCAGGGTGGAAAGTTTCAATTTCTCTATCACTATGGTTCCAACTGAAGAAATAATCTTACCAGCTACCCTACAGAACTTAAAAGCCAGAACTAACAATTACCCATGATGCAGTACTTGACAGAGACTCATTCCTTTAGGGCAGACACACAGGTTTTATACTGAATTTTCAGGACTCATCAATGTTGCTGTGGGCAATGTACCACCCTGGTTATTGTTCTGTGACAGCCAAGAATATGAAGTCAGAATAAAACCTCTGAAACTGCGTACTAAACCAATCCCTTTCTAAATTACCTTTACTTACTATGCCCAGAAAGGTCACTAAAAAGAAATGTATTTTAAGAACATTATTGATCTCTGAAACACAAATGGCAATGCAGGTGAACAGAGCCTCCACCAAATTTATTCATATCTGTGTCCAAAAATCAGGTGTCAGCACACACAGATGCCCTGCCACTAAATGACAGAAATGTGTTCCTGACCTAGAGACTGGCAGGGATTAGCTAAACCTTGTTTCTGAAAGTGTTTCCTATTAACATGCAGTACATTCAAGGCCTGGTTGCTCCAGGAACCAGACAAATGGAAAAACTGGTCCTAAGCCTCCTGTGTTCTGTGTTCAGCAGAGCTTTAGTGCAGCTGCAAGCAAAAGACTAAAGACAGCAAGATGGCAATTTCAAAGAGACTTGTCCCCTTAAAAACCTCAAGGCTTGATTCTGTGTTAAGGCTTCTGCTCAAAAATTAGTAAAGGCAGGAAACTGGTGAGAGCCACACTGACTGTAGAAAGTCAAACTGGAAAAGCTGCAAAGGGGCTGAGAAAGTGCAAAAGACTTAAAAACATTTTCAGATAACACAATCAACATGCTAGGCAGCAAAAATGTTCCTGCCAGGGAAATATATCTGTTAAGAAACTGTTAAGAAATCAAGTTAAAGGCTTCTCATGAGTAACAAAAGGTAAACCAAACAATAGCGATCATTCAGAAACTCATTCATCTTCAGGAAGTTACAACAGATATATACACACTCAGTCAATTAGACCCCAAACCATTATCCTGCTGGTCCAGAAGCTTTGTGACCCCCAGAAACTGCGTAAATGATAAAAGAGCAAGCACTGAAAGAAAACAAGCTGGGTCTCTGTCAGGACTGCTTCTCAGGAGACAAACCATCAGGAGACACCAGGAGAAGGCTCACTATACCTGAGTTACCTAGCATGCCCTTAGGATACAGTAAAGCACCTCTCACCAATTCTCTAAGGATTGCTTACTAATATACCACTCTTACAGTAATTTAAAGAGGATAAGTAAGTGGAGTCAGAATTACCTTTGCTGGAGCTACTCCTTTTCTTTCATTCTGACAAGTCAAAGAAGTCCTTAACTTGAACTGCAGATCCAAGTGTCAGCACCTACGTTCTCATGTTTTAATATCATTTTATTACAAGTAGTCCTGGCAATGAACAACGAAGTCCCCAGTGGGTTTGCAGATCATCACGGCAACGTGATTAGAAAGCTTGATCCATGTACCACAAAAGTCAATGGAACTTGGATTGAGCCCAAAGATAAATGATTTTCCCTGCTATGAGTGGTTAGCAACACAATATGGTTTTTTCTCCTGATAAAAGTGAATCTTTTCACATGCACTGATTTTAATTACTTAACAACAGAGCCTGCTTTTGAACAATATAGTGTCATGAAAGACAATTACCTGGAAAAGAGAAAACATGTTCTATGGCCTGGGATCAGTTAAAAATTCCACTGACTACAGTAACTGTTGAGTAAGAATATCACACTATTACCTAAAGGTATGCACATACATACATACAGGCACACGCACATGCATCAGCTTGCAGGTCTGTAGGCCCTCTAAACCCTTCCCTGGGAACTGACACTCTGGCAAACACTTGTACGAGGAGAGATATCATTCATGCGGTCACAGGGACACAGTGTGTATCTCACCTCCTGTGTAATACTCTTCTCTGAAAACTTGTTCATTTCCCATCTTTAAAATATGCAGACATGTCTGTGGGTAAAAAGTTTTATTCTACGAAAGAAAACAAAATGCTTTAAGAGTAGTCTAAATATGTGTAAGATATTTTAACACAGATTTCAAGAGATTATTCACAAACACTATTGAGTTTATATAATGATTATATGGCATTTTACATCTACTATAAAATGCAAAATAATAGTAGTAATACTTCTAGCCCCTAGCAAAGGGCTTTTTTGGCAATAGGGCTGTAATACTTTGCATGCAAATGGGAAGAACAAGTCAATCTGACAGAATTTACCTGAAGAGAACAAAAATTACAAAAGCATTTGGGTTGGATACCATGTCTGAATCAGTCATCCTAGATCATCTATAACAGACACTTATCTAGTCTAGCCATGATTAACTCCACACCCTCCCATGGCAGATTGCTCCACTGACCTAAATGTTGTGTAGTAGCAACCCTTTTCCAATATCGAACTGTCTAGCAAAGCATTCCCTGCTACAGCCTAACCATTTCTTTTCTTCCCTGTTTTCTTCTATAATATGTGAAAATACCTTGTCCTGTTCTTTCCAGATCTTTTACTGAATACCTATATTCAGTTAAATCTCTGACTTACATTTTAACCTGACTCAATGTACCTAGATTTCTTATCTCAAATATTCTTTCAACTTGACTTTGGCCTTTTCCATCTTCCTGAAGAGTCCTGTGAATTGAGGTTACCTTTTGGGGTAACCTTTTGTGGGCCAAAGAGGATTTGAAATGTTTGCACCGAGTCTAGTTAGGAATTTGTTTTATGAGGCTTGAAGTTACAAATATGTCATTCACATCTCCCTGCTTTACAGTGGCATTTGTTCTTTCAAATTTAGTATTGTTCTCTCAAGAAACACCTTGAGAATAGAATAGAATAGAATAGAATAGAATAGAATAGAATAGAATAGAATAGAATAGAATAGAATAGAATAGAATAGACCACTACAAGATCAATACATACACTAATGAGATAGATGGAATTTAATACTGCTGCTCTTCAGGATGTGCTCTGTAATTCCAGGGAACTTCCACCCAAACCTAAAGAAGGAGCAGTAGCTCCTTGTAAAAATGTCTGCTACCTCCATTAGGTTTTGCTAGGAGTGAAATCACATCAGCACCAAATTATCTGAGCATTTACACAGCACATCTGAAAGCTGTCAAGGACACACTGAGTTCTAGTAGCAGGAACTTGAAAGCTGGTTTTGATAAGCTTGGTTGGGCTGCAATCATGGCAAGGGCTCCAAACATGTTGATTTTTAAGTAACACCCTTCACCTTATAGATATTAATGACTGTGATACCCCTGTGCTCCCAACAGAGGAGGGGCAGGAGCACAGGAGAAGCTTATGGCCTACTCATGCTTACAGAGAGTCTTTGGCTGAGCTGCCTGGATGCACACACTGTATGTGCAAGCATGTTCTACCAAACACCTATTTGTCCTGACTATGCTGGTGCCTAACACAGACCCATCTGAGTTATTTCTAAGCAACAGATAAAGGTAGACTCACATGGTCAACTACTCCATCCACATCAGAGCATCTGTGCCAGGTTGAACATTTGAGAATTTGTAAATATTTCCACAGTACAATCTTGATTCAGTATATCATTGCATCACAATTATAATGTACATGCACTGAAATAGAATCTAGAAGTTCAAATAAGTGATTTGCCAAGTGATAAACCAAGTTAATTTTCCCAATGAATATATACGCCTCAAGAAAGTTGTAAAGACAGGGTTCTCATGCATGAAGAAGAGACTTCCTTTTTCTCTGATTTGGCAACAAAAATTGGTAGATGGTGTCCAAATAGGTCACTCCAAAGCTGCTTCAAGTAAGTGCAATGTAATACTCATCCAACTTATTTTCAGAATCAGTATGAGGAAGGTTTGGGTTTTCTAGTTTTTCACTGTTTCTGCAAAGAGCAGGCACTACTGTTGGGACTGCCTCTGCTTACTGTCCACAATGAGAAGCTGAAAATACAGTTAACACTAGCATGGCATGAGCAATTTCTGTAATAAAGAGATAGCTGTAAAGTCTGATGCGAACAGACAAGCACTACGTTTTCCAATCCATGGCTCAGAGGACAGGCATATTGACCATAAAATGAATTATACAATCTGCGTTGAATTATGTCATCTGAGGCCTTGGTTAGGTCACTACCACTTTTATATATACTTCCTTCCCCCTCCCCCCATAGAGCTGTCAAGTTGTATTCGTTACATAACACTGCTGCAGTGCTAACCTGAAGCATAATGACTGTGATCATTATAACTTCTTGGAGGAGGAGCTGTCAATAATTTGATTTGCTCCATAAAAGGTATGACATTATCTTTGGTGTAAAGGGAATCCCAGTTATATCTTTTGAAATAGTAGCAAAACTCTTAGTGATTTTACTGGATTAAGAGTGGGAACCACAGGTCTCCCTCCAGCAAGACATGCAAGCCTGTTTCTCAGCAGGTGTGTAGGACAAGGAGACAGAGTGTTGCCAGGTAAACTGCTGGATCAGGCCTTAGAGTAAAATCCTCTGCATCCTTGAATGAAAAGAGATGGTACAGAACACTGCAGTGAACACAGCCAAACAGATTCAGTGTTTCCTGTATATATGAAAAACCTATACACAGTAAATTTTCTGGATTGTTCAGTCTAGTTTTTCCATTTGTGGTTTTTGCTGTCAATTCAGTGCAGTCTATTAAAGACTGCAAAATGAAATGGCCTTCAGCAGGGATTTATATTCCGATCACAGAGTTTCTTGCAGAAAAAGAGCAATTGAACTGATATTCCATTTTTTCTGACTTTCAGGTAAACCAGATCCAACTTTTAGGTATTGTCCTTATTTTCCCAATGAATTCCTATTTAATAGACTACAAGATAAAATGACATTTGTGCTGTTAGGTTCCAAACATGTTATATCAATTTGATAATGACAGGATAAATAGGTAAGTCTCTAACACCTTCCTGTCCATTTATATGGAATGGATTTTGGTCATCTTTTGCTTTAAAGCCTGCTAACCTAAAAGTCTTTTAAAGGCCTCACCTCTGGTGAAATGGGAGAGAGGGGTTTGCTGATACAAGTTCTTGTAGTGAAAAAAAGCAAAGGTGTTTCCTTCCCAGAGTTTCCATTTAGCCCTTACTGTCAACATCCAGTCAAGCTGCAAAGTATTGCACTGAATTCTGTTCAAAACCCTTACTGGTCTTCATCCGGGTTTATTACACTGGTTTGCATCTGTATCCTTAAGCACAGCAAGGCTCTGCTCATGGCAGGCCATGGGACCAGTACAAGATCACAGAACTCTGAAGTGCTCCCAGCAGCTGCCTGTTTGCCTGCTCACTCACTCCCTCCCCTAAAGCCCATGGGTTACTTCAGCACAGCCAGGACTCGAGATCCAGGCTGCAGGATGAGACCCCTGTGCAAACTGAAAGAGAAGTTTTGATATCTAATGTTCAAGTGTAAAGGTCACTGAGGCTGAAATGAAAACCCCAGAAACAACATGAAACATAGGTAAGTCTATTTCAGTGTGTTATCAAGTGGTGGGTGGTTTTGTTTTGTTTTGGTTTTTTTTTTATTTGTTTGTTTGTTTTTCACAAACTAGGAAAAAGAAGAAATTCTAAATTGGAGACTTCAACTCCATCCTCATCACCTTCTTGTGTTGAGGCAGCAAAATACAAAGCAGACAAGAACACTAACAGAATAAATTTCCATTTCTTAGGCTCCAACCCACAATCCACAACCCACTGCCTTGCAGAGTGTCCTTCTATCCCTGATCCCTGCAGGTTGAGCCAGCAGCTTTTACACTTTGCTTTCAGCCAAACTACATGGGTTTACAGCTGAAGGTGGGAGAAAGGTTGCAAAGAAAGGGCAAATCTGTTGACCACAACATCCCTACACCATCCCCACTGCTCTTCCAGTGCTGCACAGCCTCCTCTTTTTAGGCTCAGCCCCTACCTCCACTGCCTACCAAGCCTTTACTTTCTGGGACTGGCACAGATGCTGAGGAATGATGATTGAGACTCTATTCCCACACAGTCTACTCCAAACCATAACTCTAAATGTATCTTCCAATGCAACTGGTATTTATAGGTCTCTGCACAGGGACATATTATTCTTTTAAAAATGTTACAGGAAAATGCTACAAGTGATTGTCATTAAAAAAACTCCATCATAATTTCATTAAAAATTAACAAAAAGAAAGCATTAGTGTCATCCTGCCAACTGGGGGTGGGGGAGTGTCTCATAATTTTTCAATTGAGAAGGGCAGCAATGCAGAGCTTTTTGAGACCGGTGTTTCCATTCTTTCCTCTTTTGCTTGGTTCAAGAGTTCTGCATAATTAATACTGTAATACTTAATAAATGCTTATGAACCTACTACCTCTCTGCTCTTTCCATTTAATTAGGTGATTGACTTCAGGCATACTATAAATTAGAATGACAATTTAATTACTTTTTTTAATGTGCACACTTAAAAGATTTATAAACAGGAATAGAGTAGTACAGTACACTGAAAACTAGACATACTATGAACTGGAGAACAGCACAAAGTAATCCTATCTAAAGTATCTTTACACCTGTAATGACTGTGAGATACAGTACTTACAGTGTCTGGTACAACCACAGAGAGTTGTGTATTTTTATCCAAATACCCATGTACATCCCTCCTTATGTATCTCACTCAGCTTCATGGCAGGAACCTAGAGTGATTCCAAGGAGTAGTTAGGCTACAGACTTGACTTGAGCATCTTTTATGTAAAGTGCTTGGGAAAACTTCTGCCTCGTTTCACCATAATACAGTCATTGTTAAAACTTACAGGGGGGCAAAATCTTCCCCAGTATTCCAGCTGGCACAGGCAAAGTGTCGAAGATCAAGGATTTCATCATCTCATGAACCAACCCTTCCTAATTAAGAGACCGAAATGCCCATCTGAGAATATTTCATGCCGTCAGCACCACGTACTGCAACAATCAGAATTTAGCTCTTCTAATACTGCTGCTGTCATCTAGAACTCATTCTCCTGTCACTTACAGGTATGCAAATTATAACTGAATTCACAAAGCTGAGAATTCCATGTATAACAAATCAAATAAAAATCAGACCTTGTTTTTCACTTCAAACCAGTGCTCAGAAAAGTACAATTGATAAATAATATTTGTAATCTTTAATAGTTCAAGAAACAAAAGAGAAGAGCTAACCTACCTATATATCCAAACATTTCCAACCCCTGGTTGGTCATTGAAAACAAAGACATTGCCACTATTTTCTACAAATGACCTGTCTGTCATCAACCCAGACAGATGACAGCATTTGTTTCAGATCACACTGTATGCTATATTGATGAAACTTTCTTATGTAAAAATGTCACTAAAATTTGGGCTAGAGGAGATGCTTTCCCATCTGGGAGCTGAAGCTGGTTTGGTGTGACTATCCCTGTCTGTTAATTTAAGAGTATAAAGTATAACTGTACATTCTTGGCATACTTACTGGGGATGCTGGCATCTCTGCAACCAGAACTGCTTTCAGAGATGGGGGAAAAAAAAAGAACACTGGGCACTTCACAGTGCACTAGAAAAATGATGGGCAATTCAGTGTTTTAAGCATCATCTATCACTGGTGCTGAATAGCTAAAAGGGAAATAAATTTAAATATATTGCCAAGGCACAGTGCTGTGATAATTGTCTCTGTTTTTTTCTTTTAAATACGGGGGGAGGGGGATCCCAGACACTCATCTCATTCATGCCCAATTAAGCTGAGCAGAAAGCAGATCAATCCCACAGCTTCCTCATGTATCCGTTCGCCTCAGCTGGCACAGAGCAGGGCCAGAAAATGTACAGGTAAAAGAAAAAAAAGCCAGGAGGCTGAGCAGTGTGGTGAATCACAGGGAGCCACTTTGTCTGCAGCTTCCGTTCTTGGGGAGCTGCCTGGGGCTGAAACAATGGCTCTCCTATGGAGCTGCGTCTCATCTACCTCATCTATCGTCGGTGGTGGATGATGGGTCAAGAGGGCAGCAGACTTTGGGTGCACAACCCTTAAATACTTTATCAAAGATGGCAAAATGCCATGTACTACAATAATACAGCAAATACTTCCTTTTGCTGTAGAGCAGACAAATTCCTTCCTCTCTGCTGGCTAAATCTGAAGCTTTTGGTTCACAGCTCAGAGCATGTGCAAGTTCTATATTCACCAAACATACATGTAAAAAGCTGAGACTGTTCAACTGTAAACATTCTCACAGAAATGAAAAGTCAGCCATATCTGTGCTGAAATCCTAAGCAGTCATAAATATGTAATTCTAGAGATTTATGGGGTTTATAGACAATAATCGAAGGCATGTTTCACTCACTTTTAAAACTAAAACTACATAATAAGAATTTTTTTTTTGGGGGGAGGGAAGTAGAACTGTGTATACTCATCCAAACTTTTCATACTGGAAGGGTTTTCTGAAAGACATACTGATAAGATAGAAAAGTTCCATTAAAAATAGAAATGTTGTCCCTGGTTTAAATGAAGGTTAATATAAGTAACAGGATTTGTGATATAACAAGATACCTCAGTGCTAGCAGTTTAACTGTATTGTTGTGCTACACAGTGAATTACAGTTTCACAAGACACATGAGATGGAGTATCTCCATGCCATCAAAATACACAAAATAAAACTGAAGCAGCATTCAGAATGTTCTGGAATAAGATACAGGTTTGTTCTAGTTTTGAGCAGAGGCAAAGCATTTCAGAACTTTCTGCCATTTAAATGTTCTTCCAACCAGTTTTGTCTTCTCCCTCCTAGCTGCTTCTTGATCTAAAATATCATGATCTAACTGCTATGAATTTGACAATATCATTTAATACTCTAACAGGACAGAAATCTGTGGCCTCAAGTTTGTTTTCCAAAGGCAGCAGCACAAAAGAGTCTCTGAAGACATCCCTAAATCCTTCATGGCCATTTCAGCTCCCTTATCAGCCGACTAGAGCACCAGCAACAGAAGACCACTTAGCTGCCCACCCACACAGCCCCAGGACCTGAAGAAAAGCTGTCACATCAGAATCGCTGATTAATCCAACAACACCTAATACTGGTGCTTAACTTTCCTATTTTGAAGACACTGCGGGGTCTGTTCACATCAGAGCATTGCGGCGGCCAGGGCGGGTTTTCCGGCAGCGCAGCGCAGGCAGCAAGCTCTGCCGTCCTGCCGCACGTTGCAGCAACGTGGGAAACCTGCACCTTCCGCCTCCGTGCGCGGGCAGGCAAAAGAGACAGGGCAGAGAGCTTGCCCTGTCAAAACACCTTACCGCATTTTACACTACAGCAATGGATTTGCATAATTCTCATCACAGTATGTTTTACAAATCTCACCACAGATTTTGAACTTAAACGCTTCAGGACTGAGCAGAACAAATGATGCATACCTTCAGAAAATGGAAGGTCTCTGAGTGGAGGCATCTCAACTGTTTTACAGCCCTATTCAACAGATTACCAGCAGGTCTGTCATCTCTAATTCAGTCAAGTGCAAATTTCAGCTTCAAAAATAAGTTATTTTCAGTATTAGCCACAATGTGTACCAAAAAGCTTCTAAAGCAATACAAGCTTTTGCACAGCCTCTATCACCCAGGAAGCAAATCTGCACATAGGTAACTTGCCTTCTGAGTATTTTCATTCCTTTTTCAGAGTGTGAAGCTAAGATTGGCATCAAACTTCATCACATTTTGAATGTGTTTCCCATATGAACTGAGAGGCACTTGAGGAGTCGCAGTGATGTGGAGAAAAACATTTCTAATATAACTTTTCTCCTACACCCACCTTCAGCTCATGGCCCAGCACTCTGCTCTCTTTTATTCATCAAGGCAAGGAGAAGCTAGCAGTCGGAGGTGGGAAGAGATTGGGAGCCATATGGAGCTAGAGTCACTTTGCATTATGTGTTTGTGAATAGACACAAAAAAGATAAATACTGGCATGCATAAATTCATATTTTATCAGTAAGTATTCTGGTAATTACTGTGAGAGTAATTTATTTAAAAAAAAAAAAAAAAAAAAAAAAGTTTTAAAAGGCAAGCACCAGTCTGTTAAAGAAAAGCCCAAATCCTTACAGAGACACATACCAATCCTGACTTACTCTTTCCAACAAGTACAAGATCCTGATAACATGAAGCAGGAGGTAGAAGCCCACTCACTGGTGCAAATAATCAAGAACCTAGAAGACTATTTCTGCCCAAAACAAGTCTCCTGGGAACAGGGCCAGGTGACCAGCCTGGTGCCCTGGGCTGTATATGCCCAAGCTGCTCATGCAGAGAGCAAGCAGAACTACCTGTTTTGCATGCAGTATCCTGTAATGAGAAAGGCTATCAAAATTAAAGGATTGGCTAGTTTTGCTGTCTGTAGTTGCTGCACCTACAAACGTTCAGTTTCACTTCTCAGACTTATTCAAATTATCCATCCCTCATGGGTCTTTGAACCTAAGTTGCAAGTCTCGGTGCTGAAGAGGATTCATTAAGTCCGCCAGTGCATCTGACTGTGACAAAATGCTTTAAAAAAAGGTAATGAAACACACTGACCATTCTTGAACCCCAGATTATGTTTGGCCTGGATCTGGTGGAAATACTTGATTTCCACGGACTCTTCTCTCACAGCTTTCTACCTCCCTAAACTGTGACGTAAGACCATCATACCACAAAGGCAGGAGAACCGCAGAGCAGAAGTATCTGTGATAGTCACTTATTCCATTAGTCAGAAATCAAAAATTAAATGAGCCACTTCAAAAGCTAACAGAATGCAAAACTCATCGCTTCCATCCAGAAGAGGCCAAAAGGCCTTATTTGTAAGTATTGATCAGAACACATGCCATGGCAGAAAGCTTCTGAACTGTGCTCGCAGCTCTTAAATGCACATCTGTATGTGAACTTGGGCAGATGGTTTGATTTTTCTAAGCTTTTTCAAAATAGAAATAAAAAACCATACCCACCTCACAGAATAGAGGCTTCATCAATGTTTCTAACTCACTCTCAGCTTCTTAAGTAGACAGTCCTGTAAAAGGGCAGAGTACCATTATTTAGGTTTGACTTCCTTTAAAAAAAACCCCACATTAATCTTGTCTGTTTCTTGGCCATTTTTGCCAGATAAGATCCTCTGTCTGAAGGATGGTATCAAGCTCCTGCCTCACATGTACATTTACATCATATTTCTACATCTTCCACAATACATACCATGAGCCTATGAACAGGGTCAGGAGGGCAAAAGCCAAGTAATGTACATCTAACTCTGCATGCAGAACAAACAAATTGTGGGTATTTTTAAAATCAAACCCCCTTTCTTAAGAACCTCACTTCTTCTCTGTCACAGAGTCTGGTGCAACATGCAAAAAATGGCTTTCTGAGGCACTGCGGTGTCTTCTGAATCACTGCCACTACCCAAGAAAACCCCAGGAAGTGGTTTGCATGAGAAGCTGGACCTGACTTGCGTAGGTATCAGCTGATGTCAGAGTACATACAGCACAAAGCCCTAACAATATGGACATTGTGAAACCAGGCATAACTTTCTCTTATCTTCTGCAGTTTGGGAGATAATTTCTAACCTGGTGACTACAAAGCTGAGGAACAAGACAAATGGTTAATTATTCACTGTGAGCTTCATAATTAATCTGTTTCAGGCCCAATCTTTGTATGTCCATAACAACATGAAGATCTTCAGTGAGGGAAACAAAAGCATGAGCTTTTGGACCTCCTTCTGCAAAGCAATTCATTTTTCCATAAACAGTTACTATTAAGCAAGGACAAAGCAACAAACCAGACAGCCATCTGTGTAAACCAATTTAAAAGGATGGTGACCTCATAAAATTTTTCAAACACTCTCCATTTAACTTCTGCCACCCCGTCCTGCCCCAGCAGATGCTGAGTTTGAGCAAGTTCTCGGGCAAGCACAGTGCTTCCTCCTTAGGGAAAAATGGTACTTTAAAGCTGCAGAGATTTCAAACCTGTGAATGAGCACATCACTGAAAATATCAGTAAATTCGCAGACAACACCAAGCTGGGGGCAGGTGTTGATCTGCTGGAGGGTAGAGAGGCTTTGCAGAGGGACCTCAACAGGCTGGACAGATGGGCAGAATCCAACAGCATGAGATTGAACACATCCAAGTGCCGGGTTCTGCACATTGGCCACAGCAACCCCATGCAGTGCTACAGGCTGGGGTCAGAGTGGCTGGAGAGCGGCCAGGCAGAGAGGGACCTGATGGTACTGGTCGATGGTAGGCTGAACATGAGCCTGCAGTGTGCCCAGGTGGCCAGGAGGGCCAATGGCATCCTGGCCTGCATCAGGAACAGTGTGGCCAGCAGCAGCAGGGAGGTCATTTGGCCCCTGTACACTGCACTGGTTAGGCCACACCTTGAGTACTGTGTCCAGTTCTGGGCCCCTCACTTTAAGAAGGATGTTGATTTGCTGGACCATGTCCAGAGAAGGGCAACAAAGCTGGTGAGGGGTTTGGAACACAAGCCCTATGAGGAGAGACTGAGGGAGCTGGGGTTGCTTGGCCTGGAGAGGAGGAGACTGAGGGTGACCTTATTGCTCTCTACAACTACCTGAAGGGAGGTTGTAGCCAGGCAGAGGTTGGTCTCTTCTCCCAGGCAGCCAGCACCAGAACAACAGGACACAGTCTCAAGCTGTGCCAGGGGAGGTTTAGGCTGGAGGTTAGGAAGAAGTTCTATACAGAGAGAGTGATTGCCCATTGGAATGGGCTGCCCGGGAGGTGCTGGAATCACTGTCATTGGAGGTGTTCAGGAGGAGACTTGATAGGGTGCTTGGTTGCATGCTTTAGTTGATTAGGTGGGTTGGATAATAGGTTGGACGTGATGATCTTGAAGGTCTCTTCCAACCTGGTCTATTCTATTCTATTCTATTCTATTCTATTCTATTCTATTCTATTCTATTCTACCTCAGCATATATGGAAGCAAGACAACCTAACTGGCAGCCCATGCACCCCAGATGGTGTTGCCACAAAGATCTGCACCTCATTTGCTAGCTGAGCTTCCTAGAGGTATGAGGTCAAGCAAGCACAGAGGTTCAGGCCACCAAGAACAACACAATTTCTGCTGAAGTGTGTTCTTTCTTATGACCTGGAGAGAAACCTGCACAAGCATAGATGGCATTAGATAGAAAGACAAGCCTGATAGCCCTAGAGCAACACTCAGGAATCCATATATAGTACAGCTATCCCATACACACCTGAGATGGCCACAGCTTCCACAAAGACTTCTGCCTCTTAAGACTTGAATCTAATGAAGCTTCAGCAAAATAAAATATAAACTAAAACACCTACAAGCAGGTGCAAGTAATAAACACACAAGGCCATATCTTGGACCAGGTCACTTCAGAACTGCCTTTTATTTCATTTACTGAAGTCAATCAGAGCCACACAACACCTGAGAGCAAGGAAATCAGGAAGATGAGGATGAGGATTCCAGACCATTGGTAGCATAACACACTGAAGTACTCAAACTCCTTTACAAAGGCACATGGACCACAAACATTACAGTATCAAAGAAAGTAACTAAATGGGTTGTGTATTCTCTTCCCATTCCCAAGCATCAGAAGAATATAACAATGTATTAACTTTATTTAAGTGGTAGAAGAAAGCATTCACTTCTCCATTATATAAAGATTATGTTTCTAATCCAGTTAGTGCAGACATGGTAAAAATTACCTCCCACAGTGCCAAGGCTTGTTACATTGACCCTTTTTCTCTTTAGCCTGCATTTACAAACAGTCATTACTTTACTGTTCAGCTTCCACAATGTCTTATATTTGTGTGCCTGACAGTTGTGTTCACTTTAAAATAGCGGCTGTGAGGCAAAGGTAACTTGCCCGTCTGACCCAGCATTTGTACAGTAATAACCTACTGTACATATAAAGTGACATTTCTCTAATTGGCATTTGCTGAACACAAGGGTGTCTTCTGAAAACACAGGGTTTTTTATTGGCAACCTCTTCAATTATCTCACTCTTCCTAGCACAGCATCTCCTTTCCATCATTAGAGAAGAACAAACCACTCCTCATCACAGCCACAGTAATACTATGTATCACATATCAATGAATACTATTAAAGATTAGTTTTAAAATGCAGAGTATTATTAACAGCTGTCCTGGGAATTTGTTACAGAAAGGGAACAATCCTGACCTTTGAGTCCATGTTTAAGTGCCTTTTTGATATGCTTCAGAACAAAAGTTCAAGCTGTGCCTCATTTCAATTTGTCACATCTCATTGGATGTAAAACTGAGGAGAGAAATTCAAGACAAGCCAGACCAGCACTGTTTTCCCTTGCCTTTAGTCTTGCTGTGTCAACTGATGCTGGCATATGCAGAGTATTTCTCTGCTTCCTTCATTTTTGCCTTTCCTTGGTCACTGCTTCAAGTTCCTAATCAGCCATCTCCAACAGCTCTCCAGTTGGCTGCCACGTCATGGCTTAGAAAACATTTAAATCTACGCTGCCTTGGCAAATGGTTAATCCTTGAAGCAAATGCTGATTACACAATGGAATGTCCGTGTTTCTTACGCTGCTGTGGAGATGCCATGCCTCTTCTCATGAGGCTGGAAGGAACGCACAACACTTAGTAACATACCTCTGACTTTCCATTTCTACTATATAAGCATCTTGTTATCAGCATTTATAGGGAGGGAAAATGAAAAAGGAAATTCCTGGAAGAGATTACAATTGTCCAACAAGGTTTTGATATCTTTTAAATAGCTGAAGCATTAATTTTTTGGCGGCGCTGTCAAAAGTCTATGAGGGCTTCCTGGCTGCAGTGGAAGAAATAGTACATTTAGTTCAACTACAAGCTGTACTTTTTAAAAAATCCATATGAAAACAGACTCATTATTCATTTTTTCTGTTAAGTTGTGGTTTTGCCCTGAAGTTTAAGTAGTAATTTTTGTAAGACCTTGCAGTTTCAAGAAAGAACTGCAACTTAGAGCTTATGCTTTAATAAACTCTTGTTTATATTATAGTCAAACCAGAACAAACAAAATAAAGCTACAAATGACATTTTTATAGGAAGTCAAGGAAAAGATTCATGTGTCTGAGTATTTTAGTTACAGTATGAAGGCATGACTATTATTTCCTGCAAAGCCAAGCTGTAGCTTTGAAGAAGTGGAAGAAGGCTACTCTGAGAATAGAACGTGGATATATGACTCAGGCCTCTAGAGTTGCTGGATATAAATTAACATACAATTTTAATGCAAAATACAAGTATTCTGGGAATTTTACAATGGAGCAATGGCAAGACATGGCTATGAGAAAACTGTTTGGAATCTTCAAAATACCACTATGCTGGGTTTCTGCAAATACTTCCCTTTGTGGTAAAAAGTGCCCAAAATGTGCAGGAAGAAGGTTTGCACTGAGACAGGCAAGAATATGACACTTTTTTAAAAAGTGATCATAGAACTCATAGAATAAATAGGAAATGGTCACAATCTATTAGTTTGTCTTGTACTCAAATAAGCAAAATGTATACAGAATATTTTACAGTGCTTTCTCCAGCTCACTTTTAATTTACTCAAACGATCTTCTGTTTTTCATAAGATCTTCACCATAATAATTTTGTCCTTTTTTTTCAGTTAATGTAATACTCATTTTGCTTTTTTATGCATAGTTTTATTCTTTATACCTCTTTGAAACTGCTATTCCCTTCAAGGTGGCTTTGATGCCTTTGCCACTGTGATATCTCATTTAGTATCAATCAAGTTAGAAAATGCTAAACTGAAAAAGAGCGACTGATCTAATTTGCAGCCTCGCTCCCTCTGTAACCTGTAACAAGTTTCTGGTGGAACGAGATCTGAGTTCCAGGTGAAGGGGGTGAAAAGTCGCCACCATTCTCATTTAAAGACAGCACATGGCCCTGAGCTTTGGAGAGCATAGCAAAACAACCTCAAAGCTTTCTATTCTCTTCACTCAATGTGATGCTTCATGAGTTGGCTACACTAAGAAAATCCGGTTACTGTTACTTCTCCTTGCACACTAGTGAAAGAGGGTTTAAAGAGTTTTGTGTCTCTGAGTCGTCATAACCCCATCTCTTTCTCATTCCCAATTACAGACTTCCAGGTTAGGAATTCTGGCTGGAGTTGTATATGGAAATGGAATTCTGTGGAGGAGGGAGGAGTTTCACGCTGCAGATTGATACCCTACCTCCCAAGCAAGAGACAGCAGATACCAGGATCATACAGACTAACTTTGTATCTCTGCTGTCCCTGAATAGACATGCCACAAGCAGCATGCGGAGCAGTCTTCCAGTATACTTCACTGTCTGAAAGTATAAGTGTACAAGAAGGAATCCTGAAGCAAGTCTCTCTATGAGCACATTGGAGTAAGTTTGTGAAAACAGCATGACTACATGATAAGGTTGCTATTATTTCTAACTAGCTGAGTAACAAATCACAACTGCACTTGAGAAAAAGAAAAGTTAGATGAGTTTCTGGAAAACTCCTCAGTGCTAAAAGTCTGTCTGCAAAGAGACAAAGTCATGACATGAAAGCACAGACACATGGCAAACTCCACAGCAATCTTGAACTAGTGCCTCGGACGATACTCATGTTATTAGCTGTTACAGTGTCATGTAAATGCTTCACAACGGTGATATTTTTGAAGTACCACTCTACTGTTAGGTATCTTGACATTATCAAGACTCCTGGGGATGTCAGTGTGTCGCATTTCTTTCTCACTTCCTTTACACCAAGTTTCCAAGCCAATCTGAACACCCTGAGAAGGGCCAAGATCTGCATCAGTAAGACCTTAACCTGGGTTGGAAGGGAGCTTCTTCCCTTGCTGTCTCCTTGTGGTATGGGACCTCTTTACCCACAATAGCCCTATCCCTTCCCCACCACCTCAAGATTCACATATGGCTCTGTATCTGAAAATGGGAGGCTGGCACAGAGTGCTTGTGGCTGCAAGCAGATGGACAGGGACCTGTGCTAAGTCACTGGCAGCACACCACTTGTTGAGCTGTTTGAGGTCCTGCAGGAAAAATGCTCACTTTATGGCCCTGTAGAGAAATAGTGCCAAGAGCAAAAATCCCTACAGGAATTACTGTGCTGATTCTATACAAGAAACTAAACAGGAGATGAAGAAAAGACCTTCCCACCATTTACACTAGGAGTTGATGCTGGACTACTGACATAAAAGAGGCACCTTATCTGCCACAGTGTACAGACTTCACCAGTAATATCCTCCTCCTTCCCTCTTCTTCCCTGTGTGCAAACAAATTAGTGGATTCTTCTCAAACTAACTCAATGCCAGGGTAACATTTACAAATCTATTATCTTACTGACAGCCTGGTCCTGGATCTCCCTCATGCAGTCACTGGCTGCTTGCAGGAAGGACTGAGCTGATGAGCAAAGATTGCCAGGCACAAAGCATACAGGAAGAGCTAAGGTGCTATCTGACTCCACTCACATTATTGTACACAGTATCATCAAAAAGATGGAAAGCTCTTCATTTATCTTAGCAACTGAATGAAAATGAAATACCACAAAAAAGATATACCAATACATTTTTTTCCTTTGCCAACTGTTTTTACATTCTATTTTCCTTATACTATTTCACTGCATTGCTTTTCTTTCTCTTCATTTTTTATTACTCTACTCACAAGAAACATCAACAACACTTCTGAGTAACTCATTTTTTCTGCAAAATGTCTAAATGAGGCAATGGCTAAGCCATATTTCCTTCATGACACTTGAAGAAACAAAACCCAAAACAAACCTTCCCTTCATCAGTGTGTCAAAAGGATGGGGCTAGACTCCTCCCAGTGGTGCCCAGTGACAAGACTAGGGCAGTGGGCACATGCTGCAAAACAGGAACTTCCATCTGAACATGAGGAAAAAATTATTTACTTTGAGGGTGAAACAGCACTGGAACAATCTGCCCAGAGAGGCTGTGGAGTCTCCTTTGCTAGAGATACTCAAAACACATCTGGGTGTGGTCCTGGGCAACCTGCTCTAGATGAACCTAGCAGGGGGTTTGGACAAGATGATCTCCAGAGGTCCCTTCCAAACCCTACCATTCTGTAGGTTGACCACAAGCTGACCAAAATTGGAGTTTCCTGGTATCTAGGAACTGGTTCAATTATTTCAATGTGACTTTATGTAAACACAAAGATCACCTTGAGAGATCAAGTATTTCATACTATAAAATTATTTTGAACTAAGGCAATCAAAACATATTGCATGTCCTAAAGCAGTGAAATCACTGATTTGCCTGATACTTCAGAATATTTTTGCAACATATAACTGGCTCACAGTAGCAAAATTCCTCTGCTTGCATTGGTGATTTCACTAACAACTGAGCAGCACTGCCTGCTCCATATACCCACGCTTCAAAGAAAATAGTGCTGTCAGAAGGGAGCTTTGTATCACCTTTGTTGTTCTTTCCATCTCAGGGCACCTCTTTATTCTCAAGAGTATGTAAGTGTTGAGAATACTCTGTCAAAACTATACAAAACTATTATATATTGATTAATTGTTTATTACCCTCAAAAATTAACTGACACTACAGCAGCTGTACAGAGCATGCAGTCATAGATTTAACAGGTATGAGAGAGATTAACTGAATTTAATCTTGAAAAAAAGAAAAAAATCAAAATGAAGCCCCTGATATTCCTGTGTCAGATTCAGTCTCTATTTTCACCTCCTAAGTATAGTAATTACAGTCTTGTGCCCACTGGGAACTGGTTGCACACTGAAACACCACCATGCTTTGCTGGAGTAGGGAAAGATTGCTGGTGGACTTATTAAAAGATGCAGCAGTAGATGCTTTGAATTCCAGTGAATGTGAAGTACCCCTTGCTCACAAGACCTAATTATTTTAAATAGCAAGATGAAATACCTAGTTAGCCATTGTCCAGGGCAGCTGACAAGGTTTTAAAGGTGACCACTGAATAGGCAAAGTCTCCTCAGGAAAAACAAGGCTTTAGCCACCACAGCATCATTCCTCAGTTCAAGCAATTCAAGCAGAACTGGGTTCCTGCCCTTAAGACACTGAAGTGAACAGAGTGTAGGCATATGGCCCCAAGCATCCACCTGCCATGACTTCACCACAGGATCAACATCTAAATTACTTTGCTCCCAATGCTGCATCTCTATCACAGCACACAGGGAGTTACCTACACCTATTGCCACACCTCACTTTGGACTTCATCCCTCTGCCTTGCAGACAGCTCCAGTGTCAAGCAGTAGCGGGCAACTTGCTGATGCTTCTCCTAGCAAATGACAACTCTTTCTGAAATGTTTTGAAGGCCTGTGGAGTCCTTCTGGAAAGCTGGTGGTGATGAGATTTCCCACAAACACTGTAAATGAAAGCTAACTTTAAATACTATCACTGCCTTAAAATACAATCCCCCTAAAAAAGGGGGGAAAGGAGGTCAATATTAGCCCAAAGATATTAATGCGTGGCTGGGCATAATGATTCCTAGAAAGTTGTGACAAATAATGCATACAGCAACGGTTTTACATTTTCTAAGCACAATATCCCATGAAAATTCACTTAATTTTAATGCAAATTACTTGAGATTCATCAGGCTTTGTGTGCTTAACTTTTTTTAGATTTTTGAATTATATAACCAGTTTGTCATGAATCACAAAATCTTACTGAAGTGACTGCACACACACACACACACAGAGAAAGTAGAATCACAGGAAGAATATACTTGTAAATCACAGTTCAATGAAAACTTTTTCACTCCCTCCTCTGCCTTCATCTTTCAAGCCTACTTTTAATTGCCACTTCTCTTCCTACTACTTCTGTTGAATACAGATCTTAATGAGCACTCTACAAAGCAGAGAGCAGATGAGGAAACTTGCTTCAGACCCAGTGTGGAATGGAATTCCACCTTTCCAGGAATGGAAAGGTATGCACAACCTGTATCCCTCAGAGTGAGGGCATCCACACTACCACAGCACATGCATTGCCTTCTGCAGGCAGCTTTATGTAAGCACTGTGTCAACAAATGCACAGGCGTGGGTTAACTGGCTCCTGCAGGAAGCCTGGTTTCATTCATTAACTACAACCTCTGGGCTAGTACACATGGAGGAGGAGACACACAGGCGAATTGAAACAAAGCTCCTGTTTTCCCCCTGAAAGTTTTCAAGTCTCGAAATACTGCACAAAACTCAATCTGCTGTCAAGCAAGAGTAGGCACTCAAGGGAGGCAGAGCCGTGTGAGAGTTTCTGAGCCCAGCCTTTGCAGAGGGCCACCTGCCAACAGGAAGAAGTGGTGAGGAGGAATTTGGATCCAGCAGCTATCCTCCTTCAGCCAAACAATGCTGCATGATAAACAGCGTTAAGGACTTTTTTTAATCGTCAGTCACATCAAAAGCATCCATGTCTGTCATTCTTACTCCCTGGTTGTCAGCAGAAGGCTAGAGAGACTTCAGAGCTTGAGTTCACAGACAGCTATCTCCTGTTTCCTATCACAGTTGTATGCAGGGGACTGAGCTCGGGAGAGACAGGAAGAACAGGGGGGAAAGAGGAAGAAATGACAGTGCCTTGCTGTAGGGCTGACTCAGGCTGCTAAATTCATCGCAGGTAGCACTCACAAAAATCTTGTAGCTGTCTTGCAGCCTTATTTCACATGTCAGCTTCTTACAGAAAGGCAGGGTGAAAGGAGAAAGAGGGAATAACTCCTCAATAGCTGCAATCTTTATTTTCATAATGTGAAGTACTGAACACCAGGAAATGAACTATGACTGCACGCTCAGTGGGTCACTGTGGCAGGTGCAACTTAACCTTAAACCCACAAAGCCTACTGCACCTTCAGATTAAACCCAGACAGCACCTGGGTTAAGCACTCCAATAAATCCCCTCATTGCTCATGGGCAGTAACAAAAAGGGTTAAGAAAACAACCAGGCTGCAGCTGAAATTCCACAGAGCTGCAAACTGCTCGTCTCCCTGGGATAAAACGGAACAACCAACTGCCCTAAAGATCCGCCAGTTAAACACATTCAAACGCCACTGCCACCGGCAGACACGTATTGCTGGAGAGCTCGGGAGAGTCAGGCAGAGCATCACGGTCGCTTGGTGGTCCCCCGGCACCGTCACTTCCCCGGCGCCTGGAGAAGCGTACCTTTCGGCTACACGCCAGAGCTGCGTTCACTGCCTTGCAGCTGAGGAACCCCCTCTCCTTCCTCCCCTCCTCGTCCCCCACCCGCTGAACACCCAGTATCTGGGTACTACCTGCGATTATCAGCAGAGTCATCCTGTGTCTTCAGACATTCAAGGAATTTAACAGGCTGGAAATTCCTGTTGTCCATTATTTGAGGTCACAGATAAAAGCTAAACAGCAGCCGTGACTCCCATCAATCATAAGTCACTCGCTGATAGAATGTATGGTAGGAGACCTACTGATGTAAGCTAGTCACCAGAGAAAATACCCACTGATGACGCATATCCAGGCACAAAAATAGTTACAGGGCCCCCAAAGGGATTATTCAACAGCCTACATTTAGATATTCTTACAAGAGACCCGCAGTCAGTTTGCTGCTATTAGATGGCTGGGGAACGTTGAAGTTTAAGTTTCCTCAGCAGACATAACCACAAATAGCTGGTTTAAATAAGCTACTGCAATTACAAGCTGTTTTGTAAATTTTAACAGTGTATTATAGGGATTAAGTCTAAACAGAATCACTGGCTATAAAATGCTGTATAGCCTTTGCTCTTACTATTTACCAATTCTTTCTGTATGTTAGCTAGAAAGGAAAAGAACATTATAAAATTAATTCATGAATAATCCAACTAATGTCCTTGTGCTACCCCAAAAGCAATGTTTGTTCTTAAAAAAATACCAACATATGTGAAATGGTGAGGGATGTTTTGGTGACACTTCATCATTATCTGGATCAGCTTCTTTGTAAAATATGTTTGGCTTATTTTTCACCCCTGTTTGGCATTTACTCATCTACTACTAAAAAAAAGGACCTGAACAGTTACTCTTTCTTGCTCAAAACAAAGCCATGTAAAGGTAAATTATCAATGACATGCAAAACCATGTGCCATGCACCAGCTTTGAGCAGGGGCTAGAAAGATGATCCCTAGATATCCCTTCTAGCCTACATTACTCTATGATACTCAGCAATAGTTTTGGGGTTTTTTGTTGGGTCTTTTTAGTTGTTTTGTTTGGGTTTTGGTTAGTTGGTTGTTTTGTGTTTGTTTGTTTGTTTTTTCATGAAAAACATAATCCTTCAAATTAACCAATCAGCTGGTAATCCCACAATACTTCTGCCTCCTTCACACTTACTCAATTGTTTTATGTCCTCACAGCAACCAAACTTACTAGGTTATAACTGAGCCACTAACACTGCTGATGGCAAAACACTGAATGCATTTCTGGCAATATTAGAGTTTTTTTAAATTAACTGATTTTAACATCCAAGGCCCCTTTTCAGAAAAAAAAAAAATAATGGTGCTTAGGAGTCTAAAGTGAATGACTTTCTATTGCGTATTTTAAATCTAAATAAAGGAAAGTATGTTATGACTTCGATGCCTACTTCATTGACATACTTTTGGAAAGCATTACCTAGCCAAACAAACACTCAAGAATTTATAGTGTTTACCCTGTAAAGCAGGAGAAATAAATGTCCCAAGCTGCAAACTTCTACAGCTCTTTCCTTATCTGTGCAATTATTAAAAGTAACACCAAAAAGTATTTTTAGCATGACTGTTTCGCAAAGCCCTCATGTTACTCTCATGCATCTATATGCTGGCAGTCCACGTGGCCTCATTTAACAGCCCTAAGAAGAAATATTCATTGGTGCCCTCTAGCTGGTTATCCTAAAGAATTTGCTGCAAACATCTAACACAAGTCTTTCTTTTCTCCTCCTGTCATTCCCACATCTTTTGGTGATGCCCGTTCAATGCAAGGCCTTGGAATCAAACAATGTGCTGCATGCAGAAGATGTGGAAGTCAAAAACCATTCAAATTCTTTAGTGCTCTCAATTGTAGGGGCTCTTACAGTAATACAAGTATCATGAAAAACAGGAGAGGTGTAAATGTGTACCATATCTCATCACCAAGAACCCATGAAGTATCTAAACATACTTTGCAGCAAGTTTGCAAATTCCATGGTAAAATAAACCATGTAATGTTTCCCATGAAACACAGGAAACCCCTCACCCATTCAGAAGTGAGTATTATAATCCCACCCCTATATCAGGAGCTTATAAACCATATATTGTATTTTGCCACACATTCTGAAACTCATATAATCTTAGTCACCAATGGATCAGACAGTTTCAAAACTCACAGCCTGGGACCTCTCCTTTACCATCGCACAGCGGTGAGCAGCAAGACCGAGCTTCACCTCTTTTTTCATCCTGACACCTACTGAAGGGACATGTTCCCCATTCCACCCACCATGCTCCACTTCCCCCACCCTCCAGGCTGTGTTTGGTACAGCTGAGGTACACAGCCCCATCACTGCACCACTGCATGGCTGCGGCAAGGATGCACCTGGAGCACTGCTGCATCTTCAAAGCAGCTAAAGCTGTGAGGCAGGGGTGCTAATGCATACTCTAGAGTTCATCTCTAGGTGAGACAAGTGAGGCAAATGAGATGGTGTCCAAATCCCAAACAGCAGATCCCCCACCTGGAGGGATATCCTTGCTGAGGAAATGCTGCCCCAGGAGACACCATGTCTGTGACATCTCTGGCCACAGCACCACTGGAGGAGCAACACGAGGTGCTGCAAGGCACAGGCTACCAGAACAGCTCTTCAGCAGCTCCACCAGCAGGTGCATCTGCTCTGAGTCACACCAGTGGCCACCGGCCACTCAGAGGATGTGAGAGGTGAGGAAGTTGTGTGGAAAGCAGGATTAAACTCTGTCCTACTCTTCCTCGCCCAGCTGCACAAGGCAAAGGCTGGCTGGAGCTATCTGTCCCTGCATTTGGTTAAAGTCACAGAGATGTCCATAGCACCATTTCAACCATTAATCAAAGTAAATGTTGAATGGAGAGCCTAAAGCTTAACATAAATACTGTAAGTCTGACTAACTTTTGCAGTTGTATTCATAAATTTCAGAAGGTCTGTTCACACCTTGATTGGGAAAAAGAAAGCTGCAGCAAACACTCCCTTCATTATGTGTCTGAGAAGCAGCTGTAAAGCAGTAACTGCTCAAATGCTTGAGAAGCAGCAGGCTGCTCCTGCAACATCCAGCTGTGTTTGGAAAGTTAACTTCCCATGTGCCATTCCCCACTGAAACACCGAATGGGTTAATCACAGCAGCCAGGCATTTTGGAAGGGTTCTGGGGCTACATTTTCCCAGTGCCTCACTACAGTATTAGAGCTAACGCTGCTTTCAAACACACTCCCAGGAAAAGGACACCAGAGACTCATTCAATACCCATTAAGGGGATGAAATACAAATCTCTACATCATTAGAAAACAAGGAATAGTCAAAACCCCTTGGTCACTTAAAGCAGGCTTTTTACTCCATTTGGAAAACAAAGTTTTTGGCATAGTTGTTTGTTTTGGTTTTTTTACAAGCAGCTGTTCCCTAAGAGGAGACCCAGCACAACCCTGGTGGTGGCTTGTTTTTTTCAACTACTTCTGGAAGCCAACAGACTTTTCAAAAGCTTGTCTTCTTGAAGCATACAGGAATCAAGTCAACAGAATAGGTACAGATGTGAGAATGTGATAAGATGGGTGGTGAAGGTGGTATCTACAGGGTAAAAGGAGATGTGGGAAAATGAGGATCTGGTAGGAGCAGCTTTTACTGTTCCCAGTAGTAAAAATGTATTGCTTTTCAATACAGAGGAAAAAAATAATGAAAACAGGTAAAGGACAGAACAGGAATCATGACAGTACTTGATAGGGTGCTTGGTTGCATGGTTTAGTTGATTAGGTGGTGTTGGATAATAGATTGGACACGATGATCTTGAAGGTCTCTTCCAACCTGGTTTATTCTAGTCTAGTCTAGTCTAGTCTAAATGTAGTCATCTAAGCATGTGTAAGTGTGCAGAGATGTCCTGTTGTGACAAAGTTTCAATGATAGTATAAAAAATGCCATATTTGAAGTAGGAAGCTGTGGAATTATTTCTTACTGACCCATAAGTATCCAATTAGTAATATATATTAATATACTGTGGGAATATTGTTTGAGAAGAGAAGAGAAGAGAAGAGAAGAGAAGAGAAGAGAAGAGAAGAGAAGAGAAGAGAAGAGAAGAGAAGAGAAGAGAAGAGAAGAGAAGAGAAGAGAAGAGAAGAGAAGAGAAGAGAAGAGAGGAGAAGAGAAGAGAAAAGAAGAGAAGAGACCAGGTTGGAAGAGACCTTCAAGATCATCGCGTCCAACCTATCATCCAACACCACCTAATCAACTAAACCATGGCACCAATCAACCCCCTCATCTAGATCATCAATGAAGATATTAAACAGGATGGGGCCCAGCACTGATCCCTGGGGGACACCACTAGTGACAGGCCGCCAGCTGGATGTGGCACCATTCACCACCACTCTCTGGGCTCGGCCCTCCAGCCAGTTCCTAACCCAGCACAGAGTGCTGCTGTCCAAGACATGGGCTGACAGCTTGGCCAGGAGTTTGCTGTGGGGGACATCTGCAACTAAACCAAGTTACTCACAGCTCCATTCAACCCAACCTGGAATGTTTCCAGGGATGGGGCATCTACCACTTCTCTGGTTATGACCATTCCAAACAGACAGTAAGAGAACACCCCAAAGTAGTAAATTCTTTTTTTAAAAGTTTCTACAGCTTTTGAAACAAGGAGCAATATTGTGAAAAATGTTTGGCTCACCAAGGATAGAATAGTATGGAGCACATAGCTACTGTATCATACATTAGATAAACCAGGACAGTGGTGTCAGAAACACAAAAATAGTCATGCTACTCTCATTCTGCCTGCCAATCAATCTTTTAGGGCTTTTCTCCCCGTGCTAACACTGGTAACACAGGTAATATTGATTAACATTGAAAATAAAAATGAAAAAATGTTATGCAAGAGGCTTCGGAGGCTACAAGAGGATTTTTCTCTGTTTGGAAGTTGATACTTCCTTTGGCATGCAAACGCCCTTGAAGAAATCTAAGACAAGTAGCAATGGATGGTGGTTGTGGGAGTTATAACCATTTTAGATATTTAACATGAAAATCAACATTTTTCTTGTTGGAAATAAGTATATTTAAAGTTCAAATTATCACTACCTATTACACAGTCTACATTTTGTAGCACAGTCAGCAGTAAATTATAGGGTTTATGTCAAAGTCTTCATAGAATCATACAATCAATAAGGTTGGAAAAGACCTCAGAGATCATCAAGTCCAACCTGTCACCCAACACCTCCTGACAACTAAACCATGGCTTCAAGTGCCACATCCAATCCTTTTTGACCAACTCCAGGCACGGTGACTCCACCACCTCCCTGGGCAGCACATTCCAATAGCCAATTAGTCTTTCTGTGAAGAACATTCTCCTCACCTCAAGCCTAAACTTCCCCTAGTGCAGCTTGAGACTGTGTCCTCTTGTTCTGGTGCTGATTGCCTGGGAGAAGAGACCAACCCCCACCTGGCTACAACCACCCTTCAGGTAGTTGTAGAGAGCAATAGGGTCTCCCCTGATCCTCCTCTTCTCCAGGCTAAACAACCCCAGCTCACTCAGCCTCTCCTCATAGGGCTTGCACTCAAAAGCTTTTAAAGCAAGTCAAACCATAGAACTAAGGCAAACAGTTGCTGGAGCACCCGGAATCAGGTTTTGTTGAAGTGAGAAACTAGCATTTGAAAGCAATAACCTCTTTTGAAGCTGCAGCGAAAGGATCCAAGGGTTCTTTATTTCACTGTATTCAGTTTGGGTTTGTTACATAACTCTCTCATTTACAGTTGAGTATCTGTAAGTCAAGGAAAGTTTGCTTTCCTGTTCCAAGATACTCATTAAAAATACTTTTGAGATCTATTCTTCACTGAAATTCTTTTAAAGTATTTTTAGAATATGGTGATGGAAAACAGAATTAGTCTCAGCAGTCTGTTCACATTGTATGTATGCCACTTCACTTGAAGGGACCAAATCAAGTTAACCATCAAAAACATGCTACTTTTATTCTGTTATGCTACAGTGAAGGTATTGGTGGATGGGAAAGAGAAACTGATGTCATCTGTCTTGACTTCTGTAAGGTCTTTGACACAGCCTCACAGCATCTGTGTCTCACTGCCTTGGAGAGATATGGTTTTGATGGATGCACTGCTCAGCGGATAAGGAATTGGCTGGATGGCCACATCCAGAGCTGCAGTCAATGACTCAATGTCAAAATGGAGATCAGTAACAAGTGGTGTCCCTCAGGGGTCCATACTAGGATGGATACTGTTCAATATCTTTATTAATGACATTAATTGGGATTGAGTGCACCCTCAGCAAGTTTCTGGATAATACCAAGCTGAGTGCTGCTGTTGATACACTTGAAAAGAGGGAAGCCATCCAGAGGGACCTTGACAGGCTTGAGAAGTGGACCCATGTGAACTTTAAAAGGTTAAACAAGGCCAAGCGCAAGGTCCTGCACCTAGGTCAGGGCAATATCCAGTTAGCAGTAGAGACTAAGTGATGAATGTATTGAGAGCAGCCCTGTGGAGAAGGACTTGGGAACATTGCTAGATAAAAAGTGGGTATGAGCTTGTGATGTGTACTTGCAGCCCAGAAAGTCAACCATGTCCTGGGCTGCAACAAAAGAAGCATGGCCAGTAAGTCAAGGGAGGTGATTCTCCCCCCTCTACTCTGCTCTGCTGAGATCTCACCTGGAGTACTGTGTTCCACTCTGTTGTCTCCAGCACAAGAGAAACATGGGTCCAGAGGTAGGGCCACAAATATGATTAGAGGGATGGAACACCTCTCCTGTCGAGAAAAGCTAAGAGAGTTGGGGTTGTTCAGCCTGGAGGAGAGAAGGCTCCAGGGATAACTTATTTCAGCCTTCCAATATAAAAGGAGGCTTATATGAAAGATGGAGACATTTTACCAACATTTGTAGTGACAGGACAAGGGGCATATTTAGGTTAGTTATTAGGAGAAATTCTTTACTGTGAGGGTGGTGAAACAATGGAACAGGTTGCTCAGAGAATCTGTGGATGCCCCATTGTTGGAAGTGCTCAAGGTCAAGTTGGATGGGGCTCTGAGCAACCTGATCTAGTAGAAGGTGTCTCAGCTGAACACCAGGGCCTTGGAATAGGTGATCTTTGAAAGTCTCTTCCAAACCAAACCAAAAAATAAAAATAATGATTGCAAATGAACATATTCTGAAATCACATTCATTTTAGTTTGATGTTTGATTACAAATCTGCACAGTCTTTGATTATTCACAGGTGCTGTCAATAAATACCAGCTCCAAATGTATGCCCATGTCTAACTCCAGCAGGAAAAGGGAAACACAGAAAGTGACTTGGGGTCACTGAAAGTGACGGGTGGGAAAGTACAGCATAGGAAGCATCACTGACCTTCACCATCACCTTCTCAGTACCTGTTCCTGATTATGGTGATAATGTAACCTAGTACTCAAGTGTGAGCAAGCACACATACAAGATCTGATCTGCATGTTGAAGATGGTGAGCTGCCATCCAAGAGGGGGAGAAGCTGCTTTGCTTTCCCCCAGCCAAGCCAGCCATGTGCTCCCACCAGCTTTTAGAGTTTGCCTCTCCCCTCGGGGTGCCAATCCAACATGCAAACCCATAAGAAACCCATAGCCAACCAACAGTTCACTGCCTGTTCAGCTGCCCATACCAGCCCAGAGTGGGTTCAGGCAGAGGGCTACAGAAGACAGGTAGCAGGAGCTACCTCTGGGACAGGAAACCACAGCCAGGACAATGGGAAACCCTTTCTCAAACCCCATCCGCTCACTTGTGCCAAGCTTCAGTAGTGCTGGAGAGCTGTAGAGAAAAGATGATGTCAAAAGTCAGTGGGTGTTTCAGACACTGCTGCCAACAGCTTAAGCAAGAACCATCAGTCAGTGAGGAGGACCAGAGCGGAAGCTGTGGTAGTTTAAGGAGAGGGGAAAGTCCAAGCTAGCCCATATAGAGAGAGCCCCAACTTGGCTGCTGACAGCCCCCATCAAAAGGGGAACTTACACCCAGAAGGTGAATTTGTATGTTAAATTGCTTATTAGGCACATCCAACACCAAAATGTTTCAAAATTATTAATTTCTGTAATTTTTCAATATGTTTGTCCATTTTATTCCTTCATGCAAAACTATGCAGCTTAATTTCATGAGTGGTTTTCTCTAAAAGAGGTGGCTTACAATACAATAATACAATACAATACACCAGGTTGGAAGAGACCTTCAAGATCATCGCGTCCAACCCATCAAACAATCCAACCCACCCAACAACTAGACCATACAGCCAAGCACCCCATCAAGTCTTCTCCTGAACACCTCCAGTGAAGGTGACTCCACCACCTCCACGGGTAGCCGATTCCAATGGGCAATCACTCTCTCCGTGTAGAACTTCTTCCTAACATCCAGCCTAAACCTGCCCTGGCGCAGCCTGAGACTGTGTCCTCTTGTTCTGGTGCTGGCTGCCTGGGAGAAGAGGCCAACCTCTGCCTGGCTACAACCTCCCTTCAGGTAGTTGTAGAGAGCAATAAGGTCACCCCTCAGTCTCCTCTTCTCCAGGCTAAGCAACCCCAGCTCCCTCAGCCTTTCCTCATAGGGCTTGTGTTCCAAACCCCTCAACAGCTTTGTTGCCCTTCTCTGGACACATTCCAGCAAGTCAACATCCTTCCTAAACTGAGGGGCCCAGAACTGGACACAGTACTCAAGGTGTGGCCTAACCAGTGCAGTGTACAGGGGGAGAATGACCTCCCTGCTCCTGCTGGCCACACTGTTCCTGATGCAAGCCAGGATGCCATTGGCCTTCTTGGCTGCCTGGGCACACTGCAGGCTCATGTTCAGCCTACAATCAACCAGTACCCCCAGGTCCCTCTCTGCCTGGCCAGTCTCCAGCCACTCTGACCCCAGCCTGTAGCACTGCCTGGGGTTGTTGTGGCCAATGTGCAGAATCCGGCACTTGGATGTGTTAAATCTCATGCCGTTGGACTCTGCCCATCTGTCCAGCCTGTCGAGGTCCCTCTGCAAAGCCTCTCTGCCCTCCAGCAAATCAACTGCTGCCCCCAGCTTGGTGTCATCTGCAAATTTACTGATGATGGACTCAATGCCCTCATCCAGATCATCAATAAAGATGTTGAAGAGCATGGGGCCCAGTACTGATCCCTGGGGCACACCACTAGTGACAGGCCGCCACCTGGATGTGGTGCCATTCACCACCACTCTCTGGGCTCGGCCCTCCAGCCAGTTCCTAACCCAACGCAGTGTGCTCCTGTCCAAGCCACGGGCTGACAGCTTGGCCAGGAGTTTGCTGTGGGGAACGGTGTCAAAGGCCTTGCTGAGGTCCAGGTAGACCACATCCACAGGCCTCCCCACATCCACCAGGCGGGTCACCTGATCATAGAAGGAGATCAGGTTGGTCAGGCAGGACCTGCCCCTCCTAAATCCATGCTGGCTAGGCCTGAGCCCCTGGTCATCCTGTAAGTGCTGTGTGATCGCACTCGAGATGAGCCGTTCCATAATCTTGCCTGGCACGGAGGTCAGGCTGACAGGCCTATAATTCCCTGGCTCATCCAACCGGCCCTTCTTGTGGATGGGCACCACGTTGGCCAGCTTCCAGTCTTCTGGGACCTCTCCAGTGAGCCAGGACTGCTGAAAAATGATGGAAAGTGGCTTGGACAGCTCATCTGTCAGCAATCTCAGCACCCTAGGATGGATCCCATCCGGTCCCATGGCCTTGTGGGGGTCCAAGCGGCTCAGTAGATCTCTAACTTCCTCTTGGAGCAGTGGGAAACTATGCAGCTCTCTGGCTCCTTCTGCCAGCTCTCCAGGCCAGCTGTCTGGAAGACGTTCTGCCCTGCTAGTGAAGACTGAGGCAAAGAAGGTGTTAAGTACCTCTGCCTTTTCCTCATCCTTTGTTACAACGTTCCCCTCCGTGTCAACCAAGGAGTGGAGGTTGTCCTTGCCCTTCTTCTTGCTATTGATGTATTTATAGAAGGACTTTTTGTTGTCCTTCACAGCAGAGGCCAGTCTAAGTTCTAAATGGGCTTTTGCCTCCCTAATTTTCTTCCTACACAACCTAGCAACATCCCTAAACATTCTGTAGGTTGCCTCCCCTTTCTTCCAAAGATGATACACCCTCTTTTTTTCCCTTAGTTCTATTAAAAGTTCATTGCCCATCCAGGCTGGCCGTCTGCCCCGGCGGCTCATCTTTCGGCACACCGGCACAGCCTGTTCTTGCACCTTCAATAGTTCTTCCTTGAAGTAGGTCCAGCTCTCCTGGACCCCTTTATTTTTAAGGGCTGATTCCCAAGGAACCTTCTGAATTAGTTCCTTGAGTAGCCTGAAGTCTGCCCTCCTGAAGTCCAGAGTGGAGGTCTTCTTGCTCCCCCTCTTGGCTTGGCTGCATACTGAAAACTCTATTATGTCGTGGTCACTGGTGCCTAAACACCCTCCGACCACCACATCACCCACCAGCCCTTCCCTGTTGGTGAAGAGGAGGTCAAGCATAGCCTTACCCCTGGTAGGCTCACGCAGCACCTGGGATAAGAAGCTGTCCTCCATGCACTCTAAGAACCTCCTAGACTGCCTCCTCTCTGCTGTGTTGAGATCCCAGCAGATATCAGGCAGGTTGAAGTCACCCATGAGAATGAGGTCAGGTGATCTTGAGACAGCCTTAAGCTGCCTATAGAATGCCTCATCGACATCCTCCTCCTGGTTGGGTGGTCTATTTAAACAGACGCCAACCAGGATGTCTGCCCTGTTGGTCTTCCCTCTAATTCTCACCCACAAGCACTCAACCCTATCATCCCTGATCTCCATCTCAACAGCATCCAGTGCCTCCCTGATGTACAGGGCCACCCCTCCACCCCTTCTTCCTTGCCTGTCTCTCCTGAAGAGCCTGTAGCCGTCAATTGCAGCGCTCCAGTCATGCGAGTCATCCCACCACGTCTCTGTGATGGCAACTACATCATAACTTTCTTGCTGCAACAAGGCTTCCAGCTCCTCTTGTTTGTTACCCATGCTTCGTGCATTAGTGTACATGCACTGCAGCTGGGCTGCTGGTTTCACCTCTAGGTCTAGCTTATCACCTCCAGACTCCTGCCTGAGGGCACTGGTTTCCAACCCTCCCCCTTCAAAGGCTTCTTTTCCTCTTGCAAGACTTTCTCTTATTACTCAACAGAGAATGAAAGCAAAGATCAAACTCATAATATATTCTTCAGAAATCAAATTTATTGATAAAAGCACAATTATCAAATCACATTGCTGCATTTTTCTTTAAAAAAAAAAGTTAAAAAAAATCACATCACATAACAATAAGAAATCGTGTAGAGACTCTCCAGAGACTTCTCCTCAAATGACAATTTCTCTTGCTAGTTTTATTCAAATTTCCCTCTTCCTGGGACAAACCATAAGCTGTAATTGCTACCTCTGGAATGTGTTAAACTAAGAAGAAAGCATTACCTTGCCTATTTGGTGTAAGAAGAGGGGGATTTATGTCTTTGTTCTTACGGGAATGCCTACTGAAATGAATGTTTCTGAGTTGCTCATGCTTACGCACTCATAAATTTGACTCTTCTCTTGCTGATGTCTCCTTTTCTTATTAAAAGTTCAAAAGTTCAATTAGCAACAATTTGATGCCTTAGCTTGCTGCAAGCTCAAGACTCTGGGCCAGTTAATCAAGAAATTAAAGGACTACAATGCATGGCTGTACACAGATTGCATTCAGTATTATAAACTGCTGTTAATAAGCTTAAAGGAAAATGCCAACATTCACTTACTTATGGCTTTAATTATTTATAGTATACGTAAGCAACCTATCTGTAAGAAGTTAGACTTAATCTCTAACAGACTTCCTGCTGCTATGCTGCCAGTCCCTCAGTGCAACTGTGGCCATTCTTAATTAAATAAATAATTTACCCTGGAAGATTTCATTGAGTGCCAGCCACAAGCACCAGGGCTGGGTGAAAATAAATCACAGCTGGCGGCATGCCAACACTCCTTCCTGGAATCTATGGAAAATGGTGATTTCCCTGCAGTGAACATTTTGCATAACTATTTTGTACAGTTCACTTGATTTCTGCCATAGCATGGCAGCAAAAATGCCTCAGTTTCTATGCATTTTAAGAGAGTACTTCACGTTTTGTTAATTTCATTGTCTCTATATTTGGCTGACCTTTTGCATCACTTATGCAGATTCTTGTAGCTTCCTGTTTAGAATCATCTACTACTTTTTTTGTTGTTGGTTGTTGTTGCTTTTTTTTTTTTTTTAATTCAGGGATATCACTTCTTGTTATGTTGCAGACCCAAACCCACCCTTCAAAGACAACATGTTCCTGCTCTGAGTCTAAAGTTATCCCCTGCTTTGATTTCCACCATACTCCTACCAGCTTTACCAATTAAACTCAACTTACTTCCTCCTCTACCAATCTTCTCATCAGTACACACAAAACCACCTTTTAATGTTTAACATTTAATGCAGAAAAATAGAAAGAGGAAAAATCCCACTTTGTGCTGTGTTACTGATCTATTTTAAAATCCACCGCAAGATCCCACGATAAATATGATGCTGTGACTTCAACACCTGACAGCAGTGTAAACATCAGCAGATTTTCATAGGCAATCACAGGCATCACAATTACCCAAATGCTGTCTCACTTGTCAAAAGGGCAGCCTGACCTACTGTATGCTCAACATCTTTCTCTGTGCTACTGATTTTAGAAATCCTACACACAAGTCCTTGGGTGCTCCTTCACAGAAAATTTCTCCTTGAATTTTTGCATTCCAAAGATGTGATCACCTCTGTGCAGAAGAGCTCAATAGCTTGGGGGTCTGGGCTCAACACCATCTACCCCATGCCCCAGAGACAAAAGGTGAGTGCCTGGTCCCCCTTCCAGGTCAGATTTCAGTCACTATTCTCCAGTCTTCCAAAAAAATGTGGTTTTTCTTGCATAGTTTGGCAGCTGGCATGTAGAGCTTCTGATGTAAAAACATGGCGGCATTTCAAGAAAGAGCTGACCACCCTGAGGGGGCTGCCCCGTGGAGGAAACAATGAAGGAAATACATTCTTCTCTGCGTACAACTTACCCTAAGGTATACAACCTCCCAGGTGCAACCAGCATTTCACAACTCTTAAAACTCTGCTCTACCACCTACCACTTTTTGGCCAACTGAGTGACCCAGAAAAGCAAAATAAAAACAATGGATGCTGCAGGGAGGAAGCAGCGAGCACAGCTTGCGAACCAGCACATCTCCACGCACGAAGAAGTCACTTGCTGGACACAAAGAGCATCAGCTATGGCTTGCCCTGGAACAAGCGATGTGATGAGGGTCAGACTACAAAGGTCACAAGAAGAAAGGAAAGGGAAGAAACAGCACACCAAGGAAAGAGCTTTCTACTTCTACTGCAGTTAACTCCCATGAATTTCATCCCTCCTCCTGGTTCCCCAGTTTCCAAAAATAACCTCTACAAAGGCAAGAACTGCAGAGGCAGGGAGTCTTAAAAGAGCTGCAGTTAAAAAATACAAAAAGGTGGTAAAAGAATTGGAGGGAGGGAAAGAAGACTTGTTCTTTTTGGAAAAGAACAGTGACATCTTTTAGTGTGAAGCTGTATCAGCAGGGATGTAGGTTGGTAGCTGGAACCAGCATCCATAAGGTCTGAAGTCCTGGGGACTGATGTAGGTGGCTGCAGCAGCAGAGCAGCCAGAGGGGACAGGGGGCTGTTCAGCCTCTCTCCAGGAAGTTGGCAAAGGCCTAGGCTGGTCTTGCCCATTCTTGCCCTCACGTGCTATGGCTCAGCAGGTGTGTTTTCTTATGTCTGGTATCAGAATATAATTGACATTTTCCCTTAAAAGGTGCCTTAATGTGAAAAACATCACTTAATGACTAAGAAGAGAGTCAGCAGCAAGCATTTGCACCCAAAGAATTCAGTTCCTCCCACATCAAAGCCACCTCTTGAAAAATTGATTATAAATAAATTAACAAACAACTAGTGTGTCTATCAAAAATAATTATTTTACTGCTTAAAAGGACTTAGGCTCACAGGGCCAGAAACAAACATTGAGGATTAAATCTAATTCCTTATTGCTGGACTGGACACCACGTTGAGGGAAGGGAAAAATTTCCACAAGTCATGCAGAAATGGTTGCCTTGCTTGCCTGGCATCTGTGGAAAGGGTGAATCTTCTCTGACATCTGAAAAGTAAATTCAGTAACAGGTTGAGAGATTTGGGGTTACACAAACATCAGTCACTGTATTTCCACCTCGAACTGGCTTTGATTTCAGGTGATCCAGCCTTGTATTACAGCATCCCAAAGCCACAAATGTTTCTGGTTTTCAGCGCTCAAAGTAAGCAAGTATCAGTACATCTCTGCATAACCACAGCACTATACAGGAATGTCCCCACTCCACCAAAGACAGAGAGACTAAGCTTACTGTCAAAAGTTCTCTTTTCACCAACATTTTCTTTTTGTGCCTCTTCACCACATGCTTTCTCTATAGCAGGAAAAGTTATTAAGGTCTCAAGGCAAGTTCAAGTCCCCATGCTTTTACCATAAAAGCATTAATCTTTGTCACAAATGCTATCACATACTGCAGAGTATTTCAGACACGACTACCCAGAGAGCGCCACTCCCCTTCTTCCACCTCTGCAGACATGCCTATCTTCTTTCCCAGACAACAAATTTCACTGCATTTCAGTAACTACATTCTCAGGAGTCCTGAGAAAATTTGTAGTTGGTTCTCAGGAGAAAAGCCAGACCGGTGCTCCAAGCTCACTCAGCCTTTGGGTGTTGCATAGCTACCATGGCAGCAAAGCAGGGCACAGTCAGCCCACAGCCTGCAGCCTCCTGCCTGATGGCAGCAACATAAAGGGGGTGGTTGAGAAGTCCTGGGTGGGAAGGGGCCTTGGAAGAACCCACACTGGTAGCACTGCCCACAAAACAACCTATTTCAGAGGAAGGGTATTTCACACCTTTGCAGTTCTGGAGGAAAGTTTAAAAATACAACTGAAGTATAGCCCAAGTGTTTAGAAAACAGGAAGCAGAAATGGCAGAAATTATTTGAAGGTTTGGGGCTTTAGGCAGGGTTTAAATATCATAATTCCTGGTCCTTTTCTTCTCTTTCATGATTATGTAACCATTTTCAAATGGCACAGCTAGTGGTGCCCATGACTTATTTCACAATAACCTTCTTCAGCCTCCTATCAGGATGAAAGTCACTGCAATCTGAGAAAACATCCCCTGGCAAATGATGGCACTAAGTGGGCCAAGCCATGCCTCCTTGAGAGAAGCAGCAAAGACATTGAGGGAGAAGCCTTTTTAGGAGCAAGTTTAGGAGAGTGGGAAGGAGACAGCTTCACACATCCTTAGCTGCTTCTCCCAGTAAAGCAGAGATTGGGAAGGAAAAAAAAATAAAATCACAAGCCCTTCCCTCATCTTTTCTGGCTTTCCACATAGAAGGGCTGTATTTTTCAGCAGATCTGGTGAGTCCAACACTGAACTTCGCTCAAATGACATGAAATGTTAATATTTGAGAACAAGGTAGGTGGAGAGGAGGAGGAAAGAAGACATTAATTATTTGATATAGAATTCATTCAAAAGCTTTTGTTCACAGCCAGAACTAACATTTCCATTCAGCTATTTATTTATGGTAACTTAGATAGCTTGAACAAGTGGAAGAAGAGGGATCCAGAGGGAGCCCTTATCCCTGCCTGCATGACAACAGCCCTTCAGATACCTTCAGAGAGAACCAGACACATTTTTTCTGACTGCCCATCTTCAAATGCAGTATTGGTAATTTTTCTCAAGTATATTCATAGTGGCTTTGGGCTTCCAGCCAAAGAGCAAAGAAGAGATTTACCTCCAACCACCCAATCTGGTGCCTGCAGCAGCCTCCCACTGTGGCCCCACTGCCAACCCCCAAAACCTCCACACAGAGACTATCACAAGCTTTTGATGCTACAAACTTAGCAGCTACTACTTAGAATTGGCTGGACCACTGTATGAAAGTATAATCTGTATGCTTTCTGTATTTTTTAATTCACGTCAATCTGAATTCTCCTCCCTCAGCACTCTAGATCTGAAAAACTTTTCCATCACAGGCACCAAAGCATCTTCTCTTTCCTGTGTTGTGTTCTTCCCAGCCCCCTGTTGTTTCGCTGCTTGCCCTTCTGCCTTTGCACTGTTTCCTCACTCTTCCTGTCCTTGATTTCACTCCTCCTCTTCTTCTTTCTTTGTTGTTCTTCTTGGTACTTTCTTTTCATTCTTCCTGCCAAACTTTATGAGGTGCTTGACTGGGTAAGTGACTGCAAACAGCAGCTACCCTGTTTAGATGGTTCTGTCAGGTCAGGACACCTACACAGGAATCCTTCACCTCCCTTACTATGGTGTTGGCTGCAGTGATACCTCCTCTTCATTCAGGGTTGTACGCACAGTCCATTTGCCAAAGGTCAGGAAAATCAATGTGCCACATAATTTGGGAAGCATATGCTAGTTTTAAATGAGCCACATTTCCATTTTTGTTTTTTGGGGTCTGTGAAGATGCTAGAATTCACAGCAACAAATTTGGTAGTGTCAAATGCAGCACTAGCAAGTAGCTCAGGCTTACCAGCACTGCTCTCTCTCAGAAAGTGGCTGTTCAAAAATGACACTTTCTTACTTTGCAGTTCTGTTGCCTCGAGGATGAAATCCACTCCTTTGCAGAATGCCACAACAGGGTCACTTAATCATTTCTATTTGATTTATTCCCTTAGAAAAGATCAACCATGTCATGCTGGACTCCTGAACAGGGACAAATTTCCCCCAGGTAGAATCTCAAAGACAGGGTGCCCACTTCATTGGAAGCAAGCCTTGTTCTTAAGGGAAAAGAATTTCCCATTGCTGGTCAAAAAACAAACAAACAAACAAACAAACCCCCAAACAAACCACAAAAACAAAACAAAACAAAATTCCAAGCAAATAAAAAAAAAAAGGAGAGAGAGAGAAAAGAAAAGGATACAGATAAGAGACAAATTTTATTCCTCCTGGTGCAGCAAAAGGAGAGTGGTTGACTAACTGCACAGCTATAGTCTCTTCTTTAGTTAAACAGAGACACCTCACTGAAATGCACAGGCCTGGTCCTCTGATACATTCTGGCTGCTTTGCCTGTTTTAGCAATGCAAAGCAGCTGCAAATCCAGTTTAACTTGCCAGTTTCTGTCAGCTTTACCACACCAGATTAGCGCTGCTGTTAGCCTCGGCAATACCGACATCTGGATTCCCCCATCACCCAGTCTAACTTGAAACCTTAGAAATCTGCAATCCGTCAACCCATTAGTACAGCTGGTAGGACCAGCCTTAGGTAGTTCTTCACAATCCCCTACACCCTACACTCATACAACCAACTGAATAAAATTCACGTAATAATGAGCTCTTCCCTGGCCAATTGCCCGGTTGCTCCAGAGGGTGACTCCTGACCCTGCCTCGGAGCAGGTGCCTTCCTAGTATAGGGCTGCAAGTCTGAGTTGGCTGGCAAAACAAAATACACTATTTCATTGTACTTCTATATTTCTTTGGATGTCAGGAAACAGAGCTCAGTTTTATTTCCTGCCCTTCAGCCAGGGGAGGTGGAGGAAACTGGAGGTGCTTGTAGAGAAATGCAAGAAAGAGGCAGATCGCAAAGATATACAACAGCCTCAGGAATTAATAGCATATTATTGCAAGAGTCAAATGCTGCTGCACTTCCAATCTTACAAAAAAAAAAAACACCCCAAAACCAACCAGCCAAACAAACAAAAAAATCCCCCACCCAACAAAATAGCTTCTTTATTTGCTTTTTGCCTGAGAAAAACACATGTGAAAAAGAATGGGAGAGAAGTGGGGAGAGGGGGCAGGTGTATTCATGTCAGTTCTGATTTTCAAAGAACAAAGGCTTTACTTTATATCTAAATAAATGAGAAACATTCAGCAAGCTTTGTTTTTCCCCTACTCACTCCCAATCCCTCACTCTGAATGCATTAATACATACACCTTCAGCACATTCGGGCTCTTTGTGTTGCCATGGAACTGAAACCTTTGCAGTTTAGACGGTGCTGTACGCCAGGAAGCATACTGTTCTTACACTTCCTATAACAGAAACAAAATCACTGCATAGCATTAACTCCCTTAGTATTTAAGGCATTCAGTGTCTTTCCTGTCTGCTCATCTTCACACAGAGTTTGCTTTTTCTATCCTGCCACATGCAAATGAAACACATTTGCCATAGCTGTTCTCATCTTCATGAAGTCAACAGCTCACACTGAGCACACTATAGAAGGTCCCTAAGACTATGGATTTTCCCCTTTCTATAAGAGACTGCAGGCATGCAGCAGCTGAGATGAGGGCTGGAGAAAACATACATAATATGAAATATAGTGGATTTAGTAAACTACTATCTCTACCAAGGCAACATTTAAGCAGATTTTTTAAACCTAGTTAACATTTATTGATAATGTTCTTGATGCTCCTTCTGAATATTCTTTCATACTCATTTCTCCAGATAACCAAATTACAGTATAAAGCTTCTGCAGCAGGCTCTAGATCTTTACAAACATTTTTTCATAACCTGGGCTAGTGGGCTTTCAACAGTAAGCACAGCTTTGGGCACTTCAGTTAGAGAAAAAATAAGTCAACATAACTCTGTGTTATCTAAAGACTCAGTGATTACCTTCAGCAGCTCTGAGCTTTTTTTTGCCAAAGGTTCTAAAAATGGCTGTACACACATTGCAAATATATAGATTTTTTATGTTTATAGTAAAAACAAGGTACATAAATATCAAAGTTCACTGTAAAAAGATTGCCATAATAAATAAACAAGTGAACAAATAACCATTCGTGTACATAAACATTGGATCTGTACCTGCAAAAACAGCTGGAAGCCTGTCTGTGGTCTGAAGCCAGCTTGAGGCCTTTTTGTCCAAAGTTAAATATTTGCATAGTATTGAGCTCAAAATTAAAGCATTTGCTGAAGAGACTTGCTGATTTGTCTATACAGAAAAACAAGAGGGAATTTAGCTTCCCTACACATGGGGGTAGATTCTTGGGATGCCTTCTCCATCCCATGAATTCCTGGAGAGTAGAAAGACAGACAGACTACCAGTTGGGGAATTCCCCTTTTGCTTTCTGGGGGATTTTGTGCGCGGGCTGGACAGAAAGGCAAAACTTGAGTAGTTATTTTATCAAGAAGGTGCTTGTTGCTTAGGTGCCTGCTTCTTGACCACCTGGTAACACTCCTTCCTTTTAGCATCATTCCCAGCACATAAAAGATCCATTCATCCAACACCTCCATCCATTTAGGTTTGCCCAGTCTCTGTGGCACAAGCAACCTCCTCCTGGCCAGCAGCTCTGGACAACTGGGTCAGCTCAGCAGCTCTGGCAGCGTGCTGCCTTAAGGACATGGGCTGGGACATACTCCTCGAGGGGTGTTCTGAGGAAGGGTTTGGTGCCCAGTAGAAGACACAAAAGCACCACTGTCTCTCTGCCTGGGACAGGGAAAAGTGGCTGGTTCCCCACCCCAGTTGCTAGAGGATATACACTTGACTCTGCAAGCACCTGAGCCTTCGGGTCCCCTCTACAGCCCTCTGCCATGGGAAGAGCCATATGAGCAAAAAAAGCTCCTTCTCCTCCTTTCACTGGCAGCAGGCATCTGACAGTTGCACATCTCCATTGCTACGTCCATTATCCTAGTTTTCTGCTTACAGGAAAATGTATATTGTGCTGTGCTGAAAGGCCAGTGCAATGTCAAGAGCATTAAAAAGACTCCAGGGACTGATTAGAGTCAAAAGGGAAAGGATTTATGATGGTTAATAAAGTTAAATCTGCAAGAGTTCTGCTTATTCTTTCCAACTGCAGGTAACCAGATGCTGCAGGAAAAATTATTAAACTGTTGCAACTTATTACTGTCCCCTCTGAGAGAAAACCTACATTTTGCCATGAAGCTCCCCAGTTCACTACAGAGTCTATGCTGATCTCAAGGAGAGGAAGGCCTGTGACTTGGCTGAGCAGCAAGGACCTTGGTACCAACAGATCTCTTCAGCACGTCACCTGAATGGTCCCCTCTGGGTCTGCACCCTGACTGCACCTATGACACCAGCAGCCAGTCAGTAGCTGGAATGAGGCTGAGACTTCCACCCACCACTGAGCACCACAGTGTTCCTCAGCAAGGCACATGGTCAGACAGGGAAGGAAAGTTTCCCCTTCCGCCAGTACTGCAAGTCCACATGAAGTCAAAGAAGGAAGATTCTGCCTCTCTCTGGTGCAACATGCACGCCTTTTGCTGAAGCATGCAACCTAACTGAGGTCCATAGGACTGCTCTAAAATTTATTTTATAATCTAACATGCACAAAAAGTTGACAAGATTTCACAGGACATTAATGATTTCCCACACTGAGATAACACCAGCAAGAGAGGGCAAAGGAAAGTGGAGTGCCACATTTTTTTTAAACTATTAGAAATTGTCCATCTATATCTAAATTACATGCACTTTATTGGATCTCAAGTTTTCATTTTTGTACCACTTAATAATCACAAATACATTATATATGCCCTTTCCATTTTGCCATTCTTTCACTATATTACATCAGATTTAATTTCCTGTGGAAGTATGTAATCTTTTCAGCTGTGACTGCCTCAGAAGCTTTTCGGTAATAAGCAGAGCCTCATCCTCCTGCAGGACAATCTTTTATGAGCTGTGCTCCTGCAGATTAGTTTCCTGAAATGTGCTATATGAGAACTGGCAAAAGAGGAAAACCAAAATAACACCCAAAGAGAAAAATGAACATGAAAACCTTCACTTCCTTCTGACTCCTGCATTCACTGGTCAAAGGAAATTTCAGTTCAATGTAGGTAGATGACAAATCCATGAAGGTTATTACTGCGTATCAGAAAAAGCTTCACAATGTGTGAGACAGAATCCCTTGTTCTACAGCTCATTAAAGCACAGCAGCAAGACAACCGCTTGCTCTTTGTGCCCAGGGAACACAAGAGATCAGCAAGTGGTCACCATTTTTACAACCACCTCTTTCCACCATCTGCCCTCAGCTCTCTGTGAGGTCCCCTCCGCTGGCAAAAAGCTGCATTCCACCAAAAAAGTGAAAATGTCAACCAAGACACATTCATGCTTTTCATGATGACATACCCATAATGGTAAGCGCAGACCAGCTGGCCTGCTGGGCCGTATCCAGACCAGTGACCCTGCAGAGCATAAAATGCATCTTCTTCCAACCAGCTTTCCATTACCAGTGTTCTCACACACACTAAAATAACTTATTCACAAAAACATGTATCAACAAACCATTCCAAACATTTAAAAATTAATCAACTGAGAAGAAACAAGAGGAAGAGCGATTATTATTCCTATATTCCTCCTGAAAAGGTGCTTCTGTATGAATGATAGAAGAGGTATGTGAACAAAACCACGGAAAAAGTCTGCAAAGGGTCATCTTAATGGTACTTGGGCAGCAAAGGGTGGCTACACAGGCAGGCTAGAAACCCTGACAGCACAAGCAGCATGAGTGCTCTCTCACTTCAAAGGGACATGTCGCCTCAGGTAGCTTCTTTTCAAAGTGACCTAGAGTCCAGCCAGATTTGAAAACGTCTTCAACCATTCAGCACACAAGTCACCCGAGTTGTGAACTGCTTTCCCAAACCACACTACAGTGGTTGATGAAGCATGACCTTTCTTTCCCTGCTCCCTGTAAGACTTTTACTTTGCTTTCCCTCTCTCACATCACTGATGCAGCAGCAAATCATTCACATTTATGACAAACACTGTCTTCAAAATCATATATAAAAATGCAGCACATTAAACCCACATATATACTTTTGCAGCATTCATCTTTCCTCATCACTATAACTTCTGAAGCTAGACAAGCATTTTTAATAATTGAGTCCTTCTTTAGCTTATTTTGGCAATCCATTTCCTTGTAATTCTGTTTTATGCTTGTTTCTTTAGTACTTAATCTCTAAACAGAGCTAATTGGTGAAAAACATTCCATGTAGGAAACATTACTCAGAAATCTCAGTAAAATTCAGCTCCCATCAGCATGAAGAAACATTCTTCCACCAGCTTCAGTGGGAGTTTCATCACAGCCATAAATCAGATGAAGATGCTCCATGCTAACATTTATGTGGTGTGCTACAAACTGCTTCAGAACATAAAACAATGATGTAACCACCCTCATAAAACCAGTTTGCTCATGGTTTTACAGGACCTGAGTGTGTGTTAACAATTTCAAGCGAGAACAGTAGAAAAGAAAAACATGCTAGTTATCAGTGACCTTACATTTTTGGCCTCACAGGTCATAAATTAAATAGCCTCCCTCCACTAGATGCGGGTCTCAATCTCCAATTCTTTATACAGGGTGAGTAAAAAAAGGTCTAATATATGGATTTAATTCCTATTGAAATCTTGGTCAAAGATAGTGGGTGATTTAAAGCTAAACATCAAGGGAATAACTGCCATCATCTGGCTGAGTTTGGTAAAATGGAGTTAATTTGCACTTCTTTAGGGATTCACTGGTGTGTGAAATTAATCTAATTTAGATTGACCAGAAATTGAAAATGGAATGAAGGAGAAAAGCAATTAAAGACCTTTCCTAAATGCAAAACCAGCACTCCTTTAAGTGCAGGAACACAGTTAAAGTATAGAACATTTCACACTGTTGCTCCCATTCCCTCCTGCTTGAGGAAGAGAATAGTCTGTGTATCTGCCTATCTGCACTGTAGCAGTATAACTTCATCCAAAGGAAACATTAGTTGAATGTTTCTACTGATATCTGTAAATAAATACATTTTCAAGTTGAAACTGTTCACTATTCTGCATACAGACCAGGCCCAGCAGATAAACATCTGCTGGAACGGCTCAGTGTAACTGATAGTACATGTGGCTTATCATTTACTTCAATGACTTTTAGCACCTTCATGTTATTGTTTCTGTGTTGTCCCAACAAGCAGTGGTTAATGTAAGATGCAGACATTCACATACCGTGTACTTATGAATAACTGGTTCCCAGAGATGTGGCAGTGATAACATTGTCATCATACGATTCAAAGTAGCTTGCTGTAGATCACATCTCAGAAGAGGATCCCACCTGAAAACACAACAAATTCAGATAGTAATATCATCACATTCAGAGGTTTACATCAGGCTTTGCTAATACATTTGTTTTCACATATTCCTCCTTTACATGAACAGGGTCTATGTTCTTCCCGGGCTTACAGAAAACATTTTGCTGTTCACAATGGCAAGCAAAAGTGTCCTCCTGTAGCCAAACCTGTTTTGGCCCACTGATGCAGACCAGATTTCAGGCATGCTATTAAAGCAATGAAAACTTATTTTCAATGCTAACACAGAAGCTGTAACTTTCTAGCAGACAGAATTTCATTTTTCCCATTTTTTTCAAATCATTCACAAGCACATAATTTCATTCACCAGTGCACTGCCAGTTTAGCTCTACCTTTCCATTCTTACCATGTATTGTTTGGCATGCAAAATCACTGGTTTAGAAGAATACACAACATCGGAGCTCCCTCATTAACTGTTCTCTTGAAATCGAGGGGTCCTAAGACAACATTTTTTTCCCTGTGGATGACTACAGTCACCTTGTTTATAATCACTGATTCATTTCAAATCACTTGATGGGTGAGCCTTGTTTTAAATATTTTTTTATGTACCATAGGTAACCAATGCAAATATGGAAAAAGGGCTTGTACTAGCAGGACTGTCTCCAGTGACAAAATACATGGCAGCAAACAAACAAATTTTCCAATTTAAGAACCAAAAAAGGTTTTTTATTATTGAAACAAATGGCAAAATCACAACTGATTGAGAAAAATCATAGGTGTGAGCAATTTGAAAGTCAACAGTTTTAAATAAAGAAAACTCTCTTGGACTGTGTATCCCTGTAACTAATTGTTTGGAACAAGAATTAAGAACCTCTTGCTTGTTAATTATACTGACTCATCCTGCAATGCACGAGGGTGTGGATGAAGCTATAAATCACAGTTATTGATACAAAAGGCAAATTAATTTGGTTCCCTCTATTTTGAAAATGTGAGTAATATGACATAGGATGCTCAGAAATGCACCCAGACACATATACAGACACACACACAATAACAAGTCATATCAGAGATAAAGCTGCCATATCTTCTTAAATCAAACCTCCCCAAACAGAAGCTGATCCTTCTGCTCTACAAGCTGCATCTCATCCTAGAGTAAGAGGAAGTCTGGTAGACAACATAGAATTTTAAAAATCTTTGGGTTTACATTTAAGCCACAGGTTACATTTTTTAAATTACTCTAATGCTGCTTTGACTCTTCAGAACTCCAAAGTGGCTTGGCTCTTGCCTTCATTATGCTTCACTGGCCAGCCACAGTGTTATGAAGTTCACTAGCACGATATACATCTTCATTTGCTGCCACCTAAGCAAGTCAGTGTCTTCTGTACTCCATATTTGGTCTTCAATAACAAGTGTAAATCTTTGTAAAGCTTAAGTTAGGAAGAACATACTTTGTGGTCTAAAACCAGAAAAAAAAACCCCAGAATCAGCACAGAGTAACAGACATACATTTAAGTATACACATACTTAAATGCCAGACACTAAGATGAGTTGTTGAGCCACAACACAGGAGCCAGCAGTAGTGAGCAAGATGGCGGAGCAGTAACTTTTAACAGTGCCCAGCAGCAGCCCCAGCTGGCAGAAGGCACAGTGCTCCACTGTGCCCCGTCACTAGGATTTCAGCAGCACTCGCCTTCATCAGGGAGAGCCCCATCTCTCCCAGCAGACAGACAGCTCCTCTAGCTCTGTACTGGGGCCAGGGAGTTTCTATGCTGCCCAACAGCAGTATGCTGCTGAGGCACCATCTCATTCATTCAGCTGCCCCTACTCTATAACCCCAGCAGTGGCTCCTTCCCTTTCACTCACAGACGCCTCTGACTGCTCAAACAACAGGTGGCTCACTGGGAAATTCGTGGAGGTCTGATGTATGTGAATCCAGCTTGGGGCTACCGATTAGTAAATGCACGTGTTGGCTGACACAGGGAGAACCAAGCATACACATGCTGGCAGGGCTGCACCACCAAATGTGCTGGGGACCCAGTGTGAGCCAAACTGGCTGGCTGCAGACACTTGCAGTACAGCTGAAACACTGCAGAACTGCTAGTATTTTGGACCTAACAAACAGGGGCTTCAGAGCACAAACGTGGGAAAAACACTCACCTGCCTGGGAAGTGCTGCCAGCAAACACACACAGAGAGCTCACCAGTCTCTTGTTTTCAGAAATGCCAAAAGATGCCCAGGTATCTGTATTCTCAGATACACAGAGGTACAACACAATAAGAAAACATATCTAGATTTGGTGGATGGCTTTGCCTTGCAAAGTACACTTAGAATTTTTAAGGAGCATTCATGTCCAATGCTTCACATCCAGACTTGATGTTATAAAGGTGTTTCTCTAAACCAGACATTTTCCTGAGTGTTAAATAGATCCATTCTATTGAACTGCTTAAATTTTGCTTCCTACTATCTGTTTTACCTACAAAAGCAATTCTTTCTCAACTCATTGAAAGCCTAAAAAGAATCTTCTTTCCCAGAGAAATCATTTATAGTTTCCTCCTCACAAAAGGATGCTGCTAAACATGACCAGCTGGCTTCAACACGAAAATACAGTAAGACATGCAACTCATTCTTTTTCTGCTTACAGATTCATTTGAAGTAATTTAATCCATCTGTCCCTAACGACTGCACCTAATAACCTAACTTGCATCACTCCATTTTCCTTTTAAAAAGCTACCAGAACTTTTTAGGTAATTAATTTAAACATTTTCTCTTAATTTTTTTTCTTGCTGCCTGTTAGTGGTACTGTTGGAAAATGAATAAAACAGAAGTCCTAAATCACCACATGAATCAAAAAGAATGACCACAAAGTAGCTACACCATGAACAGAAATATATTGCAATCCATGAAACCAAGTGAAATACAGCCTTTCATCTCTAGTGAATCAGTAGCCATCACCAGCTACCATTGGCTTCAGTGTCCTGTAGGAACAGAGTTTGTAATGCTCCATTTGATTCTCTTTTGCTCAGATTTCGTCACTGAATCTTTAACCTATTCTTCAGCCAGGTCAAAGTCATGGTCTAGATTTTCAAGGAGACAAGTTAATGCTCTATTTTCAGTGCTTGCTGCATCTGTGCCCACAGTTGAGATGGAGGGATATCAGAGATTGTGTAGAAGAAAGCCAAAACGGTTCAAAGCGAACCACTTCTGGTGGAGTGAAGAAGGATGAACTAAGCAGCTACTCCAAGTTGACTAGTCATGAACCTGACAACATCCAAGGTCTTTTACAAAGTTCCTTCTGACAGAGACTTTCTAGTGCCTTTCCTTCAATGAGAAAGAAAAATCAAGTCCCAAAAATACGCTCAGAAATTGTAAGTCCTAGAAGAGCCTCTTTAAAGCAAAGGCAAAGTCTTTCTAGGTGAAGCAGAAGCATGGAAGCCACTGTGAAATCCAAAACCAGAAATTATATAGAAGGTATTTAAGTACGTGGTTCTGGGAATTATGGAAATAACTAGCGTTGACAGGAATACGCTGGGGGCCCAGCACTCGAAATCTTGGTGGGAGAAAGATTTGGTACTAAGCATACAAATCAATATAGCCTCTGCAGAAAGACAGGACTGCATGAAAATAAACACAGTTCTTGTCTGAACTGTTTATTTTCTATGGCTAGTCAGTGGTAATCCCCAGTGCCATCAATTAAGAACTTTGTTTTCACAAGCAATATTTTAAGGAAATGCAAACATTAGGCACAGTTAGAAAAATTAATGGAAGCTGAAATATAATTTTTGTTATCAACTTATCTGCACATAAATGTGCCATCACTTCTCAAAACTGAGTCTATCAATCTTAAGACTATTCTAAAACTGTATTTATAAATACTAAACTACCAGTAAGCTTCTCTGCCTCTCCAAAGAACTCCTTTCTTACAATGAAGTATAGCAGTGAAGAAGCAAATATGCAGTCTTTTGCATTACAAATATTCAGATTAATGCCCCCTGCATAGTCACACCAACAGAGCTGAAGAACAGCACGGAGAGGATCTAAAGCCCATAAATACTCATCCAGCTGTTTCTGATGTGATATACTCCACCAGCACTGCTTAATTAATCAGGTGTATTGCTCTTTTCCACACTATGGCTTGCTTTGACTGGTCTCTTTTTTTATTCTTTTTTTTTCCCCACTGTTTTTTTTTTTAATTCTGCCTCTCTTTGGTGAATGTTAGTGATCACAAAATATATTGAGAGTGACAGATAGTAAACATTACTGGAGGCTGTTGCACTTGGACTGCGATGTGGATGGCCGTCCAGAGGCTGGCATACAAGCTCAGAGGAAGAAGGTCACTTGAATGCCCAACCTTCAAAGATCAACACTTTTGAAAAACAATCTCAGGAATCAATATCTAACACCAAGATTACTTCATTTCTATTTGTATTCCAGATGCAGTAACAGAACTTTCATTTCAAAGAACAAAAGTTATTCAACAGACTACGTTGTCACATGCAACAGTAGATGCTGCGGCTATGAAAGCATGAGGAAAAAACCACTCCTAACATCAGAAGTACAGGTGAGAGACAAGCAGAGAAAGACAGCCAGAGAGTCAGTATAAAAAAGTTAAAAGAGATCTGATAACTAATCAGAGACAGAAACCCATCTGAGAGTCACAACTGTCTCTGCAGGCTCTGAAAGGCAGAATTAAATTGACTTGGAACTATAGTGAAAACTTAATTTAATTAGCTGACATTAAGCAGGATAAGTCTGTGGTACCGTGTTGCTCTGACAAGCTGTCTCCAGAAGGGTAAGTGGAAGGTAAAATTTTATTTTTCAGGATGAGATTACAGCTGTGCACCAAGACAAAAGGTAACAGCATGTCTGCTGAGGGCAGCTTAATATTGGTGCTGGAGACCTTATTGTGGCCTTCCAATATCTGAAGGGGCCCTACAAGAAAGCTGGTGAGCAACTTTTTAGGGTGTCAGGTAGTGATAGGACTATGGGGAATGGATCCAAGCTAGAGGAGGGTATATTTAGATTAGACATCAGGAAGAAGTTCTTCACCATAAAGGTAGTGAGACACTGGAAGAGGTTGCGCAGGGAGGTGGTGGAAGCCCTATCCCTGGATGTTTTTAAGGTCACACTAGATGTGGCTCTGGGCAACCTGATCTAGTGGAAAGTGTCCCTGCCCATGGCAGGGGGGTTGGAACTAGATGATCCTTGAGTTCCCTTCCAACCCTGACAATTCTGTGATTTCACCCTACACTATAAAAGGATGGGATGTGATGTGATGTGATGAGCCACAAGTGTGAATTTCAGATTCTGCATATTTACTCATATGGCTGTGCAGCTTCATCTCTTACTAGTGTTGTCATTTATGTGAAGAAGCGAGCCTCAGTATAACCTTTGGCAGGAGTCCTTTCTCTAGCTTCTCTCAGTCAGAGCCATCCCCTGGAACACCTGCAATACTCTAGGTACAATTTTTTAATTTTTATTTGTATGAGGGTATGTTGGTCCTGAGTTGGAAAAATGAGATCTGTGCAGGAGGCAGTTTCTGTGCCAGCCTGGCAGGCTGCAGATCTGCTAGCTGCTGTGTACTTATTGTCATTGTTATGGGGTCACCCACAGCATCCTTAGTATGATCCCAGCATTGACCAAGACTTCTGCTGCCCTCTCTACCTGACAAGCAACCTACAAGTCATGATGCAGTCTGCAAGCAGGGTGTTGGTGGTTGACAGAGAATAAAGCACACAGAAACTATGGCCATAATCTAAAGACACAGAGTGACAGCTAAAGAACTGATGGTAAAATGCATAAGTGATACAAATTAAGTGTCTCCCCAAGGAAGACTTGAAGGAAATTGAATAACCCATTTCAAAGCAAGAGTTCCCTGCATATGAAAACTAACAACCCTTGCCTTCTCCTGCTTCCTTCTATTTAACAATAAATTTAGTTCTGGAGAAAGGCATCTCACTGGTACTGCTAGAAAGTCCGCTTATTTGCAAAGCTGGCGTATGCCTCCTATGCTGTGACAAAGGAAGCCACTCTTTATATCACTTATATGAACGCCTCAGTTCTGTCACACCAGAACCAAGCCAGATTCACCAGGTGAGACAGAGAGGCTTTTGCCATCCCATTAGCAAGTCGTCAGGGTGGTGTTCCTCCATCACACAACACAACTGCAAAGCAACGTAAGTTCTCAATTTAGGCCAGCACTGCTGCTCTTCCTCCCCTGACTCCTCTCATCTGGACCATATCTAGGCTGTGTGACCTTGTACAGTAGTTCCCAGATTTTAAGAGCAAGAACAACAGATCATATGCCCTTCTCTGACACCACATTAATCACGCTACTTAATGACTACTTTTGCTGATAAACCATCCTGCATACCTAACCATCCTCCCCAGTGGCTGTATCTAGAGTAATAAATTAAAGATGTCCTTTCCCACACCCTGCTATAGTGTAATCCACCAGCAGAGACAATGCCATTGAGAACATCAGCTAGAATTTAGGGATGAAAACCAGCAGGAATCAAGAGACCTTGGTTATGCTAGCCATTTGATGAGTGACCTTGAATCTCTCAGTCTCTGTTTTTTTGTAATTACAGAGAATAATGGTATTTCTTTTCAGCTACACTGAGAACTACAAATGCAAGAAAGACAATCCTTATTACTGGTATGCATCTACATTACCTATTACTATATACATAACTACAGATAAGAACTGCCTTCAGCTAAACAAACACTGCTACAAACAGAGAACATATGATTTTGTAGTATTAATTCTTATTTCACTCTCTTCCAGGAAACTCAAGTCCACAGCTGAGCACGAATAAAGACACAAGATCTTCATGATAAGAGAAGCAAAACAATGGCCTGACACGACCTAACGAAAGCACAGGATACTGCCCCCCTCCCTAGGGTAGAAATCTCCTTATTCCAAAACTTCCTTTCAAGTGCTCTGAATACATTACTAAACAAAGAAACAAGAAATTCCCTTTTGCAAGGCAGCAACATTTTTTTAAAGTAGAGGCATCTGACATTATTCCATAAATCTCCCCCAAAAGCAATGTGCTTTATATTAGATGGGACCTTCAAGCTTCAGAATAAAACAAATTTATGTCTGAATCACAACACAAAGACACAAGTAATAAGCTTCAGATACATCAAGAGTTTCACTGGAAAAAGGTTTGCTGAAGGTTTAACATAGACTTACACAGTATGGCAAGACTGACCTCTGTGCTGCTAAGTGATGTTTGGTGTTAGGATAACTTGAGAAACAGACTGGGCTCTTTGCTGCCACAGATTTAATATTTGACCATGGAGAGCATTTCATAATCTGTCTCTCTCTCATTCTTCTGATAGCATTTCTTTCCTCTCTCCATCTAGCAGATACTTGCACTGTAAATTCAGTATGTCTGAAGATGTAAAGACAAGCAAGTCTTCACAGAAGACTTTAGACATTACCACATGGGAAATAATAGCCACTATAATAATAAAACCAAACCACATATATCACACAATTCCAACATTTTACCATTTTCACACAGTTTCCTACCCAGAAATATTCTCAATGGAAGAAATTCTGCCTTCCTCCCAAGACCTCTTTTGTAGGCTTGCTTACTATGTTAAAAAGCCTGTAATCACACAGTGTGTAATGTCACTCCCGTGTCTATCTGCCTGTCTTTCCCTAATTTATTCCCTACAGACATTTAACTAAGAGGTAGCAATCTCAGAATTACTCAGTTGCCAGAAGCATCTCCCAATTCCAGCTTGTGCTCAGAGGCAAGAGAGATGGGCAGCATCCATATTAAGGGAAAAACCTTCCATACTGACTCGTAAGACAGTACAGCATCCACAGATGAAACAGATGTACAGACATGCAAAACAGTGTTGGAAGCTGCATACCTAAAAAATTGAGGCATCTTCTAGTGTGCAGTACTGAAAGAGCAGAAAACTGGGGGGGGGGAGTTTGTCAAAGATACACATGTGCTATTGCCTCACAGCAATGCCTTGATGACCTCCTCTCCCACCAGTCTTCCATCTTTGACCTGAATTCGAATGTCAGTGCTATAAGTAAAGACATCTAAAAGCACCAACTGGGTGATAGCCCTGCTAGAGTTGTTTTTGGAGCTGAGCTTTGCTGCCTGGTGTGCAGCTGCTTCAGACCAAGTGCCCAGCCCTCCCTATGACTCCCTGCCACATCCTTCCACACCAGGCACTCCCAAATAATCTCTTATGAGTCTCGTATTATTGCTGCAAAAATCCACTGCTGCAAACATCAGTTTGGTTCCTACACATCCTATACCCAGTACTCATCATACGTTTCAGAACAGTAACCCATGCATACTGCCACACTGCAGAGCCTTCCCATTCAGCGGAGAAATCAATAAACAGCACATACAGTGTATTTTATTAAAATACACAACACCCAAAAGGAGTTGTGGAAATGCTTGCTGCTTTACAGTTCTCTATCCACAAATGTTCCAAGACTGACACTTGGTAATAGGAATCTTTGGAAATGCTGCATTGTTGAAGAAAGACCGGGAGAATAGGCTAGAGTTTAGATAGTGGAAACAGAAGTCCTGGTAAAATGAGCTGTTTAACAGATAATTAACCACACGGGGTGAAGGTTCTTGTGTTCTCCATACCAGAAAACAACAGAACAAGATTGGTCAACTGCTAACAGATGCTGCTCTAGCACTGACCATGAAGATGGACATGAATATTGACAAGGAGAAGAGATCACAGAACGTCAGGGGTTGAAAGCGACCTCAAAAGATCATCGAGTCCAACACCCTGCCAGAGCAGGATCACCTAGAGCAGGTCACACAGGAACATGTCCACGCATGTTTTGAATGTCTCTAGAGAAGAAGACCCCTCAACCTCTCTGGGCAGCCCTTTCCAGTGTTTTGCCACTCTCCCAGTGAAAAAGTTTATCCTGAATTTCTCATGAATAGAGGACTATGGCCTAGCTATCCAACCATCATGAGATATGGACAGTTTGTGATCTGCATCTCCCTGGAAAAAGGCTACAAAGATTCCATTACTTGAGTGTCCCTTGTGGGGTCTTCCAGGGAAGCACACAATACAGTGTTTGAAATCTCCTGAAGACCTGAGTGAAAAACTACTGCTTTGAAAACAGTGGGAAAGAAGCCATGAAATCATAACAGATGTAAACACACACACCCCTGAGTACTCATTGCAGTTGCAATGAAAATCTTGCAAACCTGAAACAGTAAGGTATTGTCTCACTAGGTCTGTCACAACTGGCTGTTTAACCAAAGTGTAACAACAAAACAGGACAGATGAACTTCACTGCTGCCCTGTGGAAAAAGCCACGCATCTGCCAAAAAAAATGCTTATGCTATAGCCACTACAACAGAGAAAAGTGGCATCAGCAGAGGTGAATTACAACCAGCAGCACTGGAATTATAATCCTAATTTACTGTAAAATTTTTTTAAAAAAAGAAAAATTGCTATCATTTGTGATACATCATGTATGTGTCACAAATTACATTAAACCACATACAGGCATTGCTGATACTTTGAAACACACTATTCTGCTTCCACTTTTGCAATTTAGGCAACATGGGTTTTCAGATGTTGGTGAGAGGGAAAATACTTGAGCAGGTAGAAGTAAGTGCAAGTAAAAGAAATGGCTTGTAGGTGAAAGACAGATGACAGCAGAATGAACCACACAATCAGAATATTTTGGCAGTCTAAAATTTTCCTTCCTATTGAAGTAATATGGACAACAGATGGGTTTTTAAATGCAGCTCTTGGTACAACTTTGTACGTGTGAAGGACAATAATTTGGAGCTCATGGGGAACAAGAGCAGATTGTTCTATGGATCCAGGTGGTGTCATTCTACAGCCTTAAACTCTTCCGTAAAATACTCTAAAAGCAGAACAGCAGTAGTCCCCAAATCCCCCATGCTGGCTCCAGCTCAATAACCCATTTCTATTCACAAAGTATATAACCATATACTTAACTCCAGAAGCACATGCAGGACCAATAATTTCGCTATGACTGAGGAATATGCCCAAAATTGGTTTCATTTAGGGGTTTTTCTAATCAAGCACCAGATATATCTAGCAGGTATCAATGGACTTCACTTTTCACTGGGTTTGTATGTTACATTTTCCACCTGCTATAGTATTTTCTTCATCTGCTAAGTAATGCACTCACCAAACTGGCCAAGATGGACCTAGCTGTGTGTAGGAGGCATCCAAGCAACAACAGATACAACAAGCAGAAAGGACTGTGAACATGCAGGACAGCCTCCTGAGTATACCAAAAGCATCACTAACAACATGGAGGAAAACCAAGATAAGTAGTACCAAAAGCATAAGTTTAATCAATTTAATTTCTCAAATTCCTCCTAAGTCTTAAGCTAGCAAGCAGAGGGGGAAAACAATAACAACAACAACAAAACACCTGTGGGAAACAGAAAACAAGGCCTCACATGGTCTGCCTGCTCTCACTGGTGAGGTCCAAACCTGACCACTGCAACATCAGCAGCTGGGAACTTTGGGGCACCATGGTTCCATGGCATCACCTGCTCTCAGCCACTGGAGTATGGTCCTGACAGACTATAAGCTCTGTGAACGTAGCAATGAAGATAAACATTTTCTTAGAAATGTCCACTAGTGAGATGTATGTGCTGTTAGTGTTAGTGATGTGGTAAAGGTTACATGTACAGTTGAAATCCAGCCTCATCAATGGGTGTTCTCAACAGCCCTTACCACCACCTCCGATTCCGCCCCACACACACACATTTACAGAGCTCAGTTACAACATCCCAGATCAGGAGGGAAATAAGAGAAAATAAGCTTTCTTCAAATACAGAGGGATAGATATCACCTGGCATAAATCAGGGGGACTTTCAGGCTGTCCCTGGTGCTGAGCTGATTCACACCCATCCAAAGATGGCAGTGCAGGCAAGGCTGAGAGCATCCCCAAGGGCACTCTCGTGGTTTATGAAGTACTGATATGCCCTATAGACCCCAAAACATTTAGTGGTGTCCCCAGTAGCTACTTTAAGCAAGACTTTGCTCAGACAGTTATCTTTCAAACTTCAAAATGCAAATTTCAACATGTTGCACAGAGTAAAATTGGTAGGTTCGGCATCGCCCACACGCACCCACACAACAGAAATCTCTCTTCCCTCCACTCTGGAAAGCTGCTACTCACCCTAACCCCCACCACAATATAGTCTGGCATTACACATTTCCACCTTGAAATTTACCAATTTGGGAGGAAAATGCACCCTTTCTTTTTCCAAATACAGCACTTAACATCTGGGTCCTGATCTATGCATGTTGCCCTTCTCTAATGCCTTAGCTGCTGGCTGAACTCTAGTTGAGCTATTTTTGCTCTTAAGTAGACGGAACTGGACTCCAAAACAGCATGCAGCCTGACTTCTGCAACGACTTGTATGATCTATAACAGCATAAATACTAGGAGCAGAGGTTCTCATAGTAAATAGCACAATGAATGATAGCTCTGAGAATGGTCACAAAAAAACAGACACACAAACAAACAAAACTAAGGTTCAAATCCCACAGTCAGTGTTAGCACAAAACTCCTACTGGCTCCCCATGGATCCCTGCAATATAACAAGAATGTGGACAGGCTGGAAAGGGTCCAGAGAAGGGCCACAAGATGGATCAGAGGATTGGAAGACCTGTCATATGAAGGAAGACTGAGAGAACTGGGTTTGCTCAGCCTTGAGAAGAGAAGGTTTAGGGAGACCTCATAACCATGTACTAGTACATAAAAGCTGGTTATCATGAGGAAGGAGACTCCCTTTTTACAGTCACATGGTGAAGACAAGGGGTAATGGGAACAAGTTGCTACTGGGCAGATTCAGACTGAATGTCAGAAAAACGTTTTCACCATTGAAACCACTTTACCATAGACATTGGAATAAATCAGACATAAGCTCCCAAGGGAGGTGATGGATTCCCCTACATCAGACAGTTTCAAGGCCCAGCTTGACAGTGTGCTCTAGGCCATCTCATTGAAACTGAAAGGTTGGACTTGAGGATCCTTGAGGTCCCTTCCAATCTGGTATTCTACAAATCTGTGAATCAATAGCAGAATACAGCACTTGTTTATAGGACAGCACCTGTCTATAGGACATCTCTGTAAAATAAGGAAGACATAAATCATAGAATCAATAAGACTGGAAGAGACCTCAAAGATCATCAAGTCCAACCTGTCACCCAACACCTCCTGACAACTAAACCATGGCTTCAAGTGCCACATCCAATCCTTTTTTGAACAACTCCAGGGACAGTGACTCCACCACCTCCCTGGGCAGCATATTCCAATGTCCAGTTACTCTCTCGGTGAAGAACTTTCTCCTCACCTCCAGCCTAAAATTTCCCTGGTGCAGCTTGAGACTGTGTCCTCTTGTTCTGGTGCTGGTTGCCTGGGAGAAGAGACCAACCCCCTCCTAGCTACAACCACCTTTCAGGTAGTTGTAGACAGCGATGAGGTCTCCCCTGATCCTTCTCTTCTCCAGGCTAAGCAACCCCAGCTCCCTCAGCCTCTCCTCACAGGGCTTGTGCTCAAGGCCTCTCACCAGCCTTGTTGCCCTTCTCTGGACATGTTCAAGATGATGGTGTTTTTGTGCCTAACTCATACTGATGAATAATATCACGTGAAAATCAGTAAAATCACGTGGTTTAATTTCATGGGTTGTGAAATTAATCTTATTCAAAACTCAGGTACTGTGTAGCAGAATCAGACACTGAAGCTATTAAGTCTTCGCCAATCCTGCTAGTTGATAGACCATATTTTCTTAGGTAGAGAATTCAGCACATATACGTTAGCTGTGTAGTGTTGAGCTTGTGCAATCACACATCACAGAGAGCACAACATGCCACTGTAAACTAAGAAGTGGCATATTCCATGCATAGGACGCTGTCATTTCTAGTTTTTATGCACAGCGTTCAGATCTCAAGTGCAAACACATTCATTAAAAGCAGTTTTACATGTGAAACAAAATGCACCTTGAAGCACAGGGTCATTCGAGTCTTCAGAGTCTCTTTTAAAAATCATTATAAAAAAAAAAAAAAACCCTTGTCATTAGTATTTCAAATCAACAGGAGTGACACTTCAGTAGAGATGAAAAATTTTCCCTTCTTTGCTCAGAAAATTGAGGAGAAATTGAACTGGCATGACCACAACAGAAAGGATTTTAATCCACAAGCACAGGACTGTGGAAAGTAACTGCTCAGGCAAGCAGTCTCCCTGCAGATAAACCAAATCTTTCATGCTGCGCTTAGAAAACCAAATTCCACTCAGAAAGAAAAATTGCACTACAACCATTGGGAAGGTTCAAAGTCAGGGTCAGCTGAGTAAAGAAAGATAGAACACATGTTTCTGAATGGTCAAACAAGTTCTCTACAATACAGAAGTGTTGTTGCATTGGTGCCTCCAAAGAAACATGTATCATGGCAACACTACCACTGTGTAGAACTCGCCTTGGTAAGACTGATGGTGCATTCAACCCACTCCCCACAGCTAGTCTCGTCTATGACTCCACAAAAGCTTTTGCTTCTCACCTCCACAAACAGCAGAGCCATTTTGACTTGTGATCTCTCTCTACCAAAGTGCAGCAGCATGTTCACATGGGACAGGCTGTGTGGGACCGCAGCAAGTACAACTACAGGAACCAGGCAATGAAATCCATTCTTGTGACAAGGAGCCAAGACCACACGCACACTCAGGATATATGTTATACAAATTTCAGTATTACCTAAGGGCTAATGTCTCATGCAGAGTAGCTGAAGGGAAGCTCCAGAATGTTTGCATTTCAGCAAGACAAACTGGAGAAAGTATGGCCATTGCATGGCTCTGGAGAGCATACACACAAGGCTCATAGCATAACCAGAGTTAAGAGAAAGTAAGGCTGCCACAATAAGATGATTCTATTAAAACTCTCCAGTCTTAAATCTATTCCGACTAAAACCTTGTTTCTATCAGCCTGAATGTACACTCATTTTCTTTCTTGAAAAAATGCTTCAATCTAGGAGAAGACTTCTTGCAGATGGACTGCAAATGAAATCAAATATAACATTAAATATGAAGAATGTAACATGGAATGTATTTTCCTCCTTATTTAATCGTAGTTTGCACCTGGTCATTTTCATGCTGTACATCCCTTGTAGTTAAATAATTAGTGCAAATTTCACCTTTTTAAACTGGCAAAAATGGTGAAACAGTTGGTAATTATTTCAAGTTTTGCTGCAATACAGTAACAACTTGATAACCCAAAAATACTTCTGGGTTTGAACGGACAAGCCACTGCCTGCACACACACCGATACAGTCCCCTCCCATCCATACATCAGTGCCACCCACAGCAATTACTTTCTTTCACCTGGCAGCCTCATAGTTGCCTTGCACTCTGCTCACTCAGATCACACTTACTTCAACAAAAATTCCACCACAAAAAAAGGCAAGCACACACCTCCCACACCAGGTGGTGAACAACCCTTGCTCCACAAGGGCATCAAGCCCAGCAGTGCCTGTCTGCCATGGCTCCAGCCCGTGCCTGCACAGCCACAGCTCACACCCCAACTTGCAGCCTGGCAGCCTTCAGCCCACCCCCACTCACATCCCAGCCAAGGCCTGCAGACAGTCTATCATCAGGCAGTGTAACGCAACAGTCAACATCACCCTTTGCAGCTATGCTCATCCCATAGACTACCAAAATGTGAGGTGAAAACTCCCTTGGGCTCCACTGCTCCCTCCTACCCTCCTGGCCTTGCAAGTTTAACATCTTCACAAAACCATAAGGACTTCTTATCAAAAAAAGTAAGGGAAATTCAAGTCAATTAGTCTTAAACTCTCCTAATTAATCACATAGGAAAATTGTGCCCATGCTACTAGTGATAAGGTGCACAAAGATTTCAATCTTACAGGATGCCCCTACATAATATTCACCTGCATTAAGCAAATACTGGAGCTGCAGGAAGGATACAACTATTAGTTAGCCAAAACCAGTACAGACTCAAAATTACTGGAGTTGGTACAAAGAGAAAGCATTTGATGAACTCTGCATTTGGTTATCATTGTGCAGATTCAAGAGAAGGTTATACTCCACCTATCAGATCTTGGGTGTCCTTATGCACCACTACTTAGATCTCCAAGCTCTAAGCTTCTCCTAGTGTAACAGTAACACATGACCACACAGAACTAAGTCATTCAGCACAATAAATGAAAATTCTCCTGAAAACTGATTTTTTTGTAAGTTCTCACAAAAAGCAAGTTCTTTCTGAAGGATGTTGCACTGACAGTACATCAGAAATCCTGCATTTCTTCGGAAAATAATGACATAATGAGAGCAACACAGCCCACTTCCTTATAGTGCCTTTTGGACATCCCTTGGCCGTGACCTGAATGGCCTCCTGTGTGAGAAAATACATGCTTCTGTCTGTGCTTGTTCATCTCTTCCTCCCTGTGCTGAGATTATCAGCAATGGTGCTAGATACAGAAGCCACTTACAGATGTAACTGTTTCTCATTACAGCATCTCAGCTCTTGCCTGTACCAATGCATAATCAGCCACTGTGTACATATGCATGTAGGGTGGTGATTAACACCATAAATATCAGCACTCATTCTTAAATATGTGTTGTTAATAACAGTAAGATCTCAGAATACAGTAGTAAATAACCATACACCAAGTTCGTAACTATTTCATTTATAGATGAACGGAAGGAAAAGCACAGAAGTATTTGATCTAAATGAGAAGGAACAGGATAGTTTTATGGGGAATTCAGGAGCACTGAACCATTCCTTTCCTAAAAAGTCTTTATTCTCACTCCTTTCCTAAAAACTCATTATAGCCACTCCTTTCCTAAAGATCTGTTATTCTCACATCTTTATTTCCTTATATTATTGTTTAATATTTGTATCCATGCTACTAAAGCAAAAAGTCATCCCTGGCTTAACAACTCAGCATGACTTTGAAGATTAAAACTGAGTAATTGTCAAGGAAATATTATTAAAGGAAGATTTAACTTAAAATCAATTGCTTTTATTCTAATGTATCCATATAACCACTAGCTATCCCCATTCCATAAACTGGCTGTAAAATCTCTTGAGACAGAGGACTATTGTATTGCATACATGTCTAATGACCCTATAGGGGCATATTTAAAAGAAGAGATTTATATACCACTCTATAGGGGCAATCACAGCTCATCAAGTTATTTTCTTTTACACATGAAACCAGTTCCATTTAAAAGACTTTTCCCATTTATTATTCTGTAGTGGTTTTCCAGGGGAAAAACAATTGGGGAGATCAGGGGGATGAAGGGGGGAAGGGTGTGTGGAATTTGGAATGCATATATACAAAAACCTCCAAGGACTGCACATGCCTGAGCAAATTCACTCTTCTGTCTGTTAAACATTCCCATTCCAAGACTTTGTTTCAAGACACATTCTCACCATGAATAACTGGACCTTGTCTGTATGGCTGAAAGTATCAACACACAGTATTTAATTCCAAAACCCAGCCATGTCCAATTCCACAAAAGGCTCAGTGCCACTATTTCTTTGCTTTTTCTTGCTTTCTCCTGCTTGCAAGCATCACACCAGGCATGATTCATGTTACATAACTCTTGGCTTCTTAAAAACAACAGTTATTTAGGTAGGTAGTGTGATAAATTAATGAGGTACATCAGAACTTGGTTGTTAGAGAACTCAGACAAAAGCTGCTTCTCAAGTAATATGCCTATGCAACATTAAACAAATTAATAAGCAACTGAATTGTTTACATTCAAAGTTAATTAAATATTTCAAATTCAGGATGCTGTACTCTGGACCACTCAGTGCCTCTTCTCACCCCACAATACACATTATTCCTATTGCATACAAGTTTTATTTTTTTTAAAGAGCAACCCTCCCCCCTCAATCATTAGAGAATAAAAACTGAATACTCAATTAATTTGACTTGCCAGAACGCTGTATTGCTTTACTGTTTTGGCTGACTTTGATTAGAAGAAATCCTCCTCCCTGAGTCAGCTGCAAAATGCTTGTGTTTCTCAATAACCATTCTTACTCATATCCCTGTTTTGGTTACAAACTGTAAAAGCAGCAGCCAGAGAGGGTTAAGCAGGTTTCCTGTCAATGCTCTGCAAGAACCAAGCCTCCGTATTCCCAGCAAGGCAAAGAAATCTGTTCAGACTCTGTACATTCAGCATTATTCAGCACTATCGGGATCGTATTCCAGGATCTCTCAATGCCCACCTGACAGGGTTGTCCTCTATATTACGCAAGTGATGTGGTGTCCCCAAGGCAAATCATCACCTGACCATCCTGGTCTTTGCAGCTGAGCTGTATCCAGTGACATGCTCCATGGAGCAAGCCATTGCCACATAACTATTCTCTTCTCAGACACTTCTCCAGGGGAAAAAAAAATAAATATTAAACTGCTTGTATTTCTGGCATCATCACCACAGCAGAGCAATACGGAGGGCTGCACCGGCAAGGAGGCAGCAGCAACGGGGGCCCCGTGTGAGCACCAGCTGGCTGCCGAGCATAGACCTGAAACTAGGTCTCAGCCCACTCGACTGCAGGGGAAGGGAGGGCGGGGAAGAAGGAGAAGGAAAAAGAAAAAAAAAAAAAAAAAAAAAAAAAAAAAAAAAAAAAAAAAAAAAAAAAAAAAGAAAAAAAAAGAAAAACAGCACTTTCTCAGAGCAGGAAGAAGGGGAGGCCATGAGCGTTTCCTGTTGTGCAGCTGAAACAAGCAAAGACGTCATTACATTTACACTCCCTCAGGGTGTCAGCAGATTGAAGGCCAAAGTTCAGTCATTTCCAATGCACTGCAAGGAGGGAGGTTCTGGAGGAGAAACCAGCAGTGGCTTTATTGCTAACAGCAGTTCTCTGCACTTGCATAGCAAAACAGCTAAGCAGCATGTTACCAGGCTCAGCTGCAAAGTATCGTATGTGACTAGAAACAATATTTGCTCAGGAGCCGTGCTGCTCTTGTTTTCCTTGTACAGCTTGTGTAGGAATATTAGTACAATATAGAAATGCACTAAGCTCTCGCTGCAGTCCATACTTCTGCAAGCATCTGGAAATCAAGGATTACATATTTTTGGATCCCATGGAGTAAACAAGTTTTGTGAATGTGTTTCAGGCACAACTAGAGTGTAAAACTACAGGATTCCCTTGTCAGATACGGGTGACAACCCAGCAAAGTGAATACACATGCTGCTTTTCAGTTTTGTCTCTGCCTTGCTGGAACAGATAAGTGTTAAGTGGGCCTACCTTAAGAAAAATGCACAGGAGTTGGGGTGTGGCATGTGAGAGTTCAGCACTTGGAAATATCTCACAGGCTGCCCATTTGACCCTAAGTAAAATGAGCAAGTGGCAAGTGTAGGGAAAACCTGGATTGCAGTCCTACCCGCTATTACTGTCTTCTTAAGTTAAACATTAGAAAAGCTTTTTTTAATTGAAAGAATTGTTAAGAATCCAAACAAGACCATCTGGGAGGTTTCAGAGCCTCCACCACTGGAAGCTTCTAAGAGCAGTCTGAGCAGCCACCCATAGGAAACAGTTTGGTCATAGCTGATACTTCCCTGGGGCAGGGGGATGCACAAGCTTGCAGTACTCTCTCACTCGTGAGACACATTCTAGACACATTTTTGTTAGTTTCTGAATAACATGTTAAAAGACAATGACAAATGCAGTCAATCCACAATAAGTATGTCCTGGCAACAACCTCTAGCGTCCAGGCCACTAGAGTTTTTCTCTGTACACTGAAGAAGACAGTAGCGATACTCCACTCGATAAAAATCAGTTTTCAAATAGAGGTACTTCATTTAACAAACCTCAACGAAACAGATTACAAGAGGTTTGGAAAATGTTTTTTCCAGATTCTCATCACTAGATGAAGAGGAGTATTTTTGCTGTGTTTCTGCAGTAAGAACCACAGTATCACAGTATCACTAAGGTTGGAAGAGACCTCGAAGATCATCGAGTCCAACCTGTCACCAAGACCCCATGACTAGACCATGGCACCAAGTGCCATGTCCAATCCCCTCTTGAACACCTCCAGGGACGGTGACTCCACCACCTCCCTGGTGGTGGAGTCCCTGTGGTCACACTGGGAACTGAAGTCAGACTTTCAGCTCTAGTACCCGAGAGTATTCAAGCTAAAACTAGTCTGTATCTTAGAGTCATAATAAATAGTAACTTTCATGGGACATATGCAGTGCCACTGGCTTACCAATACTGATCATTTTACTACAAGAAGGTCAAAGATAATATTTTTTACATATTTTATTCTGCTTCTACCTTGAAGAATTGATCCTAAAGGTCTTCACTAGAATACTAATCATCAGGACTTTTTTTTTTTAAATTAAAAAAAAAAAAAGGGGGGCAGACAAAAGAGTCTTTGATGCTGGCAATTATTTGCAGTATACAATACAAAATCTGAGGAAGAAAATCTGATTTTAACTCTGCATCAAATCAAAGAAGCATTAGCTTCAGCAAAACCAATTTGGATTAGTTCAATCAGAGCAAAGTAATCAGAATCTGGCCCTGGTGCTGGATCAGAATCCCACCCATACCATACACATGAATGGGTGTAAGTAACGGTGTTCTCCCAAGAGAATGGAAAATGGGACAAGACCTTCAAAGGACTCTAAGAATGCATCCACTGTGCACAGCACCTAAACAAGACATGAGAGCCATTTGATTTTCCAAAATCTGAATATAAAGTACCACACTCACTCAGAATAAGCTTGGTCAACGAGTTTTAGCCTCATGTGCAAGAATGAACTAAATGCACCCACAATCTGTACTTTGGCCCATAGTGAGAAAATTGCTGCATGACACAACAGCACCACACGGCCAGGCTGTGTAGCCATTCAGCACTGGCACAGAGGTATTTTTCACACATCTGTGGCTTCCTACTGCAATAGTGTCTGTTAAATAGCAGACAATATAGTAAGAGCAGCGTTTTCACACAGCCATCCATATCCTGGAAGTCAGGTAATTGTACCTTACTTTTAGGTTAGTTGAAAAAGGGTATTACACCATCTCTACCATGGTTTCAGATGGGAGAGTGGCATATGTTCTTTGCAGTATGCTTTGTATCCAAACATGGCTCTCATGTTTTAAAAATAGCTGTATTTGTTGGGTTGTTTTTTTTCATTTGAAGTTTGAAACTTAAAGCAAAGGGACAGATGTAAACTGTGCACCAGCCTCACTGTCACTGGCCTTTGTGTGCTGATGAAAACATGTGCTTTTCCACACCAAAACAGAAGTAAGTTGTGGTAAGTACAAATACATATGCAAAACAACTGAAAGTCAGCTACCTTAAAATATTTAACACCTTTACAGACTCCCACAAACTCAGTTATAGTTTTACCCTTTACAACCCATCTGCAATGCCTAGAACAAAGCCACAGTATTGTATCACTCACAAATTTATACATGTGAAGGAGGGTTTGAGAAGTGCAAGTGGAAAACCCATTGAAATTTTTTGTCAAATTGTCCCATCACAAGCATAAAACAAGGTAACTACAATATCCTGTGCCATTTTTATGAGGAAGGTAATTATTTACCTTCAAAATATCTGTGGCAGAAAACAGAAGTGGGGGCCTTGTTTTCCATGGGGTGAGCCTGATACCCAGCCTAAATATGGCAATATATGGGATGCAGCATTAAAGACTGCTCACTGCTGAAGGACACAATCCAACCACCAGTAAAGTGGCAGCGATCAGAAATTCCTGAACTAGCCCCCATCATCTGTCTTCTCATCTACCACACTCAGCTGCCCCATGCCATGATCTCCTGCCCCAGGGGGCCTCTGCCACCACCACTGGTCTCTGCCCCCCACATACCTCAGGGGGTCTCCAGACATGAGGTCACACAGACAACTACTCAGAAGCTACTTGAAAAACACTGCATTGCAAGAGAATAACTCTACTACTTACTGTTGTAAGGATTGAATTTAGGATGAAAATGTAACCCTTACATTTCAAATGGCACAATCCCAGGAGTGCATAAGTGTCCATAGACGTAAAATGTGAAAGTTACTACGTGAGTGTGTTGTGCATGTATACATATGCATGGGCATGCACTCATGGAGGTGCCAGTGTATATACTCATTACATGTGTATATATATTGTAACACACACACATACATAAAAAATACAACTTAATATATGAAAGTGGTATGGCTAAGTAGAACCCAAACCCTGTGATTGCATCTTTTATAAATAATGACTTACAGATTCTTTGGACAAAACACATTAAGTCTTGGAAGCTAAGTGGGAGAAAAGGCAAGCTGTTATTTTGGGGCTTGCACAAGTATTTAGTTTATTTCAAATATCTATTCAAGTCAAAGCAGATCTGAAACTCATGTTTAAGAACCTGCAGTTTTCAGCAGGTAACTTAATTTCATGGAACCAAAAGCACATGCTAAAATATTTATTGAAATTGCTTTCATGGAAACAACAGGAAAACACTATATAAATCTTAAAAATATTAAATCAACTTGACTGCTTCTGTATCTCATGAATTCAACAAGATCCTAGGCAACAATAATATTTAGAATAAATATTTTTCTTATGGGAATAGCACTTTCACCCAAATTGACCTGATTATATAAATTAAAAATAAAAAAAAAAGATACAGAAAACACATTTACTGACTTAAAACCAAAACTGCACTCCAGTGACTACGAAACCTTGTTTAAGAAGACTCTTACTTTTCCTTTCAAAGATCTTCTTTCACAGGCTTTTTTTCCCTTACAGTTTTTTGAACTAATTTCAATTCAAATGACAAAATCTTGTTCACTAGAATTCCAGAAAGCACACACTAATCAGTGTGAAATAAAGTACACATACACAAATATAAAAATTAATCTATCAAAGGCAAAACCAGTATCAATTCCAAGTTCTGCACTTATGCTATAGACTTACATTAAAAGGGGGGAGATAAACAGCAAATTAAATAAATAAAAATCAGCGATACAAAAATGCAGTGACTTTCTACATAATATACCGTATATCTGTCCCACCAGAAAACCTTGCCACAGCAAGCTACAAGGGCTACAGCTACAAAAAGCCCTTGTAGAAGAGTCAAGAGCAGCTTCAGAAGATGTGTAAAACCGTACCAGCCACCACAGTAAGCAGTCAGCTGCGACACTCTGTAGGAACTCACTGTCACCCAGTCCCCCAGGCTGGAGGAACCCAGGCTGGCATGATGTCCTCAGAGAGCTCCCCAGATCTTAAAAACCCAGGGTCAGAAGTATCCAGTGTACCAGTAAAGCTGGACAGCAGTAAGAAGGAAGTGCTAATTGTTTGAGGTTGTGGTGTTTTAGCATGGCAAAAACAGGATAGTTTTGTTTCCAGAGTTACGGAGTAAACTGGATTTCCCCAACTCCTCCACAGACCACACCTCCACTGGTGCTACTCCCTGTTCTGGTGCTACAAATCTAGCACATGCACACAGTAAGAGTTTCCCGAACATGGGAATGAGCACCCTAGTATGCCCGCTACCCCTGAGGCTCATTAAAAATAGGAGCTGCTGTTGCATGCCAGATGCTTGCTCACTGTTGTGTGCCTTACAGCAAACAAAGTGCAAGTCTTCCAGCCACTCAGGCAAAGAGGCAGGCAGGAGAGACCCAGATCAAAGAAATACTAAGCGGTGCTCTGTTATGGTTAGGAAGGCGAATTAAAGTGTGTAACCCTCTCATTCCAGCTGGCAAAGTCTCAGGTACTTGGGAGTATGTACTAAGAATTTACTTCTGCCACTTTTTATTCTACTAATTATTCATTAGACGTATGTTAAAAGGTCCTACCTACCCTTCCAGCCTTTGGTTGCAATATCACACCAAACACAGGCTGTAGGGCAAGGTCTGAGTTCTTTAAGATATGTTTGTAAAGGCTTTGCTTTTGCTTTTCATCACCATTGCTGCAACAAATGATGGAATTGCAGAACCCTGGGCAATTAGGAGACCATACCTGGACTGGAGGGAATTCATGAGCCAACACATTATCATAGCTCTCATTAATAAAATAATAAACCGTGCAATTACAGTGGGTTGTACACATACCTCAGGGTATGCAGTAAGGCACAAATCTAAAAATGGAATGTTTCCAACAACCAACAGCAACTTAAATAGGCAAGAATGCTTATCAAACTATTAGGTTACTCAAGAACTGCTCCAATAACTGGCCCTTTTTTCCCCCAAGGTTATGAATTCTAAAATCATGTCATAAGCTTTGGTTCATCTGGGCTTTTTCCTCTTCCTTTTTTATTTTCCTTATAGTATTTAAAATAAGAAAACAGTTCATCTCCCCTCTAATCAATCCATCAGCTGCAAGATTCTTTCAAAGTTACATTTAAAAATGGGCAAGTGCAAAGAGAAAACGATTTATCAGTAATAAGCAAATTCAGATTGGTGCTATTAGGCTTCAGAGGGAGGACTAGATATGTAGGACAGGCAGGTTACACTAGAATGAAAATCACCCTGGAAGCTTGCAAATCTACAGTAAATATTGTTTTCTTGTATTTTTTTTATGCTGAACCATGCCAGAAGCAGGAAGAAACCCAAATGAGATAAATCTGAAATGATGCCACTTGAGATAAAAAGATATCAGACCACATTAAACAGTAAAATACCAAAATGGTATCATGCTCAAACTGAAAGTTTCTCATATCTTATTAAGCAGTTCCAAACCCAGATAATGGCATTTCACTGGGGAAAAAAGCATACAGGAAAGGTAAGGTACAGTCCAGGTTCCAAGCTCACAAACTCTGCTGGAACTGTGATGCCCTCCGGAATCCAGCAAATTCCTTTCTCAGTAGCTTATAACTACACAGGCTAAAACCACAGCTCTAAGCCACTGTCAATTCCAACACTTGCACCTAAGACTTCATGTATTTTATATTCAAATCACAATGAAAGCACCTTGGGGTAGATAATATATCTTTACTCTTTCTTTCCAGGTTACCTTATGCCATCTGGCAATGCAACAATGATTTCTGTTGAGAGTGCCTTTTGTATTGTATCTTCTCTGCCTGAAGTATCCAGAGGCTGTTTCCATGTAGACAAGTTTTCCAATATTCTCACCTAGTGTTACTATATCCAATGAAGAACAAACCTCACATGCTGAAGGTTTCCATTTATAGCCTGACACAGTCACGAGGAACACTTTTCAGCAGTACAAGTTCTAGCTACAACTGATGGCAAAATACTGTCCTGATGAAAAAAATCAGTAACAGCTTCCCATTCTGCACTTCTACTGAAGTGAGGATTTGATCCAAAATGACAGTTTTCATTTTATTCACAAAAGACAAAGCAGTTCACATGGTAACACGAGGTGTGCTGAGCAGAGTTTTGTGTCATCTTCTCAGCTGTGGGGCACCAACTAGAAAACTGTGAGACAAGGGCAAGATGGTTTTCCCCTCAATGCCAGTTAGGTCTTGGCATGATGCCATGTAAACAGGTAGTCAACTCATTGGTTGACTTTCTGGTCACATTAACTTGTGGTTGGTATAGACTAGAGACTACCTGAGCAAGGGAAGCGTACTGATGAAGCCTTCTTACTCTTGCTACAGGAGCCATCATGCTCACAGGCTCTTGTCCTGCTGGGGGATTTCAATCACCCCAACAGCTGCTGGAAAATTAACATAGCAAGCTTTAGGCAATCCATAAGACTCTGGACTGCCTTGATAATAACTTGTTAAGATAGGAAATAGATAACTGACCCTGAGGAGATGCAATCCTGGATCTGATGGTCACCAATGCAGGCGAGCTCATCAGGGATGTCAAGATTGGAGGCAGCCTAAGCTGCAAGTAATCATGCACTGGTACAATTCTCAGTCCTCAGCACTGTGAGCCAGACAAGGAGCATAGTCAGGACCTTGAATTTTAGGAAAGCAAACTTCTAACTCTTCAGGGAGCTAGTCAACAAGACCGCCTGGGAAACAGTCCTCAGGGACAAGGGAGCAGAACAGAGCTGGCTGAGGGAGAATGGAAACTGGTGCCTGTTTGGGGAGAAAGGCAAATCCCCTCCCAGACTCCCTCATCTTCCCAGTTGCCCTTACATAACAGGTAGGAGGATCTGGAACTTAAGAGCCAGGCAAATAAAGATATTGATGAAGGTCCATCCAGGGAGCTGCCTGCAGTGAGACAGCTCCATGCATTAGGACTGCCTGTATTAAGAAAAAAGGAGGGCCACACATGCCAACTAGATCTGTCTACAGGGAAGTCTGCTGCCTCCCTGAGGTCCAGGTTAGAGGCATCACCAGGAAAATCCAGGTTGAGTGTTTGTAGGTCAGGATCAAGGAGAAGGCCAAGGAGGTAGATATCATGGCAGGAGTTTGCTACAGACTATCCAACTAGGGTGATGAGACTGATAAGTACTCTGCCCTAAGCCTGGACAGGTATACACTCTACTGGATCAAACACTAGCTGGATGGCCAGGCCCAGGGAGTGATAGTGAATGGAGTTAAATCCAGTTGGAGGCTGGACACAAGTCGTGTTCCCCAGGGCTCAGTGCAGGGCCTACTCCTGTTTAATATCAATGATCTTGATGAGAAGATTGAGTGTACCCTCAGTAAGCTTGCAGACGACACCAAGTTAGGTGAGAGTGTTGATCGCTGGAGGGGAGGAAGGCTCTTCAGAGGGACCTGGACAGACTGGATCAATGGGCTGAGGCCAACCATATAGGCCTTAACAAGGCCAAATGCTGGAGAAAGCTCCAGGGAGACCTTATAGCAGCTTTCCAGTACCAGGTCTGTAGTGATAGGACTGGGGCAACAGTTTTAAACTAGAGCAGAGCAGATTTAGATTGGACATTAGGAAGAAGTTCTCCACTATGTAGTCAGTGGAACACTGGAAAAGATTGCCCAAGGAGGTGGTAGAGGCCCCATCCCTGGACATATTCAAGGTCATGCTTGACAGGGCTCTGAACAACCTGATCTACTTGGGGATCTAGAGGTCTACAGGTCCCTTCCAACCCAGTGCATTCTATGATTCTGTGAGACCTGGCATCACTAGTTCAACCATGATGATGAAGCAGGTGTCTTACCAGAGGAGGGTTAACAAGCCCCATACACAAGTTGACTGCCATGTGCCATCAATAACTGGGCCTCTGAAACAATCCTCAACCTTCTGACTAGACTAACAGTGATATGATTATGTCCTTCAGAAACAAGAGAGTATTAAAGGAATTCGAAATGCTTAAACTTAGAAGGACAACATCTTTAGGATCCAGTAAGATGTGACCTTGGCTGAATTAGTCACAGGCCATAAAATGACCCATGCTGTTACTGCTGCTGCTAGCCTCATTGTATCAGCAATGTACCCTAGCAGCAGTCAGTAACACTTTAGAAAGATCACTTGAGCAGATTCTGATACCCATTGCACCACAGTGAAGTGACAGCAGTTCACCGTGAACATAAAAAAAGGTCATGTTAGTGCTCTAACAAAGTGTGGCTATGTATATGCATCTGTGTACACACCTGTGAAATAAATGCTAACACACAATACAAATGTTTATTTAAAATAATTTATTTTATATTTAAATAAGAGCAGAAGTTGAACCTGTCAGTGACAAGTAAGCCAGATCTGCAACCATGAGCCTTCATGAAGTTATTCCAGGTATACTGTACTGTGAAGGAGACAGGACATGGCTAGAAGCAAAATCTATGACTACACAAACATACATTAAGTGTATATGCATATGCTTATACATGCATGCTTAAATAGTTCTTCATGCAGTAAGGCAAAACTAGAAAGAACTTGCATTTTTGGCTGAGATAAAAACACAGGTGTAATCCCATCATCTGAATGTGACACAGTCTGAATTATGTAATAAAACTAGCTGTTTCCTACTGTGTTAGTCTGTAAGTAGCCAGATCATCTATTTGTTACACCCTTGACTTGTCAGACAACCTACTGGACTATGAAAAAAATAGTCAAAATTGGCTTCATTTATTCCCATGCTTGCTACCTAAGTTGGCTGAACTACTGACCAGGATCAAACAATACTGCAACTGAATAAAATCAAAACTTGCAAGCATTGAGCAAGATAAGGCGGCATTGTATTGTGTGTAAATTACCTGTGGAGATATGAAAGAAGTCAGAGGATGCTACCACTGTATCCAAGATCTGATAGAAGGCACCATCTGAGTTATTCATCAAGATATGCTTGTACAACTTGCAATGGGACAGGGGTTTCAAAGGCTCTAGTACTAAAATGCTTTAGGTTGGGGACTTTAATATTAGAGGGGGACTTGATCTGATACAAATAACTTCTTGAAGGCAACTGTAATTGCCCTCTGGGCCTCAGTCTCAACCAGCATGCATCCAAAAATGTGTATTACGCATCCTTGTTTTCTTCTTCAATTACTAAGGTTGTGAGAAAGAAAGAAAGAAAATTAAGAGGTTTCCCTCATAGTCACTCAATTTGTGGAAAAACATGCTACACTAAGGCTTTGGAGAGGTGTGTGTAATGGAACTCTATAGTGCCATGTGTCTTTCCTGCCATGGAATGGGTGATGGGGAGGAGCATGGGAAGGAGTCAGGGTGCACCCACTGACAGTTACTTCACTATCACTACAGAAGAACAGGAAAAGACCCCAGGGACACACTGCTGTAAAGCATCACACAGACCAAAACTAAAGCAGAGGTTCTTCTCCTTGCACACTTATCTTTTACAAGGGAATGTGTCCAGGCCAATCTGGTATCATGGATGTTTCAGGTTTATCAGCTCTGGACGCTGAAATCTGTATAATCCAGAAGCAAAACAAGGATTTCCAAGCTGCTGTATAAATGCACCTTGTTCTTGTTCCAAAAGAGAAGTTTTGGTGAATCTGATATGCTTCCATTTCCTTGTTTGTTACTTTAGCACCTCTCTGCCAAGCCTCTTCATAATAAGAACATACAGAGGGGTGAAGTTTTGTCCACAGAGAGCACTAATGTAACAGACCTACTGAACAGCTTTATGGTAACAGTTTCCAACTATTAGTGAGCTGAGCTAGAAAACAAAGCAGAGAAAATAAAGGCATTACATCTCATCGTTTTGTCTCCTGATATGGGAAAACCAAAGTAATCAACAATAAATCAAACCAAAGAGAGGTACTAGAGGAACCTTCGTACTACTGTATCAGTTCCAACTTACAACCTTATTCCTTTACAAAAACACAGCCAACTCAAAACTGCCTTACTAATTACTCCAAAATATGTAGCAGTTTTACTAACACATGCCTGTTTCTCAAGTTTTTCACCAATAATTAACATTACCCACTATGAAAAATTAGGTCAAAGGTAAGTACAACTTGTGTATATTTTTTTAATTAGTAATTAAGTAAATCAGAAATTTTAAAAAAATTAGGTTTTTTAATATGACATGTATTAAATATGGCAGATAACTCACTAAAGCAACTTTATTGCCCTTTCTATCCCAACATTTTACCTCCAGGTAGAGGTAGCAGGCCTGTATTTGGCATCACTGTAGCTCTAAATCGTTAGTTTGTATTTCACTAACACTTTACACTTATCACAAATTTCTTCAGATGTATTAGCAACACTTTGCTAAGCCAGCATTGTGATTCAACAGTACCTTGTAAAATTAAGTTTATCCATTATTTAAGCCTTAAGAAAACAAAGACTGTAGCCAAGTAACACTGTGAAAATATCCATTAACTTTTAAAGGAATTTTGCAACTACTGTAGGACCAAGTACAAAATAATGGAACAGGCTGCAAGTTGTTTGACACAATTTAACTGAGAATTTTGGAATAAAACGTATTTGCATAGCTTTGCAGAGATTTTAAGGTACAATCTCATTACTCTGAAAGTATGACCCCTCCTGGTGATCAGACTAGACTATCATATCACACAGTACCAAGATATCCAACTTTATGGTCTCCAAATTCATAATTAGATCCTACCTTTACCAAAGTGCAGCAACTTTTATTGACTTAAAATAGGATAGGGAATTTGGTTGTAGTAGTCTATGAATGTCCAGCCAAAAATAACTATCTTTTTCCACTGAAGAACTATTTTATCTCAGCCAAATGCAGGGAAACCCCCCATGAGCGGCTTCAGAAACTGTGTTAATAAGCCTAACTAATCTTAAATGGGAAGAAATCAAAATTAGTCTACCTATATTGTTACAGAAGACCATGAATTGTAGCCAATTCTCTCTTCTACAACGTTAACAAAACAGTTTTAGCAATTCCACTCTCAAGATGAATCAGTTTTCAAAAGTGTCACAGAGGACTCCGTTAAACACTGTCAGCATGTGCAGGTGTCAGTTAACCAGGGGCCTGTATTGCTCTCCAGGGCATCCCTTTCTCATTGCTAATATTTGGACAGAAGGAAATAAAATCACTTCCAAACCCCACATAAATTGACAAAGTTTAAAGCAAATGAAGATGTATTTTCCAGCTAACTGAACTATTTTGTCTGCCTTTGAAAGACAAGGAACATGAAACTACACATACTTTTAGGAGAGTTGTGAACAGACTACACTCAAATCACACTGAGCTGTGAAGACTGTTAACAGATTCTGCAAGTTAGCCTTTGTTAAATACTGACTTTGGTCTGAACTAAACAATTTTTATTCCAACTAAAGAGCGTCACTTCTTGTTGAAAGGAAGGGCAACATCAGTTATTATTTCATGCAATTCAATCTTGACACACTACACATTTTGTTTTAATGCAAGTCACAAATACAAAATCCATAAACAGAGAGACCGGATCATGTATCTTGTTTAAATGAAAGAAAGAAAGAAAAAAATATTTTAAAAACCCAACCCAACCAAACCAAACCAAATAAAACACACAAAAAACCCACACACACCAAAAAAAACCCACCAAAACAACAAAACCCACACTGTAGTAAGATTAATTCTGAAAATCCTAATTCTGTCCTGTTGGATTTCTTTCCTTGTTTTTTAATATAAAGCTGCTCTCCACCAAAGTGGATACTGTTCTGTGGGAACACTACTTGTTAAATGTAATTTCAACAAAATGAGGCACTCTACTAAATTATCAGAGATGATATCATACCAAACAACATGTAATTAGACTTTGTTTTTTCCCAGCTTTTAAAATTTCTTACTAGAAAGCAACCAGTATCACTTGATGCACCCAAACATTGACCAAGCCCAGCAGAAGAAAATTCCAGGCAAATAATTATGGGTTGGGGAGGATAAAGTTAGTCCGGTCAGGACAGCAGCAATACTAACCTCGATAGCCAAAAAATCTAAACTTCACAATAAATTACAATTAAACTGCCTTTTTTTTCCCCATGACTCTTTTCTTATGAAGGTCAAACCATACTTCACTGTATTACCTTTAAATCATCACCTGACACTATAATTTTAATTCCCTTTAGCTCCTCTAGCTTTCACTTTTCTATTAAGGAGAACTATACATGCAAATTATCTGTTTTCCTTTGTATGGAAATGCCAATAAACCACTATCGAAAAAAGAAACTTCCTGTAGCAATCAAACCTTGAGCTCCTCCTGTATTACAGAAGAACAATTAAAGAATGCCTTCCAAAAAACACTGTACATGCCTTTTTCCCCCCTTGGCAGCTGACATAAATCAGATTTCAGCCAAAGCTGAAGCAGTTTATTAAAATCTACTTAAGTTGCAATTAAGTAAATTTACATTTTTAGGAACAGAAATATTTTTTAATTAATTTTTTGTGTAGCCTGAAATGTCTTGTATATTAGAGTTGCATTTTTCAGTCTCTGTAGGCGTATTAGGACAACACTGTAAATCACAAGAAAAATCAAAACAGTAAAACAACTTTCTGTTAAACACAAACTGAAGTGCAACAAAACAAACTCATGTGTGCATGAAGTGGCCATAACCCCTTAACAACTATATTATTACATTACTTATAGTGTCTATGTGATTTTTAGAAGTAACTTTTCTGTTGGGACCACGTCTACACTGACAGAGGTAGAATATGCATAAACAAGATCAGAAAATTTGATGTAATCACTATACAAACTAGTCATGTCAGCATAAACATACATGTACGGGGCGGACACCACCATTCTGTGACTCTGTGACAATTACATCTACTTTGGTACACTGTTTAAGAATACTACCATCTAGGTGGTACATTTATTGGTAGGTTATGTCCTAACATCCCCATCCACAGATAATGGAGGGGGGAAATAAACACCACCCCCAAAGAAAAACACATAAAGGTTTTTGCTTACTCATACATCAATATGAAAAAGCAAAAGGCAATATTCAGTTTCAAAAAACAGTAAAAGAGGCATGCCCAGAACAGAACAAGGAAACACAGAAACACAAGCAACGTTACAACCATGAACAGTTGTGGTTCACATTCCACTGCTATTAGCCTGGCATACAGTGACCAGAGAGTGACTGTTTTTCAGGTGCACAAAATGTCCCTGAAAGACAAATGAAAATAAGCACCCAGAATCCACAAAGCTTCCTCAGAGCAAAAAGAAATTCTTATGACTATTAATGATAGTGAGAAATTAATCACAGGACAACAAGAAGGAAAAAAATGGACAAGAGACTTTTAATTTGACAGGCAAAGCTTGTATGTCTTGTATGTCACATTGGGGATTTGGAAATGCCTGCATCAGATAGCTTCCCTCACCCATACCCATAATCTCTCACCCCTTTTCTGTGCTCACAACCTTTTGAGACTACTGGGGACTACTACAAATAAGTGCTTAGGGTAAACCTATTTCCAGAGTTGAGTATATTCTTTAAATTCACTCATGATTTCCTGAGGCCCAAGTAGGGGCTCGCTAATTAATTATCATGGAAAAACTTCTAATACATCTATTTACAATAGATTTTTTTACTGTCAGACCAGCACTTTTACAAGACCTAATTCCACTGGAATATGAAAAATATGGCCCAAATTAATAATTTTTTTTAATATTTCCTGCTGAAATAGAACAGTTGCTGCAAAGGCTTATAAAAAATGTTTAAGCTCCAAAAAGAGAAACAAGACCATACAAAGCAGCTATTTCCTATTAAAATGGCACAGCCAACTTGAAACTTTTGTTCTTTAATTAAATGTAACATCCAAAATTATCGATACTATTCTCCACTTTCCATCTAGTTGACGCTTCCCCTTGGCTGTTTCTTCACTTCTTCAGGAACTGCTAGATAGTTCCTTCTACTGAAGGAGAAAAAAAGAACATGAAGTAAATTATAGGAGAAAACCAAGGAACTTCAAAACTGCTATTTTAATCTGTAACATACTACTTCAAAGATACTGTTTAAGAAATCTATTAAGAAAAAATAACCTGCCTCTTTAAATAAAAGAATTTTAAAGCAGTTTCTTCAAAACTTATCAGACCTTTTTCAAGTATCAAAGGTATGCAACTTCTGCACTCAACACTTCTGTGAAGTTCTAAGGAGTATTGGCAATTAACTCTTGGTGAAGACTTTAGCTCATAAAGTCTAACAATAATGCATTCCTCCTACTAAGAGGAACAATAATTTAACTGTCAGATTCACCTCTTCTCAATGACTAAGGTAAGATGGAAAAAACCATTCTCTTCTCTTTACCTTGTGTGAAGGCCACTGATGTGAAGAACCAACTTTTGCAGGGCCTGATTTATGTTAGGACCTAAGACAGGCAGAGAAAGTTAGTACTCAGCTCTGGCAATTTACCTGGAATCAAGTGAGAACAACACAGAACTAGTACTTATAGAGCTGGATGGTTAACTGTCAATATAGCCAACCACAACTTATTACAAAGCCTCACCACAATCAAATTCGGGAGACAACGTGCTGTATTTCATAATACAAGTCACATAACTGACTTGTACACTCTACAGTAATACTCTTAAACAGCAAGCATTTTTCTCTTTGATGGGGAAGCATTGCAGTATTTTGTTAGGTAAACCACTTCTGCCAGACACACAGCTCATCTATTCCCATCACCTTACCCAATGTGGTTAAATTTCAAAAGTAGTAACAGTAACTAGAATCAGAGAATGGTAGGGTTTGGAAGGGACCTCCACAGATCATGTCCAACCCCACCAAATCCAATTACCAGGGACATGCAAAATAGAAGTAATTACTTTTGCTTTTGTTTAAACCAAATTCACCTTAATTCTTAACAAAAAAAGAAAAAAAAATGCGATAAATGAATAAGCAAGTTGGGCAAAATGCTCTACTATAAATGTCCTGTTTTAAAAACTTCCATCTTAGTTACAAACACGAGGACAAGTGTCCTAAGTCTACTCATGCAACTGAGTCCAGCCCATGGCACTAGAAATAGTTAAAAGTCAAAATAGAATGGCTTTGTAGGGTGCCACCACATAAACTAAACACGATACACTGCCAAACACTCAAGCAGACACATGTACCATTATTCAGCAAGGACCACATGAATGCATATGGCTTTCTGTTTTGTCTTCATAGTAACAAGAAGGTTTGTAAACAGATCTCACATATGAGGCAATCTAGTCACTTGAGAATCTAAAAATCTGCCTTTGTAAAGAAGCATTCTGCACTGTTGCCACACAACTGTACTGAGATACATAATTAAGAGTCCTCTACATTTCAGCTTCAGGACAACTGCTGCTCAATTTTATTATCATCCATAGCAACATTTTTTTAACATGTCACCTCAGCTAGGATGTATATAAATGCTATGCTCAGTAGCCATTGCAAAATGAAGTCAACAAAACATTAAAAATTTGGATTGCACTATCGACAAAAGTAATAACACCCTGACTTTGTACCCTATCACTGCTACCTTTGCACAGCTGAAACCACAGCAACATTCATGTATTTACAGGTGACAGCAGCAGCTTTTTCAGACTTGCATGAAAAAAGTCACCTCAGCCTAATCCAAAACACTAACCATTTTTTTTTTTTTTAATGAGGCAAAGCGGGGTGGGGGGAAGAAAAGAACAAAATTTCGGATAATTCACACATGAAGTTTCAGAAGTATGTCCTGACTGGAAGAATAAGGAAAGATTTAACACCGAACTGTAAATAAATATAACCCCCAGGTTACATGTATCTATACAAGTATTTCCACATGCTGCAAACTGAACAGGCAGAGTCTCTCCTATCTTTAAAAACAGATGCACTTTTTTAGCATGTGTGCCTATCATTTCCACTATCAAAATACTGAGGATTCCACGCCATGTCCTGGTAACATGCGGATCAAATTCTTCTGGTAGTCAGTGGTAACTCACAACAACAGAATTTAAAAACTGGGCCCGCTGAATTTGTACCTTGTCAGATCAGTAGTTCTTTTAATTTAGCAATTACTGTAATTAATTCATGTCCCCAGAGCTTCTAATGATGATCGGAGCCCCCTTGTGCTAGGAGCTGCACAAACATGGAACAGCAGGTACCGTCTGTACACACAGCTCCATGAAGCAACACAGACCTAGAGATTAATGGCTTGCTTCTGCCACCCTGACCACCTCATTTACTTCTTTCAGAACAATTCATAGTATTTTTTTAAAATATATTAAAGAAACAAAAGTAACACCTTTGACTAAGTAAGCATGTTTTCTGTATTATTTAATAAAGTACAAAACTAGACAGGTTTTATATTAAAGTTGACTTCATTTAAAATGAGAGAAGGGAAATTGTTTAGCTGACTATTTCTGCTGAGACTTATTAGTATTTCTACTAATTTCTATCATAGAAAAAAATGGATTTATGGTATAAATTAAAAAGAAAAAAAAATCACCTCAAAATAACGTTTGACCATTACTGCTAAGAAAAAAACCAGAGAACTCTTTTTCTCGGAAATCAAGCTCGGAGGACTTTTTATCGTTGTCCTGGGGCGAGCCCCGGCCGCCTGCCCGCAGAGACAAGGCGTGCTGGCCGGCGCCCGACCGGCCGAGACCCCGGGCCAGGAGCGCTAAGGCGCTGGGGGCCTCCCGTGGTCGGGGCTCTTCAGGGCACCACCTAGAGCACAGACATCATCTTCTTCCCCTCCGCCTAAGGCTCCCTCTCACAGACGAGAGTCGTGACGCCTGCCAGCCTCCAGCGGGGACATCGGAGGGGACTGCGGTGGTGCGGGGCATCACCCGGGCTAAGCCGGGGCTTTCCCCTCCCCGCTTACTCCCAACGGCTCGGACGCAGCAAGGTAGCCCGCGGTGTCCCTGCCAGCCTCCCGCCGCGGTGCCGGCGTGAGGTATCCTACGCGACAGGCGCGGACGTGCCGCTTACATAATCACCGCCGGCCGCACACGTACCCCGCGTTACATAAGGGACCGTGCCCCAGGCAGCCCCCGCGCCGTCGGCCCCCGCCCGCCGCTGCCCTCACGGCAGCCCGGCAGGCGGGCGGCGGGGGGAGAGGAGGGCCCCGGCGGTGGCCCCGGCGGTGGCCCCGGCCGAGCCCTTCGTTAACCCCCTTCCTGTGGCGTTTACACGTCATGGAACATTCCCGGAACGGGCCAACGTCCCACCCACTTCAGGGAACAGTCACCGCGGCGCAGCGCGCACACGCACTCTCGCACACACGCGCACCCCGGCACGGCGGCGGGTCTCCCCGCACACATGCACACCCCCGTGACCGCCAGCCCCCTCGGCGCCCCACGCGAGGACCTGCTTGCAGCCAGAGCCACACCACCACCACCCCGCTTCCCCCAGCGCCCTGCCCACTGCATCACCGGCCGGCCCCGGCTCCCCCCCCCGGGTGCCCCCTACAGGGCGCCGGAGGCCGCTGAGAGAGCCCCGGTGGGGCGGCCCCCGCCAGTGCCTCTCCTCGGCGGTGACCAAGCCCATTCCCCGCCACAGGAGGGGATTACGCAAGGCTGCCTGCTCCTCATCTGCATACACTTACAAGCTGGGTATTCCCCACATTTCCTAACGGCGTGTCACCGACAAAGGCCTGTCCTCGGCCCCCTCCAGCGCCACCTCCGAGGAAAGGGCCGCCGGCCGTGGTGCCCCGGGGACGGTGCTGGTGATTGCCAGCGCCCAGAGCCGCCGCCACAGAGGTGACTTACAGGTCCGGCGCTTTTACAGCCCCGCCGGCTTCCCCTGCCGGCGCCCTCCCCCGCCTGCATTTACCCCTGCAGCCCCAGGGCCGGGGGTCGCCCGGCGGCGGCGCCGACAGTTGCTCGAGCGGCACTTAGAGCGCTGGCGTCAGACCCCCGCTCGACAAGCACCCTGTCCGCCGCGGCTCGAAAACCGGCCCCGCGGCGCCCTACACCCGGGGCCCGCCACCGAAGTGACCCCCGGCAGCCGCCCCCAGCCGGCGGCTCGGTGCGGCTGTCAGCTGGTGCCGGTGACAGGGTACGAGCGGCGGAGCAAGAGACGGGCAAGGAGTGGGGGGGCTGCCCGCAGCAGCCGCTGCTGCTCACCTGGAAAGTCACCGAGGAGGAAGGAGGAAGCCCTCCCGGTGCCCTTGCTGTTGTTGTTGCTGATCCCGCCGGGCGCTCTTGTTGCTTCTTGGCTAAGGGCTTGTCTGGAGTGAGGTGGCTCGCGGTGCTTCTTTATATAAAGACAGAGATATTCCAGCGGCCAAGGGGCGCCCGTTTCACGCATTTATCTTAAGGCAGGTCATTTCTCTCCCTCTTTTTGGAAAGGTTCATCACCATCACCCTGACAGTGGCGAAGGGGCTGGTGTTGCACGGGGGAGAGGCGGAGGCCCGGAGCCGCAGCCCGCCCCGGCCGAGGCGGGAGGGCGCGCTCCGCGCTGCAGGCAGCTCTGCCGGGCTATTCCTGGCACCACTTCCCAGAACAGAACTTACAGGGCGGCGAGCGCGGAGCGAGCGCGGGTAGCGCGCCGCCCGTGACGTCACCGGGTCCCCCGCGCGCCGGCGGGGAGCGATCGGGGCGCGACCGGCAGCGACCGGCCGCGGGGCGATGGGCGCTGCCCGCCCGCCTTGCGTGTCTGTGTATGCGTATGTGTGCGAGGCGGCGTGGGGAGAGGGGAGAGGTGCGCTGCCGTACAGCCGGGGAGGGGAGGGAGGAGGCAGGGCTTCAGAGGGCGAAGCCGCGGCCTCTCCCCGCCGGCGGAGATCGCCGCTCCCCTCCCCCTCGCCGCTTAGGGAACTCCCAGGAGAGCCAGTCTCGACTTGCGCTCACAAGCCGCGCGTCGTCCCGGCCCTGAGAATTTCCTCCGAGGACGCGGGATCCTCCTGCCACCCCCCCACCCTCAACCCCTCCCTCCGCTTTTTTTTTTTTTTTTTTTTTTTCCCTCCCCCGGCCCCTCCGCCCTATCGCTCTTCCCTGGTCAAGATCACGTTATCTGTCAGGCAGAACAATACCACGTCGGGGCTCCCCGTGCCGGCCGCTGTCCGCGCCTGCACAGCTCGCCTGTCGGCGGTGCCTACTCAGCGGCAGCTAGGCGCCCCCGAAACTGACCCTGGCTCACTACTTGGTACATGGCCCTTTAAAAGTGGCCGTGCAGCACATCGGCACAGCCAGGCTTTCCGCCGACCCGCAGGGCAGGGAGTCCGCCTGCGGTCAGCCGCCCCGGGGGTCTGCCGCATTTACAGGCATTTATTTTAACAGCATCTCGCCGCCAGAGTCGCGGCGAACCGCCTGCCCTGAAGACGGGCGGGCGGTGCCAGGGGCGCCCGGGGCGGCCGCCACTTCATGCCGGCTAACGGCTACCCCGGGGCTCGCGCCCCCACTTCTCCCCGCCGCCGCTCACGGGGCCGCCCGCAGCCAATGAGCGTCCGTAACGTCCAGTAGCGGGGCGGGGCCGGGCTAGGCCGGTGTCGGGGCCGGTGCCCCGCACAGCCTTCCCTTGCCGGCCCCGCAGACGACCTGCCTCCGGCGTAGGGGCGCTGCAGCGGGAATGCCCTCTCGGCGGGGTGAGGCGTCGCTGGCACCTTCTGGGAGCATCCCACCGCATCCTCACGCCTGCGAACCAACCGCTGCTGTCAGCCGTAGCTGAAGCGGGACCCGGCGCCGGTACTGCTCGCAACGGCTCTAAGTTAGCTAAACCCCGGCGAGGTGATGGGAAAAAGCGTTTGTCTGCCTTAAATTTGCCATGGCAGCTCGAAGATTAAAATTCACCCGCCTGATTCCCTCTTCGAGACTCTTCGGGGGCCCTTCTCGACTTCGTCTGTGTTGGCTTCGCAATGGTAGAGGGGCGAGCTCAGCTTTGCAAAGCAGGACTTCACTTAAAATTGAGAGCCAAGTCATTTCGTTTTGGGGAAGCCATTGAACTGCATTTGAAGGCTACTGTAAGGTGATGCCAAGTTGCAGTGCTGGCACCATGACATAAGAAGTCATACTAGCTCCTGAGATTATTACCCTGGTTCATATCAAGAAAAGAATCTTAGCCTTGTGGATGACAACGAAAGAGTGTACCCATAAATCCTGAAAGCAGTAATTCTTAGGCAGATAGCAGGGCAAAGTACTTCACTATTTTACTAGTTAAGAATTGTCCTTCCTGCATCTTTTAGGGAATACTAACAATTCAGTGCTTGGGGTTGGCAAGATAGAGGCACAGAATCTAGTAATAAATATCCTGTCACCCTAATACATTGCTTGGCTCCTGTTGACTTTGGTAGCCTCCGATTCAGGTTTACAGGGATTCCTTGTGCTCATTCCAAGAGGCGCATGACAGTCTTGGGATTTCTTGGGACTCGCCTCAAGTGATACAGGTACAAGCTTCTGTGATACCTGATGGCTTCTGGTACATAAAAGGTTTGCTTCTGCCAGCACATTCAATACTAAGAGGACTAAACCACAGGTGACAAAGAGTTGCACGCTCCTTGTTAAGTTTGTAAACATGTCTGTCTTTGTTTTCCTGCATTTCAGTGTAAGTGGCACTTTCATTCCTGACACTATTGTTTCACTGGAATTATTCTGAGTAAACATTGACCTTGGGCTTGTAACAGTGATGTCATGTCAGAATAAGTCAGTGGGAGACAGGAGTGTTTAGGATTTGTTTAAATTTGAGGTTTTCCCATCCTGCTGCTGTCTACAGCAACTGCATTTACCTTTGCCCCCAGATGACGGCTGCCAGTATCTTCCCCTCTGGAAAACTGCAGATGCCTGACCAGCACATTTGACTTCTTGCTGTATGCCCAGCCTTCTCTGCTTCTCTTCCGTCTCTCACAAGACTTCAGAAGTTCAATTTTACTGTCAAAGAAACCTACCTGCAGAAGTTACTGTAAGAAGGTTCAATGGTTTAAATAATATTAAAGAAAGTGTTTATTGACAATTAATCTGAAAGCTAAGATAAAACAAATAACTGCAACTGTTTCTCTGTAATGCTTTTCAAAATAAGGGTCTCTTCCCACTTATGTTGGTTATCTCAACAAGTTATATTTTGTATCCTTTCTCACAATCTCTCTTAGTACTGCAGCATTTGAGCCACAGCCATTTCCTTCGCTGTGGCTCCACAAGGTACATGTCTGGAGTTAAAAGTCTTGGGCACCTTAGTATTTCCAGGGAAGAGACTGGCGCTACACATGTGCTTAGCAACTGTTGCACATAACTGCTTTGCCTCAGGCCCCGTTTTTACGGGCTACATAACTTGTAGCTGCAAGAATCCTTAGCTTGGAGAAGAACCCCTCCAGGCAAAGATGCAGGGAGGTCATTGCATCATTCCTTCAGCCCACTCCCCACTTTGTGCAGCACTGTAGGGGAATGGGGTGTAACTGAGTGTAAACTGACCTTCATCCCTGACTGATACCCTTTTCTCCTCCTACAGGGATCATAAGGCTGGAGCACTGTCCCACAGAGGGACAGCAGCTAGGATGCCCGGGTGGTTTTCCTCACAAACTCCTGCCAATAACTCCACAGAGAGGCAGAGGATATCTCAATCTCTTTCGCCTACTTGTGACAAGAACATCACTTAATAATGATGTCCTTGCATCATACCACTCTATTATTTCCCTCCAGATTGTTATTTGTTTTCACATTCAGCATTTAATAAAACTCTCTCTCTAGCAAAACTGAGAACTAAGAGAGCTTTCAGGTGTGAGATTTACATCTGTTATTTAAGAATAGAATTTTTTTTCCCCAGGTTAATCAGGAAAGAAGTCATTCTTGCTTCTTGGAAAGCACCTTGGCCAGCACAGCTGCTACTAGTAGAAAATGCAATGCAGAATAGTACTCAGCAATGATGTTCACTGTTTATTAAACATTATAAATTATTCCAAAAACTTGGTTTGATCTCATGACATACAGAATCCATCAGTTTTCTAAACTCTGCTGCTCCCAAAGTAGATAATAGAAAGCCCTGCATAATTTTCTGTAATTGTACTGTTGACTTGAAATGTTAAATAACCATTCCTAAAAGAGCTAACAATTTTAAAGCAATTCATCCTTTCTTTCTTGGAGGAAAAATTGCAAAGTTGTTCCAGATGGAGCGACGCAAAAAGATAATTCCTTTATGTGAAGAGATTGATACTACCTATTGATTTCACTGAGAGTAGTGCAAAGCAAAACGGATCAAAGATGTCCACATTTCTGAAAGTCTCAGAGGGTAGGATCACAAATTAGAATCACTGGTGCTATTTTGCTGTTTAGCATCCTCTTTATTAAGTTTTGATTAAAGGAAAAGATCTATGGGAGTCTCTATGGGAATGGATTTCCTCATAAATAAATAAAAACTAATCGTTTCCTATCAATGTTGTTTAAAATGGATCACGCCTATTTTTGTAGGAGTTTCCTTCAGTTTTCCTTTGCTCCTTTTTTTGACTGCCTGGACTGCTATGTCTCTTGTTGCCTTTGCCTCTTCCATCCCCACCACTGCCTTTTCTAACTCCCTAGTTATGTTCAGTGCTCCGTGTGCTTACTAATAAAACTGCAAAATACTCATATCATTTAATACCATAAAATGTGTTCCCAGCCACAACATTCCACTTTCCAATTTGTACCCATTGCTTTTATTTTGCTTGAATGACGTCTTACCTTACAAGAAAAGAGGAAAAGACATTGCCACTTCACCCTCCCAATGCCTCTCCCTTGCGCGTTCCTTTAATCCCAGCTGCTGTATCTTGTTTGTCTACTCTCCTACATAAAGAGTAAGCTCTCCTCACAGGGGAGTGTGCCCATGACTCCTCCACAGAACACAAAGAAGTCACAGTGAAGCACTTCTTTGTGCTTACAGCTTCAAGCTCACACAGTATCAAATGGTGAGAAGTAGCAAGAAGGTGCTTAACTTGAACAAGCCTGTGTGTAAATAGTTCTGGCAGAGGGCCCAAATCAAACGGAGTGCTGTTTGCCTGGTA